>CM038720.1:10722961-11182961 GCA_021613375.1 Megaleporinus macrocephalus
ACAGCTGCTTCTTTGTTTGGTGTGTCTGTATCACCTTTTCTCAGTGAGGAGCTTCTCCACAGCTACAAATAATTTTAGACCAGTAGTGCTGGGTTGTCTTCTTACAGTGGAAGGATGGATTGCGGATGTCTTCAGATCTAAAGCTGGATTTTTTTAATCTCCTCTTTTTCACAGATGAAAGCTTTAAGTGCCGTTTATGAGATGGGGACAGTTGCGGTGGTCTAGCAGGTCTTGCACAGTCCATTTTCCCTGGAACTCCAGTTTTGGAGAACTCCTTTGTTGCTTAGAGCAACAGTGTGTAACGTCTTGCTGCAGGGTTGCCTTGTTGGGTAATTTGTCACTAATACCACAGTTTAGAAATATGTTGAAAATGCTCATTCATTGTTTCTATGCTCAATCATTGATTGAAAACTAAACCCATAGGGTTTCTGATACAGAACCATTCAGTTTGTATACATATAAAAGACGCATTTCAAAATCATGCCACGGATCAATCTTACAATAAAGTGAAAAACAGAAAAAACACAACCAAAAACTGTAAGAGCTCCACAAAGACTCTTCAGAATGAAATGCAATGAAGTTTCAGGGAAGGAAATCCAAAACTATAGATGACTTTTATGAATGCAATTCCCTACATTTCTGATAAGCGTGGAGTCCATGTGCACAACGTTTTGGCACTTTTTGTGTAACATTCTCTTCTGGCTCGCTGATAAAGCCCAACACAAATGGAGCCCTTGATAGGTGTGAGGTTGTGAACACATTACAGTGGAAGGTCTATAGGTTGATCGTTACACCAGCTTCAAGATATTACACTGTTCATCACATCCAAACAACTAGAAGACTAAAGAGAAACAAACAGGGTCAATATAAAAAGACACTGGCATAGTCCAAATCTAAGAAAAGAAGGCCGTAGGTTGAGCCAAACATGAGAATAAGAGAGTGATGGGGACGAGAGCAAAGTACTTTTTATGCAAATTATATGTAAATCTATGTACCAACTACATACACAATTGCTGGTTCACCATCACAAATCAAAAACTACACTGATGAGGACATACAACATAAACATTGAGTCATTAGTGAGATTCAAAGATAGTCACTCTCTTTATGACATCAGCATGAGTGACCCTCAGTCAGAGTGAAGGCCGTAAAAGCTTCCTAATGGTCACCTTTTACCCAGTTGTCCTTCTGAAGAAGAGAAACTAATCACCGGCCTCACAGAGACACCAAAGCTAAAAACGTTAAGATGTAACATTACATATTTAATCTTATATATAGATTCAAAAGATTTTGATTATGGGAATTAATCCACCCCCACCACCCCCGTTCCAAGTGTAATGCAACCTACTGAACACCCGCACCCACCTCTACCGTCCCTAGAAAGTACAGTGGCTGTCAGGTCTCATTGAAAGGGCTTACTCCCTTTTCTCTATTGACTGCACTGCCAACAGATTATGTACTTTATTAGATAACATACCTCCAGAAACAGAACAGATATCGAGAGTGTTTTCACCACCCAGAGCGTATGAAATGGGTAGTAAACTAACTAGCTAGTAGTCATGTTGATATAAAGTGAACGCCTGCAACCTAACATCAGCAGCCTTTCCACTTTGAAAAATAATGTCTACGTGTGGTAGTTAAGGCATGTTTTTGAAGGTGGGGATGTGGGCGTGAGGCATGGGTTGTTGCGTCCCTGCTTGAGACCAAAGCTACGCCCTAACGTGAGTCACTTTCTACAGCCAGTATGTAGTTTGTCTGTCCGGGGCTCCTGTAGAAATATTGTGACTCTACATATCGTAAGTAGATGTGAAAGTCTTATTCTATGCTGACAACTCAGCAATTCATAGCTACAGATACTTACACACTATTTAAACCTTGTCATCACATGAGCAGGAGATCCTATTGCACTCCCTTTTTCCATAGACCACTGAAGTCGTGCGTCTGTAATCCGTGTTATGCTCATATTTGGAAATCCAGAGCTAAACTAGATTTATTATGGAAAGCATGAAGGGAGTTTTCCTCAAATCATCTGTGTCTATGTCTAGAATTTGTTACCTTCTGTTCTATGATTATCACTGGATCCTTTGAATTATCAGGTCTTTAAGAGTCCATATATCCATCCATCCATCCATCCATTGGGGCTGGAGCCAATCCTAGGGTCAATGGGTGAAGACAGGGTACACCATGGACAGGTTGCCAGTCCATCACATGATCAAACGGGCAATTTAGAGTGACCGATCAACCCAACATGCATGTGTTCGGACTTTGGGAGGAAACTGGAGTACCCAGAGGTAACCTATTCAAGCACAGGCCCGGACCAGGAATCAAACCCGGATTGTTTTGCTGTGAGTGCTAACCACTACCGTGCAGCCGTCACTAAGAGTCATAATATTAATATTGCTGAATGTAATCTAATACTACTGCGTATCAAATTCATGTCACGGAGCTACATTACAGTACGATCTGCTAAGCGATGATTTGGCAAATGCTATTTGATTGAAATATCATAGAACATAAACCTCTAGGTAGCTTATTTTTTGGCCTAAACTCAAAAATACAGCCAGTGTTACAAGACTCAAGTCAGCTTCTCAGGCAGATCTTACTGTAAAACCTTAAATGGTGAAGCAATCATAAACCCGGTCACATGCGTTAGCAAACAGGATGAAGCAATACTGACCCATTGGTTTGGTGAAACTGCAAAAATAAGTGACCACTAACGTTCCCCACCTGTCATTACGCCTTTTAGCTCTCCATAAAGCTGAAGTCGCCAGAGTTTTCCCATTCCACCTTAAATGGCTCAGTGATTATTATAAGACCTCAGGCACCAGAACCTAACCACAGTGCCATTTATGGTGGAGCAGGATACTTGGAACAAGAAGCTGTTTTCAGCATTAAAAGAATAATTAGGATGTTTAGCCTAAATCAGCTTATCAGGCAGTCAGTAGTGATAATTAAGCTGAGGCTGTAAGGAATTAACTTAAGTGCAGGAGCTCGTAGGCCACATAATTTAACAGGGCACCTGTTTCTTTTTCTTCTTCTTAGTACTTTTCTAGTGTCCTCACATGGAAAATACAAGGATATTCACTACTTCAGATTTAAAGGCGGCTGACAGTCTAATGACATCCGTTCAGTGCGATGTAGCTTTAACTTACATGTAGCTACATTCTTATTCTTAACCTCGTGATTTAGAAAGTCCAGTCATATTCTAGAAGAAAACATTCCCAGGACAAAATATATTGAAGCAAACAACAAAATTGTGAGGTCATTCTAAAAAATGTCATAGAGGAATTCTTCTTAGACCTAGAGGGACTTATAGGGGCATTAGAAAATGCGCCGACTACAAACCTCACGACGCGACCTCAGTGGACTTTTGACGCTTGACACAGAGAAGCTCATGACCTGAGGGCTCTCAAAGTTGGCCACTATAATATTTAGGCAAAAGTTCTTCAAGAAAAAAATTAATTACTATCTGGTGTAAGTTCACATTTAATATTTACTATTACCACCAGTTATTGTTTAGCTTTGTTTAGTGAAATTGTTGCTGTGCATATGTGTATATGGAAGTGAACTGTGTGTATTCAACCTACTGGACTGTAATTAACTTCCATAGCATTTTAAGAGCATATTGGAAGACAACTTTTGATTGCTTTTAAAGGGGAACACACATTTTTAACATTTTATTTTATTATTATAGGAATTGTGATATCCCACCAAAATTATATCTTGGCCCACTTTTGTGTACATTTTAGTAAAAAAGTTTTAACTACAATAGTTTCTTCCTAGAATATAATATACTGTAGATGCTTTACAGATGGCAAATACACTGATGCACAGTCCAGATATGGTAGGATAATTGAAATTGTAAACAGAGGGTGTATGTAACATATATGTAACATACAGTATTTGGTCGTTTTTATTATTCTACATCACTTAAACACGACAGCTACCACTTACATTGTGTGAAGATTTCATGGAGAACGGACCAATAGATGTTATGCTTCAAAATAGCTTGGAAGAAATACTGGTTCCTTCGGCTTGCATTGAAAACAAAGATTGAAAGTTTTTGGCCTGTGAAGTTGCCAGTTTGGAGATGCCTGTTTTGTATTGGACAGTGCAACATGTAATGTAATCTTGTCACTATGTTATTATTACCATACATAGCAAATAATAACTGAAACAGAATTCATTTAACTGTGTAAATATTGAGTTATTCATTTAAAGTGTGAGTTGTTTAGATTTCTTTTCAGCAAAGGATGTTTTTCATGAAACATTAGATTTTATGGCACTTTCCATGAAAAAAAGGTGCATTGTTTGCACCAATCTACCAATAACCCTTTTTAAAAATATATTTAAGCAAAGAAATAATGAAAACATTTAATTTTTAATTTCACATTTAATAAACATTCATGGCTGTTTTGACTGGAAATTAAATACATTAAGGGCATCAGCCCAGAAATGGTTATATCTATAAAATACACCTGCTTTTGGGACGTGGATTACGTCTTATTGACCACTGCACAGACTTTTAGTTAAATTTTACATTTTGTTGTCTACATTGACCCAAATAGTGCAACCATTTATTTGAAAGGGCTTTTGCTTTACCTATAATATTTCTTTTTCTCGTATACGGCACGTGGTAACATGGACAGAAATGTACTGCAGCTCCAGGAGATGAATGCATGCAACACGCCTGACATGAATAACGCACGTCCCCCTGTGATATTCAGCATTTGACCGCAAGGTGTTTGGTGTCACAAATAGCTGCTGGGGATTATATGGATGACAAGGCTCAGAAAGGCAACCCTGCTACTCCTGTTACTTCTGTTGTGCACCTGAGGAGCTTGTGCCATTTTGTTAGGTAACATACACCCCGACTGCCCTTTGATCTCTCCCTGTCATTTCTGCAGTAAGAGGCTGTTTTGGTTTGTAGCACTTGGACTGTATGAGTCTGATGAGACAGTATGTACAGCAAGGCAGAACAAACGCATTCCCCGAGCTAAGCTAGTTTCATTGTGTTTGCTGGATAGACGCTTTATTACATTAGACTAAGCGATGGACTTAAACCCTCTCCTGACTTTCAAATCCTTGATGACAAGGCCTGGTTTGTTGTGCTCTCAATAGGTATTACAGCGAACGGGTCTGAGCTATTTGACTTGGACTGCATACTATTGCATGTGTTCAGCCTTTTGGGCTTGGGGGGGTGGGAGGGACTACACCCTGGAGCGCGGGTCTCCTCAGTAGGGGCTTACACCAGGCATGCCAATCACTCGTGATATTTATGTGTCGCTGCAAGTTTCAATAGTGTTTTGAGAAGCAGACTTGCAACTTGTATATCATCACTGTCCAAAGAAATACAAGGATCTCCAATATGGCAACTTTACAGGAGAGAACGGAAAACCTTCTTTACTTATAATGTATGTCAATGGAACCAGAATTTTTTCCAAGTTATTTTGGAGCATTTCTTTTGGTGTATTCATCATAAATTGTTTACACAATGTAAAGGGTAGCTCTCATGTTGAAATGATATTGGTGTGGAGATGCATGTTTTTCTTTGTACAGCGACAATATACCCAAGCAAAGATAAAAAAAAGAGCTACATTAAAATGTAGTGGTTTATGTTTCAAAGCCATAGGGACTCTAACACTGTTCTGTGCAATCAGATTAATCTCACACCTGTATGTCAGAAGAAAAATGTTGAGTAACCCAGATGTTTTGCCAGAATTCTCCGCTTTTGATTCAACCCATGTTGTTCTAATCTTGGTAAATGCATACGTGAGCAGTCCGTCATCAGTCACAAGGCTGATGTGGTTTGTCTCACCCACACAGCTTTGTTAAAGCTGCCCAGCTAAAACCTGCATCTGCCTTAACCAGATAACCAGTTACTTCCGTCAGCCCTTGTTTGACCGACAAGCCTAACAACCTAAACACGAAGTTAGCAAGTACACACTTTAATGCCTGGGCACTCAATAGTTCACATGCAATACTCAAATCATGACAATCACAGAACTTTGCACTGTTGCAAAGGGCTCTAAGTTTAGCAAGCTGGCTAACTTTAGCACCCACTGGCAAAAACCAAACTGGCCCTCCTTGATATAAACTAGGAAGTTCTACATGTGTTTCTTGCTATTCCATGTCTTAATGTTCCAGTTGTTAGTTTGTTTTAATGTGCTGCCCAATTTAAGCGAAGATAGCCTTAGCCTGTTATCTCTGCCAGCTAGCTTGCGTTAGCGCTGCCCTAGCTAGATAACAGAAACACAACGTTCTTGCTTCATAGTAAGAAATACCCTTCAAAACACATTCTACATCAATAGTGTCCACAAAGAACCAGTTTGCTATTTGCCAGTTGGTGCTAATGTTTTAGAGTTAAGATAAGAGCTCACTGGTATGTTTTTTTCTTCATTCGTTTAAAAATTGCAGCTCAGCTTATAAACTGCAGCCATTTCCTCACAGAGAAAGTGCTAGAATGCTAATTTAGTAGCTGTTTAAGCTCATATCTACTCAAGAATTCACAGTCTCAGTCAGTGAAATAGAGGCCAGGACCAGGATGTGAAGGCCAATACGTCAAGACACATAGCCTAGTACATAGCCTGGGTTTAAGCCCTCTTGTTACCTCTTCACTAACATGACATAGTTTTAGCTAGCCCGCTTTATCGGCAGCTTTTAAGTTGGCAAAGCATATTGTCCATGTGTCGCAGACTGTTAAACCTGATTGTTCATATTTCTGTATTCGTAATTACTGTTACAGGCAAGCGGTGTGTTCGCATGTTTGCGGTAGCCGGACGACAATAAACCAGATACTCCATTGTTTTCAATGGAGCCCTGACAGAAAAATCTGCCAACGCTACTGGCAGCATTCTACAGACCGCAGCAGAGTGCTTCATCAAGACTTTTGCCATCGACCGCACGGATGTTAATTTCTTTTTTTTGGGGAACCGTGGATGCCATACTTCTCGTTATTGAATTACAGACTAACCCAGTATTATACCACAAATATAAAATGGCATAAAGCATCCTCCGGCCTTTTTCCACCTTAAAATTCAAATATTGTACCAGTTTTAACAGTAACACAGTTCCATATGGTCTTAATGAAATGTCTCCGGCATTCTGTGGTCAAAATACCACACGCGCATTTCTCTCCCTGTATAAACAGCCCTGTTCAGAATGGCTGGTTTGAGGGTCTGTTCCTTTAAGTGATAATGAGCCCTGCTGACCTCACCCCCACTTGCCCATGGAATGGCTTTGGCTACTCTCACCAGCTTACAGTTCATCTTATTCTTATGGATTATGCAGCGAGCAACATCAAGAATGTTACTTACTAGAACGTCACAACAGCCAAGACTGCAGTTAAGACACATGAGGCTGTCTGCTTTCTATATAGTAGCTTTTTATTTGAATTTACGTATTCCACCTTAAATAGTGCTAAGCCTCCAGAATAGCTGCTGTGGCATTTCATGTGTAAGGAAAAATTAAAATAAGAGGCCGGACAAGTAGCCTGAGGCACCAGCATAACTGCTACACAGCTTAAAAATTCAAAAAAGAAGTTGACTTCAGCTTCATGTCAGATCCAAAGTGGGTAGCTTAAACTGACTGGGTTGTCTTACCTCACAGTTTGTGGGTTGGTAGGTTCTCCATATGTATGAGGACAAGCTCTGCAGTGAGAAGTAAGTTTTTCAACAGCCTATACCATTGGTTTGACATGCCAAAATTCCCTGAATGCTCACCAACCTCGTGCTCATTGTTTAAATAGTTTCCATATAAAATCTAGATAATGTTTTTAATTATGTTCGCACGGCAGGGTAGTCTGCAACGTCACTTGCACGTGTAGAGCTTGTTTCACTTATTTATCCTGGCTCACACCATTATGTTGAGTTCTGCTTTAGGTACACAGCAGCCTGTGGAGGTCACTCAGTTGTGCCCATCAGAGTATTAGCATCATGCTTAGATATTTCTCAGATACTACTCTACTGTAATGTCCTCCTGTAGTTAGGATCCTTACAGCCTCTCTGTAGGCAATGATGTGATGTTTCATTAGAACTTAACAAGGCCTTGAAGAACGATGTGGCTGATTGTGCTTTGGTTGACGTTTTGAGCTTCACACTCCATAGCGAACCCCAATCTCTGTTGCTCGTCCACTGAAATATGCAAGCATGGTTATATTTATGCTCTGTGATGGTAACTGGCTGAAGGCCCAATGCCTCTGCTTTAGGTTTTGCAGCAAGCAAAGACTGTTTTGCATGATTTTCAAAGTCCAGACACTGTCCATACATGTGCAGAGTAATTGCTTCCGTATAACTATGTGATATTGGAAGTATATTCAGCTTTTATCATGACAAGGTCCCTTTTTATGAGTCATTTGTGATGTCAGTCTATTAAAAACTGGACAGCTGAAAATGATTTGTTGTGCAATGCTCACTGTATTAACATCTCTGCTAGTAACTTCTAGTAACCTGACGTTTGCTTCAAAGACACAATAAAAATACTGACTAAGCAGAGAACTTTGGGCATTTAGAATGGTTTAATTATAGTCTTTATGTGCCACGGGTGTATAGAGACTGGCCAAAGATCAGAGTGCCACGTAACGTGGGTACCATTCATAAGTAGGGGCATTTCTTTTGCATTCCATTGGCCTCTTGCCTAGCAATGAGGTAAACATCCTGCCTTTTCCAGGTTGGAACTCTGTGTAACACCTGACAGGGCTTGTCTGTTTTGACTGAGGACCCATTATTACCGGCAATAAACTAGTAAGAAGTGGTGAGCATTGAAAGTGAATGGGCACGAAGCTCAGATTAATGTGAATACATATGACTGCAATGCCACTATCCATTCAAGCAGGTCACTCATATGGGGTTATTAAAGGTCAACAAGCTTAAAAAGTAATTATTAACCATTTATTTGGAATTTAATCCCAAAAGCAAGTCTTTTTTGTGGGTTTAGTAACAGTAGTCCCTCGTGTGATAAGTGAGGTAATGCTGAAGGCAAGCATTTCCCATGGATTTTCCTGACAGGAGCGTAGAATCCACACATAATACATAACGCTGCAGTTTGACAGCTGTCAGGGAGAATCTCCAAGCTCTTCTCATAACAGCATGGAGTTGAGACCTCTGGACTAGATCTTTGTATGCAATCTAATCAGGCTATATTACTGTGCGAGACAAATTATCTGTGTTCGGTGATTGCAGGTCGATCCAACCTATAAACAACCTCAATGCTTCAGCCTCAGCTTGAATTAGACCAAGGTGCTGTATTCTTCTGTTTGCAGGTTAGTCCAGTCTTGAATCTTGACCATTCGGCTTAGGACGTTTGTAAAGAAATATATATTTTGGATATTATTTGAGACGGAAACACATTAGACCTGATCTGGCCTACTAGGCAGGTGCATTTTGGTTGCTTGATATTTTCAAAGCGCCTTCATTCATCCCACTTCTCTCTCTAGGTGGGAATGGCTATGGTATCACAGAATCGCACGCCAGTTATTATTAGAGACGCTGAAGGCAGGGTGAGTTGGTTAAGTGCAAGGGGGGGGAGTGCAGAGATCGGTGAGCAACCCCAGGGAGAGAAGAGAGAGTGAGATTTCCAGTCGGCAATGCTCCCTGGGCGTGGCAGCTCTGTGTGATAAATGCAGATAAGGGATGATTAATGTTTCGGGGCACAGATACTTCTGGACTTTCATCATGGGGTGAGGGAGCCGTTGGCCTCTAGACTCTGGTAGAGGCCTGGACTGAGTTTCCAGGCCATTAGAGACACATACAGCATCGAGAAGATATGCTGAGCATCTCCCCGGATATTATTGTCTATATTTTGTCAGTACCTTCTTTCAGAATTGACCTGCCAGAGCCAGAGCCAAGTAAGTCGTGTGTTACTCTCAGCAGCACAGCTGATCTTGTGTTGCCCCTTGGTAAACTATATTGTTTTGCAGTGTCCTGCTAATCGATGTCGATCTCCAGAAGGCTACAGTTCTACAGGGGTTGCAGTGCCCAGCACACCGCAAGACCAAACTATGAATGCTGCGAGGAATTTGGCAGGGCCGATCCCTCGCTGCTGATTGCTGCCGGTGGGTCCATCCACACGGGACTGGCACGCCGCAGACAGACCCCGGTGCCGTTTCTGTAAGCCCCAAGCAGCTCACCCTCTGCCCAGGCCACTCTTTGCGGTCGCACTTGATTGTGTTCAGAGGCCCACCACACTAGGGATGGATGCCACTTTCGGAATGCCTTTGTGTTGATATCGTACCTATGAGGGGCTTGTGGCCTGACCACCGCCAGCTGCTAGTCGCACCCCGTCTCATTAAGGGTGTATGTACTCCCTCAGGAAGGTGCCATCAGTTCTGATCTGCACAGCTTTTAGGCTAGTGAAGTTGCTGAGCACTTGCCATGGGCGTCAATGTCTTGATGACGATGCTTGTTGTTTGCAGGAGTCTTCTGAAACGCTACGTATTTCCTCAACTACACTGGGCTATTTTGATGCTTACCCGTCGACTTGCTAAAAGTGTGGTGTTACATGGTCTTGGTCTTGACTTTCAGCATGTAGACTCACTCCATCACGTAACAAGGTCATGCTAATTGGAGGAGGAAGTGCCGAGGATGGTTTTAGCGGAACGAGGGTGGCGCTTTCAGGCCTAGCAAAGTGATCTGAGCCCAGAGTGGGATTCTGTTTCTGCCCTCCATTCCTCCAAGTCCTGATCTAATCCGGCCACCATCATGTGTTCAGAGACAGAGCGGAGAGGGGGGGCTGAGAGGTGTCCATCCGGCCACGGTGCACAGGGAGTTGGCAGCGCCATGCTGCCTCTGCAACCCAGCGGATCAAAGAAAGCAGGCAGCTAAGCCACTCTCTGGATCCGTGTCACTCTATATCCAGAGGATATTATGTCTCTCTCGCAAGCCGTGGCAGCTGGCCTGCTGGACCTGAATGATCATGTATGGCCATAAGGTAGACTCGCAAACTGAGAAACAGAGCGGGAGAGTTAGCATGGCTTCAAGGTCATAGCCATAGTTTATATCTTGCTGAAGCTTCCTGAACCATCAGTGACTTTTTTTTTCTTTTTTCTTTTTTTTTTTGAGGTGTGTTGACTAACGCTGTTTGATCCCTGCGACTCAAAATCAGGTGAAATACTATCTTCCCTTAGGCTGTACCTACGTGCTCTACAGTGCCTTAACTTCTGTGATCCTCCCTCCAAGTATGACACCAAATGTAATACTTATGTAATAATGGATTGAGGTATCAGTGACTGCAAGTGCAGGTAGAGTAACTGAATCCACTTTAGCGCCGACTCCCACCACATCAATCACTCAAAGGTAATAACAAAGGCCAGTTCAAACGCTCCATTCAGCGAAACCGCCATGAAAGTTATGGAGTACAGCTTTAAATGAGGCCCATAAAGACCCACTAATTTTCTTATTGCTACAGCTGGTTCTCCTTTACCCATATGTATTCTGGAACCAATCTAGTCTTTAAATGTTGTTCTACACTTTCAAATCCAATAAACTGCCATTACTGGAAATTAAGATTACATAAAGTGAAAATAGCTCCATAATTAGGAGAGATCTGACTTGTACAGAGTTTTCCACACTCCTTGTTGAGAGGTCATTAGCTAGAGCAAGAGTTTTCACCTAAATATGAAATGTCCTGTTTGGCGTCCTTCATTATTTCCCGGAAGTTGGGCCTTACTTGAATGCTCCCAAACTCAAAATCAAGATCATTCCTACAATAACATGCATATAGTGTTGTTGGCAATGCTAATAACCTATAAACACGAATGCCGGGACCTGTGCTAATCAGTGGCCTTGAGGTTCACTGCTGAGCTTACATGATAATTAGATTGCAAGGTCAGGCTGAAGTAGTGAATTTTCCAGTTGGCCCGGCTCCAGCAGGACCAGCGAGAGTATGGCAATAGAGTTGAAGTGAATCATGCAAAATGTTTCAGAGGGCACGGCCCAATTAAAGACAAATCACGCCTCAAATCACGCCTGGCTAGCTGCCAGCTCATGTTTGTAAGTAGGCGAGGCAAATGGAGCGTGCCTCGTTTGGCACAAACACAAATTTACACAATTGCTTGCGAGAAAAAGGAAATCGTCTGACTCATATCTTTATTTACACATAAAATGAATGAATCGTATGAATGGTACATAAGCAAATATGCAAGTAGCTACCAATTATGGAGTAGTTACTGCTAATATTCTTAGCAGTTAGCATTTCATGTATCCATTCAAAGATAATGTGGCCTTAAATTGTATAATCAAGTTCCCGGAAAAGTTGGGGCACTGTACGAAATGAATATATAAATATAACCAGAATGTTACTTGACACCCTTTATTTAGCTAAAGTAATACGAAAACATTATTATGACCACTTCCTTCTTTCAACAGCAGCAGCACATATGTGGCAGTGTTATGGTCTGGGCAATGTTTTCATGGCATTCTCTGGGCCCACTGTGGAAGACTATCTCAACCAATTTGGGTTGAGATCTTTGGAGATCACACACACCCATACATGCGGATTGTCTTCCCTGGGGCGGATAGAATCTTCCAGTAAAACAATGCAACACGTCACACGGATGGATATGCCCAACATTGGTTGGAAGAGCTGACCAAGACTTCCAAGTACTACTCTGGACCTCTAATTGAGCAGCTATGGACCACCTCGATCATTGTCTTTGCTCTAAGTATATTTCCTTATGTGCCCCCAGCAGATGTGGGATGCACTGCAGTCAGCATGGCTCCAGAGTCTCCCAGTTCGTCTAGATGCTGTCCATTCTGCACACAGCAGTTACTCTGGATATTAGCCGGTGTAAATATATGTTGTGTAAATATATGTTGAATTTGATGGCAGCAACAGGTCAGTAGCATGACTGGGTATCACAAAGCATCCCAGAGAGGCAGAGTCCTTCAGAAGTAAGATGAGGTGGCCTCATTACTTGTGAAAGACTGTGCCAGCAAATATCTTGTGGTGTAAAGTTTTCGGTGGAAACTGCAACATTTTCGTCCCGTTAGCATCACATAAAAACTGGATAATGATTTAAGGAGAGTGTCAATTAAGCTGTTCTTTGGCCACGCCAACTCAGTTCTCAGATAGGTCTGATCAGCAGTTTATAAGCCGTGTTTTATTATATCTATGTCTTATATTCCTACATTCAAGCTTTGCCTGATGTTTAATTTAACACTTAAGTTTAATATCACACAAATGTTTTTCATACTGTACTCATGTTTAGTGGGGTTTTAACTTTTGATGCTCAAAACTATTCCTCCAGTATGATTTAGCCTTGATTGCATTTCACTGACTTGTTCTCTGTGGTAGGAATCAAAGACTACAATGACCACAAATGTTGTCAATCCACCTATATACAATCAAGATCACTCTTTCTTAGTCCTGCTAGTGGCAACTCACTGCCCTGCACAGTTCTTAGTGTTCCTTGATTCAACCAGCCTGATCAAGAAGCTCATGAAGGGCTTGGTAATCAGTTGACGAGCTGGATCTGATGTCAAGGAATTCTGTGCAATGATGTGGGAGCAGAACTCTTAGTCAAGCTAAAATTTACTTTTGTTTATAGATCAAAAGAAAGGAAAGTCTTCTTTTTCACAGTCTTCGCTATCTTTTTTCCCTGACCTTGATTGGAAGTGAAGCTGTTCTCCTAAGTGTCAATTTCTTCAAGTCATTTGATGGTCTTGTTCACAGCAGTTACAGACAATCAGGGAGACAATCACCTGAGTGAGTCCTTGACATTCATCCTTAGCCAATCTGCTCGCTGTCAGACTCTGTGAGGGTAGATGTCTTAACCTACATTTGCTGAGGATGTTATGGGTGTTCGTAAAAGTGAGCGACAAAGTGTCTGCTGATCATTCTACATCCCAAACGGGGAATCTGTCAAAACTCTTGTCTGAAAATCTAGCTGACTACATCTTCTAGATGAGACAAGTTGGGCCCACTGGTTGTTTCTTCTCAACAATACTAATGAGGCTCCAGATACAGGCCAGATATGGCTGATATGTCATGTTCCCTCTCAGCCTCATTCAAAATGAATGGCTACCGGTGGAGTTGCTCGCTTGTCCTTATATTCCCATATCTTGTTTGCAACCAGTATGGGTGAAAACCGAACCAGGTTACAGTAGAGTGCAGACCCCAGAGACCACCTGTTATAAGTTCCTGAGGAGGTTATATATATGGTAATCCACTTTGCATGAGGAAACGTCAAATAATGGAGTTTAATACATGAAAGGATGATTTTTGCACAGTGCTGTACATCATGGATTGCTTAAATTGATATATTTGGCAGAAGCAGTATATACTGTAAGATTACACACTGTATATTTGCTGGTGCTGCTGAAGCCGGTTACAGTCTGCTTGAAAGTTTGTGACATCATTATCATTTTGTGAATGTTCAGATTCAATATATAAATGAAAACAATGAACAAATAACACAAAGTATAAAGTTTTTTCTTTCATTTATTAACATGTAATCTAAAAGTAAGTACTATTGTTGCCAAAAGTATGTCAACTTTTGTTTTCAGGAATTGGTGTGATGCCACTGAGCAGCAGTGACTTCAACAAAATGGTTTCAATGTTTTTTTTGGCCCACTCCAACAGTGGGCCCACTTTACAGACCTCTTTACAAACCCATGCCTCCTCACAGAACTGCTTCCATTGTGGTGGGTTTCTAGAATGAACGCCCTCTTTATTTTCTCCCTTAATATCTATAATGGATTAAGGTCTGCTTCAATTATTCTTTGTAGAGAACCTGGTGTCTACACCCTCTATTGAGGTTTAGTTCGTGGATGGATGTCCTGGTATTCTCCTGTAGATTTTCTTGATACAATTCTGAAATAAAAGCTCCATGAAATGATGGGAAACTGTCCTGGTCCAATATCAATAAAATAGCCCCATACTGTGATACTGCCCTCACCATGTTTCAAAATTGGAATGAGGTTCTTATGCTGGAATTTAGTGTTCCTCATTCTACCATAACCATTTTGCCTTTTCTGTTTACATAACATTATTTCTGTAGTCTGGCTCATTCAGGTGGTCTTTAAAGGTGGAAACTTTAAACGGGTGCAAATGTTATTCCTGGCTTTCTCCGTGCTATCTTTCCCTACGTCCTATTGTTCAGTGTTTGCTTGATTGTGGACTCAAGAATGTTGACATCAGCCAGCATAAACAAGACCTGCAGATCCTTGGATATTATCCTGGTGTTCTTTGTGATCCTACAGAATATTCTATGCTATAATCTCGTTTTTGCTGGATGACCACTCAAGGAAAAGGGAACCATGACGTTGAATGGTCTTCCAGTTAGTGGATTGGTAGATCGGTGGATTTTCTTTGACTGGTATGACTTTCATGTTGAAGACTCAAGTTGATGGTTTTTAAAGAACACAAGGTCAGCCACACTTACATCTAATTATAAATTCAATTGACTGAATGTCCTGACCTTAAATATTCCTGATATTTTTGGAGGTGCACATGCTTTTATCAGCAAAGACCTCTAACGTTGGATCACTTGGTTCAGTAAATGGATGAACGCCTATATAATAGTTTGTGTAATTGGTTTAATTGGGTTCTCTTTGTTGTTGTTATGACTTAAATGAGGACCCAATCATAGTTTTAGGTCACATTCATGTAAAAAGAACCCTTGAAAAACTACTTTTAGGAGTACAAGTATTACTGTATTGGTGCATCTCTAAGAATACAGCAGTCGGAATTGCTGCAGTGGAATCACTTAGAAGATGATAATATTTATTCCCAGCTAGTTCAATAATTGCAGAGACATAATGAGAACAATCTGTTTCTAGGATTTGTATGCGCTTCACAAAAACCCATCTCCCTTCCAATTTCCTCCATCCAGACTCCAGAACTGATAACAGCAGAGGCCCAGACTATCTACAATGGCTGCTTCCAGCGTTCCCCATTTCAGTAACCTAAACCATGCTGTGGCAAAAAGACAGCACGCCACACTTCAATTTTTCATCCAGTCTGTCCGGACAGTGTGAAATTCGGCCTCACCTGCCTGCCACTACTATTATGAATGTAGCCGTGCCTGCGTTATCCACCTGTTCGCGGCTGACGCGCCGTTGACCTGTGCTGATGGATCCACCCGTGCTTTTAAACCGCGCTCTCGTGTTACAAGCGCTTGTCATCTTCCTGTGCAGGGCAGTAACACGTTGGCCCAGAGATGCAGAGATGTGGTCTTACAACACAGCTGCTGCGAATGTCTTCGGACAGCTGGGAAAACTGTGCATGAGAGGGAGCAGTGACCCGTTCATGGTCAAGACTTAGCCTTTAGATTGATTTTAGGGCCAGGCCTAACAGCTGGGTGCAGAAAGTGTGATATATAAGGAGCTTATTCTACTGAACTTCTCTCTTCCACGCTTGACAGAACGTTAGGAAGCGTTTTCGTGTTTTATCATAGCTGCCAGAGCCGTCATGAAAAAATGAAGACACCCAATATTTTCTTACTGTACCTTCAAAAATTTAAGTGCGGGTCAACAGCGGGGTCAATTATCTGTCCCTCAGACGACTGCAACATATTTTAGCATTCCATTCTCCTCTTTCTTTCGCGTCTTGCCTTTTTTTTTTTCTCCCTCGTTCGCTTCCACTTTGAGGATCCGTGTCAGCGTCACCTGAGGCAGACACGGCGAAGACGGACGGCTGTAGGACTTTGTGGTGAAACCGACGAGGAGTTCGATTATTTTCTCGAACAACTGAAGGAGCTCCCTTTCAGCGGCGCATAAAGAGAAAGCAGGAGGGGAGGAAAGGAGAAAAAAGATTTCAAAAGAGAAACGGGATCTCTCGTGCTCCACAAAGGGAATTGGCTTAAAGGGATCATTATGCCAAGAGAAAGGCCAGAGAAGAAGAAGAAGAAGAAGAAAAAGAGAGAGAGAGAGAGAGAGAGAGAGAAAAAAGCAGATGGGACTTTCACACCGTGGCTGGAGGGCAACACACAAAAAAGAGGCGGGAGACCGCAAGAAGGTGGAGGTGGCCCGGATCGGGACACACGTCCCAGCTGGGCTGCCTTTGCTCGCCCGGTCTTTGGTGTATCATCCGATTTCAGAGCCTGTGAGGGGGCGACAGCTCCTTGACGGTATTGGACTGTATTGTACTGTATGTGGGCAAAGAGGATGAAAGATAATGGTATAAAGTAGTCGGTATACAAGAGGGACGCATGGGGAGTCTGAAATGGCAGGTTCTTTTTTTTAATGGGTATTTTGGGAATAAAAAGAAAGATAAAGCTTATCAAATGGCACCAAACCCGGTCTCTATATAAGAAACCATGAAAAGTTGCTGACAATGCAACAAACACTGACACCTCTTGATTTCATTCAATCATTTTAAAGATACATTGCATTCCAAATTTGTGGGTATTAATATAGAATTGGGCCATAACGGTCTCCACACTTATGGGAATGCTCTCCACTAGATTTCTGGGGTGTGTCTGGTTAGTGACCATACAATCAAAAGAGCATTCGTGAAGTCAGACACTGACGTTGGATGAGAAGGCCTGGCCTGCTTTTAACGTTCCAGTTCATCCCAAAGGTGATCGATGGGGTTGAGGTCAGGACTCCACACCAAGCTCATGAAGACATGTGTTTATGGAGCTGGCTTTGTACTGGAGCAGGAAAGGGTTCCTCCCTACACTGCTGCCACAAAGCTGGAAAGATAAAAAAACATTTTAATTATATAAAATGTCATTGTCTGCTACATCATCTCTTACTGGAACTAAGAGGCCCAAACCCTGAAAGAAAAACAAAACAAAACATTATCTATCCCTCCTCTGCTAAGCTTTACTGTTAGCACCATGCACTCTAATAGGTAGCGTTCTCCTGACATCCACCAAACCCAGATTCATCTATCAGACTGCCAGTTAGCTTTGTGCATAGTGATCTTAGGCTTGTGTCCAGCTGCCCAGTCAAGAAAACCCATTTAATGAAACTCCCAATACAAGGTTCTTGTGCTGATGTTGCTTGCAAATGTTAAAAGTAGTGAGTGTAGTATGACAGAGAATAGGTCGGCTTGTTTGGTAAATTTCCGTGGCCTACAACTTCATAACTGAGCTGTCGTTGTTCCTGCTTCCAGTTCACAATAATAGCACTTACAGTTGGCTGGGGCAGAGCTAGCAGAGCTTGTGACAAAGGTGGTACGGCATGTTTGAAGTCACTGAGCTCTTCAATATAAAACCTTTTGCAGTGTTTCTCTATGAAGATTACAAAGCTTAATTTTAAGTGTGGCTGTAACACCTGAACTCGATATTCAGGAGGACTGTCCACATACTTTTGACCATACTGTGGTATTTCAAAAAGATTAATATATTTTTTTTAGAAGCAACCATAACTCTGTAACACATAATAATATAAAGGTTTTTTTATGGTAATTTGATATGTATATAATTAAATATATATATCAAATAACCATACAATAAACTTTTTAATCCCACCCAAATGATATAACTGAAGTGTCTTGCACACACCATGAAACCATGAAGGTCACTTGTGATTATGACGCAAGACCCTTCCTAAAAACTTACAGCTTTGTACTAAGTTAACTCATTTGCCCTATTTTGTAACATGTTATGTATTAAAAGGTTTTAAACATAATTTGTTACTGGTTTTAATATAGTTAATGGCACAACTAATTTGCATTTATATGTGGATATAGACTTCTATTGTTGTTTATTGGGTTATGACTGAAAAAATGTTACTTTAATGGTACAAAAACTTCAGGCTTTCTTATATTTTATGTCTTCAGGGATCTTATATCTTATGTCTTCAGGGATATTGTATCTTTTTTATTGTATTTGTCCAAATGCTGTAGAATTTGGCTTCCACAGTAATTCAACAACATGATCACAAGCATGTTCTACATGGATCTGTTATTATAACCACTCTCCCATATAATACTGTACAGGCCAAGCAGAGCCTGTACTGTTATCTGTTAAATAAACAACAAAACATGTAATTTGGGTGATGTATTTATTCTTTAATACAACTAACTGTATTTAATATTGTTGATTTATCTCTCTCTAATACAGTAGAACACTGTTTTATGCTTTAATACAAAACCATGTAGTTTAGTTATATTAAGTGAACACTTCTCTGAACATTTCAGTACATTTAAGTATTTAACATGTTGAACATGTGCCAAAGTTTCATTTTATGTTTTTCTCAAATGTTAAACTCAGCAAAAGCATTACAATGCATCAGAGAGCAACCTCTACATTGTGTTTTATTGTAGAGCCATTAGCTGGTAGTTTATTATGCGTATGTGGGTGTCAGAGGAACAGCTTATCAGTTATTCTTTCTCTGTTTTTTAATGTAGCTCTTTAATAAACACGTAACTCACACATAATATCGCATTAACGAAACAACACCACTCCTCAGTTATTAATATCATGGGATATATTAAGGTGGAGTTGTCCAGAATAGACAGTTGAAGCAACCTGATCTGTTTTTTATGTCAGCGTTTGGCCGGATAAAGCTCCGGCTCTGTTTGGCCTGCTGGCCTATAGCTCAGCGGAGGAGGCATTAATGGGGGTTGTAATGTTTAAGAGGGCCAGTGATCAAGGCCTGCTCCGGTCCAGGTGGAAACACACACAGGTCCAAAAACAGGGTCACAGACACAAAAATCTCTTCCACACATGCACGTACACATGAACACACATCCTGGAATATCGTTAGCAGCTGTGGAGCACTGCGCTCTAGACCACCAGCGATAGCCACGATCCTCGCAGGGCTTCCGGTCAGTGCTTTTCCTGGGCGTCCACAGGATGGCAGTGAGATGCAGAGGAAAACAACCTCTCTCATTAGTGCTGATGTTTACGTTCAATGTGCCAACAGTTGCAAACATTTATAGCATCAGTGGCCTACAATGCTACAGAGATAGTACAGGCCAATCAGCACAGGCCCTTCCACAGAATTCTGCATAATTAAAATGCTGAGATGTAAACAAAGTCTTTTGGATTAATCTGATGGCACACTCAGATGTCTTTACATTGAGTGTTCATGGGAATATGTGTCTAAAGTGTGAATATGGTCATAGGGCTATATGTATATATTATACAAATCCATCACTGAGTTTTTCATTAGTAACAGTAATGATGGTAAAAATGTGCAATTTTGCATCAAAATCCTTATTAATTACACATTTTGTAATTTTCTGACTTGCATTCATCCCTAAGAACTAAATAGGCTGCTTTTGATACTGTTCCAGTGACAGTCCAGGATATATATATATATGTTTAATCAATATATAAAAGTCAGATGGCACAACCAATAAATCAAATCATGCAAACTGCAAAAATGCTCATAGGAATAAATGCAAATAAACATAACTATATAAAAACACACATCATTTCCTTTTTAATTAGACTTTTTTATATTGTCATTTTTACAAAAATACTTATTTGTTATTGACCCATACACAATAAATAAATAAACATTATTATAATATTTAAATATGGTGGTCTTTCTAAGAAGGTCACACCACCTGACACAGTATACTAAGCCATTCTAACCAAAATCTAATTTTTTAACAAAATTTGTAAATGGGCTACTGACCTTGGCACTGCACCATGAATGTCACTTTAAACATAAAATTAAATGCATTAAGAAATTTGTGTTTTCTAATAGTTTACTTAATCAACATATATGGATATATATGTAGTTTTATATGGAATAATTTGATATATGGCTTGTATTTATTAAATTATTATGTCATCATGTCTTTACACACACACACACACACACACACCCTCACACAGACAGGTACAGTACAGTGAAGACATTCTAGATCACATTGTTTTATTTCCAAAATGTGAGGAAGATTCTGATTACCATATGGGCCAAACCCTGATCTGAAAAATATCATTAAGCAATGTTTCTGGTAAAAAAAATAGCTGAAGAGGCTTTGAACTCTTCAGACGTCTGGTTCCTATTAGCACCACTGTGAAAATATTCTCTCTAAGTTTCTCCAGAACTGATCATTGTGCATCAAACCACTCGGAATGGCTCTGTTTACATCTTACAGCTATTTAATGTTGGAAAAATGTTAGAATTCCTCTCTTATATTTATTGGAACGAGTAACACATGCTAATTTGAAGCCTATACAAAGAAAGTGTAGTAGTGTGTACTCTATATACTTCTTCTGGGCTAATTTGAACTGGTTTTGATTGTCTGTTAGTGGTCTGTCTTTTCATGGTTGGCAGATCTTCATTGAGGAAACTGGAACGTTGAATCGAAGCACAGCATAATGCAATTATACTTGTTATGGGGAGTTTGTGTGTGTGTGTGTGTACGTGTGTGTGTCTGTGTGCACGCTTGGGGTTTTGTTGTAATAGAAATAGCACACTGGTGACCCCCGGGTTCATGTGTAAGTCAGGGTTCAGTGGGGGTCGTGTTGAGGAGCAGTGTTTGGGTAAGAGATGTGGAATGTGTTTGAGCAGCCCCGAGCCAAAAGTACAAAGGTCCAAGATCCTAAATATGTCAGTCATACTCTCGAAAATAGCCTCCCAGTGTGTGCAATTTGAGAATGTCATCTCCAATTCTGCCGTTATGAATACCTCCGAGAGCTCAAAGTACACAGAAGTACAGAACCCTTTTACAAACACTACTACAGAGGAAGAGCACAATACCTAAGCCTGTGAATGGTGGTGCTGGTGAATGGGAGTGAGGTTGAGGCCACTAGGGGTCTCTCTCCCCCAGCACTTTGACTCATAAATAGAGGCCAACAGGCTGTCTATCCATTTAGACATAACACATGTTCGAAAAGATTAATAGCTGACATATGAAGGAAGGTACTTTGGTATTTCTCTAATGAAGTTATCAGTAATCTGTGAGAGTAATCAGTAAAGAAAGGACCAGCTCCTCTCTCCTTATGACAAAGTCGATCTGAACCTCAAGCCCTGCGAGCTTCAGCACAGCTCGGCTGGACCCCCCGAACTTGGATCCCTGACTGTCCAAACAGCAGACTCTCTCAATGTTTTCTCAGTGTATTACTAAAATAAATCATACTACACTTATACTATACTTATCTCTCTTATCTTCAGAGGTGTCAAGTACAAATACTTCACTACCTTACTTAAGTAGACATTTTGGTTATCCATACTTTACTGGAGTGATTATTTTTCAGATGACTTTTTACTTCTACTCCTTACATTTACACTCCATTATCTGTACTTTCTACTACTTACATTTACACTCCATTATCTGTACTTTCTACTACTTACATTTACACTCTATTATCTGTACTTTCTACTCCTTACATTTACACTCCATTATCAGTACTTTCTACTCCTTACATTTACACTTCATTATCTGTACTTTCTACTCCTTACATTTACACTCCATTATCAGTATTTTCTACTCCTTACATTTACACTCCATTATCTGTACTTTCTACTCCTTACATTTACACTCCATTATCAGTACATTCTACTCCTTACATTTACACTCCATTATCAGTACATTCTACTCCTTACATTTACACTCCATTATCAGTACTTTCTACTCCTTACATTTACACTCCATTATCTGTACTTTCTACTCCTTACATTTACACTCCATTATCAGCACTTTCTACTCCTTACATTTACACTCCATTATCAGCACTTTCTACTCCTTACATTTTAAACATAGTCTCGTTACTCCTATTTCATTTCAGCTTGTTTTCATTCACTTACATTTACATTCCAGTAAAGATTATTGATAACATGCCTTTGAAGTTTGACTTTGTGCATCATAATACTTATAGACAACTAGTCATCATATCTTCTGCTTCATGAAACACATGTTAATGTTCAGTAGTAACAGATATGCTTCTTTAATATATTTACATTGTATTAAACTACATTCATTTTCAATGGGCGTATATGTGGCTGAAACAGGAAGCCTAGCGCATCCCAAATTTATCAACAGTAACATTTTAATATAACATTATAGTCATTATGACTTTTAGAAGAATGATTTTTTAGGGGAGGTGGCCTAGTGCACTAGACCCCTGTGGTGCGACCTAAGCTGTTTTCCCTAAAGGCTTTTTTTTTCTTACATTACTTTTACTTTTATACTTTAAGTATTTCTGAAAGCAGTACTTTTACACTTTTACTGGAGTAAAAAGCTTCAGCTGAAACTTCAACTTCTACAGAAGTATTTTTAAATCCTAGTATCTAAACTTCTACCTGAGTAATGAATGTAAATACTTTTGACACCCTTGCTTATCTTCTAATTATAAACACTGGCTGGGTGTTACTGGGTATTGCACTTATACTGTATTTAACCCTGTATTTTATTCTCTAATTTCTAGGTATTTCTGTCTTTTGCTAAGTATTCTTAGGTATTGCACCTGTACTGTATCTAACCTTGTATTTTGAGCTCAAGGGTAGTTTGGACTTAAACCTGTTTGTATTGAGATGCATACTCTGAACAAACATAAGGCACTCATGGAAGTCATTCTGGATGAGAGTGTCTGCTAAATGCTGATTTCATGGCCACATGGTGAGCAGTTTGTAAATGTGTCCCAATTTCTAAAATAAAAACCCAACAACAGTGTGTAACAATAAGCAATGTCACTACTGAAACCTATTATTTTTTTTTAGGTTTATTTATTAACTTTTTTTCAGAAAAGATTTTTTTTGTGTACAGCTGTTCAAAGCTGTGCTTGCTAGTCATGTACTGGCTAGACTATTTGGGTTCTGCTCAAAATGAGCTAAAATTGTCACTACCAAAACATTTAGTAACATTTAATCAAAGAAAAAGGACTATAGCCTAAAGGTCATGTCAGCTCAAAGTCCAAAATGTGTTCAACTCAAGTCTAAATTCTACATTTGTATGTATCATACACAGATTTTGTGTACTCTGTCCTGATGTATAATAATATCTTAATTATTTTACGTAATGAAACGGCACTGAATTATATTTCTGCAAGAAAGACTCCACGAGTAAATGAATATAATGATGTTTAATTATGGATAAGTATACAATTGGAAGGTTAGTTATTGTAAGTCATGAAGAAAGTCTTTGGCATAGGCCCAGTCCTAAGCCCAAGTCTTTAAGTGCGCAGACCCTCGCAGATCCTGCTGGATATGGACAGCAGGGGTGAGGCTTTCTCCCTGGACAACAGGACCAGGACCCTTACTGGTGGTGTTGAGGAGGAGGATGGAGTGGTTCGAAACGCCAGCGCCTGAATGCAGCAGAGAGGAAGCGTAAGATAAATCTTTTTAAAGACAGGTGGCAGACTGCGATTGGTTGGAGTAATGAATGAAAGCTTGACGTAGCATTGGAGTCTTCCTGGCAGAACTTTCACTAAAGCTTTCATAGCAATGAAATAAATACATTCAAGATTCAAGAGTTTTATTGTCATGTGTACAGCAGAAGAGACAGTTACATTGTACAATGAAATTCTTACTTTGCTGTTCCTCCATTCATATATATATATACAAAACATACGAAGTATAAGAATTTAAGTTGAAGTAAATAAAAGTATTTTTATAGTTAAAGAATAAAAAATAAAAATACATAAATACATCTATAAATAAATAAAATCTTTTTTTTAATAAATGCATTAAATAATAAATGCAGTTTCTTATAAAAGCTTCAATAGCTGAATTGAATCACCAAATAAAATCACTGCTAATTTGCTAAAGTTTTTGAAGAAAATCAAATAAAAACTGATTGTGGATGGCACTGATTGAGAGTTAGCTTTAGGATTCACACACTTCACCTGATGGTCCATTTGTAAAACATAACATTAAACAATTAATAACTTAACTTTTGCTCATACCTTATTGTTCAATTCGATTACTAAATTGATTCATTCAATTAATAAGCATACATGTGCACATGTGCAGTGGGTAGCGCTGTCGCCATAAACTCCATGGAGTTTATATGTTATATGTCCCTGTGTCTGTGTGGGGTTTCCTACAGGTGCTCCCGTTTCCACCCCCAGTGCAAACACTGAGTCAGGTAAGTTGTAGATACTACATCGCCTTGAGGTATAGGTGTGTGTGTTTGCCCTGTGATGGCCTTGTGGCCTGTCTAGAGTGTTTCCAACCTTCTGCCCAATGAACACTGGGATAGTCTTCAGCATGGGTTAGATCAGGGCTGTCGAATCTTTCTGCAAGGGGCCGGTGTGGCTGCAGGTTTTCATTCCAAATGCTCACCTGATACTCAGCCTTCAACTTTGTTGGAATGAAAAAACCTGTAGCCTCACAGGCCCTTTGCGGATGAGCTTGGACGCCCCTGGGTGAGATGGATGAAAGAAATGAAAAAAAAAGCAAGTCATTCAGGGTGTTTTGACAAACTTAGATTTAAAACTTGGACAAAAGCTCAGATTTCTTTGCAGTAGTGGTAACAGGGACAACACAAATATAGACTTTTCATTTACTTTATACAATGACCAGTGGCTGGTCTCTTTTTATGTCTAATGCTGACGACTGTCCTCATGTAAAACAGTGGACAATGTGGAGGGAAAAGGTTTTTCATGGACCATTTTGCCTTAAAACACCCTGCATTTACTACATTTCAGGCCCAAATCGTATCTGAAAAGTACAGCAAAACAATGTCTCAGGTGTCCTTCATTGTATTTTGCTGCTGTCCAAAGAAAAACCTCTCCAATTCTGTCCACATTTGAACATGACAGCTGCCGTTAACATTGTGAGAAGGCCTCGTGATAAGTAGACCAATAGAAATGCTCCAAAATAGCTTGGAAAACATTCTGGTTCCACTGACTTCCACTGAAAATAAAGACTGTTTTTGAGATACTTGTTTTCTTTGGACAGCAATGATTCCATGTAATAGCTTCCTGTGAGGAAGCCTTTGTGAGGGAGGCACTGTTTCCTATCCCCCACCACCGTGAACAATCCTGACTGTAAACATTTTAAACAGTGCATTTCGCATCACTCTGGAGTCACTCTGAAAAACAGAATCTGTGATTCCTCTTTAAAAGTATGTCCAATATCAGATTTGTGTTTCGAGTCCAGTATGTCGTAAAAAGAGGAAGGACTGAGGAACGGACGAGAGCGGCACAATCGAGAGCTTCTATTGGATTTTGTGATCTTGATTGCTGATATGTTCTCAGATGGTAGCCTGAGGTTCTGAGAATCCCGTAAAGGCGTGCTGATGACCAGCAGGAGGTCAGATAAGCAGAGGCCGCAGGCATCAGTGTGTGATCGCTGTGGGAGAGCAAGATGGAAAGTCTCTGGACCGTGTTCCTGGAACAAGGATACTTTGAGCTCTTCTGAGAAGCAGCGTCGTTTTATTTTCTGATGTTGCAAATGCTAACAAAGAACCTCACACAGATGAAATATGTAACGTATGACGACTGTTTCTAAGTTGTTCATGTATTTGCAGTGACACCAGAGGATATTCATGGGGAACATTATTTCTGCTTGTAATATACTCTTAAACTCTGTTCTTAGAGTTCTAGGAAAAACTCATCATTTACAAAAATAGTCTTTTACAAAACATCCATTAAAAAAGCCCTTTATGTAACCGGATAGGGGTCTTTCTGCGAGTCGCTCCATAGAACCCCTTTTGGGCTTTTTGTTTTTTAAAGAGTATGTTTTAGTTCTACACTGTAAAGAAAGAAAGTTGTTTTAACTTTAAAAAATTTGTGTCCATCATGCTGCCCTAACATTCGGAGTTATTTGAACTTGAAATAAAAGGTTTCTGGGCGTAAAACAAAATTCTTGTTCTATTAACTTGCTATCTGAAATGTAATTCATTTTTTAATGTTGAAACAACTTTAGTTTCAGTTCTTCAGGGGTTCTTTAGTGAAGATAAAGGTGCTAAAAAGGGTTCTTCTATTGCTTCAAGCTTGGCATTGGGACAGTTGAAGAACCCTTTTTGATGCTACATACAACCATTTTCAAAAAGGCTCCACCCAGAACCATAAAAGACATATGCTCTCATAATGTGAAGAACACTTTCACCATGCAAAGACACATTTAAGCATGATATGGTTCTGAATAGAACCCTTTTTGTTTAGAACCCTGTTGTATCTCCAAAATGAGGACAAAAACTTTTTAGTCTTTAGTTTTAGTGTAAGTCAATGGAACTGGAATTATTTCCTAATGATTTTGGGGCATTTCTATTGGTCCATTCATCATGAAGTTCCACACAATGTAAAAGGCAGCTGCTGTGTATAAATGATGCAGAAAAATAAAAATCTACAAAAAGATGGTTCTTTAGTAAAGACAATAATGTCATATAGAAAATGTTTGATCATAACAATAGCAGAACCCTTTTTGGTGCTATATAGAACCATTTTTTAAAAAGGCTTTATATGGAACCAAATGGAAAACTAATCTAAAGAAACATTTTATAGTTCTATATAGAACCCCTCGCTGTCTTTATGCTTCTAGAAGAACCATCTTTGTGTCCCAGAAAAAAAAAAATTATTAGTATTTTTTTTCTTTAACTGTGGTCAGCACTTACTGATGACTCGCGATGCTTAATCCTTTGAAGCCTGAACCATAAAACATTTTCTAATGCACAAGAATTCTAATTCTTTGAAAATTGAGTTTTTATTAGACCTTTAATAAAGACAATTAAAAATCAAAATAATAATAATAATAATGAATCAATAATAATAATTGATTATTGTAATAATAATAATAACAAGTAAAAAAAAAAATGTTTTAACCCTTTATATATAGAAGCAGTTCTTATCTACTATAATCTTTGGTTCTCCACAAAAATTGAGGTGAACATCAGGGGTTTTTTTAGGAAAAAATGATAACAATGATAATTTACAGCTCTCAAAAACTTTTGTATAAATTATGATTCACTTAAAGCGCTCAGACTGGGCCGGTCACGACTGTAGCTACCAAGCAAGATAACCAATCAGTTAATTTGGCCACTTCCTGGCTCGTACTTCAATAGTTGTATGTAATTGACAAGTCATTTGTAATCACTTTATTAAAATGACAAATTAACTGATGGGTTATCTTGCTTGGTAGCTATGTTTGATTAATAGCTAATACTCAGTGTACAATCAAAGATCCACTACACTAACACACCAACAGTGCTCAGCGCTGACCGGTAAACATCAGCCTGCTAGATATCTCATTGACATGTTTTTTCTTTTATTTCAGTTTATATGCTCAGCACAGCCAGAACTCCCACTTAAACTTGCTGCACAAATATCACAAATGTGAAAAGCTATTGTTTTCTTAAGTAACTGCGATCATCCCGAGTAATTAAGATTATGTATTGTGACAGCACTACTTAAGACCTACTCATTGTATCTGTTTGTGTTTGACTGATATATGTTGAATTCCTGACACTGAAACAAACTGAAAGATGTAAGCAGACTTGAATGCTAATATAATACATATAATTACTTTATTTACATACTATCATAAAATGAAAGGAATAACTTCAGAACGCTAAGCATTAAAGACTCCCTGCAGTCAAAACTGGGACTGATCTACCAAACTGGTTACAACTGCAGCCCCACAGTAAATAAACATCACATATACGTACATTAGATATTTAGGATTATGCAGATAGCAAGAGGACAGCGGGGCAGCTGATGGTTGTTGGCCTGTTGATGGCAAAGCTGGCAGATAACTGGCTTTTATCTGGGTGTTTTCTGGGTGTGGGACAATTATCTTGTAGGACAATAACCTGTAGTGGCCTACAGTCAGGGTCAGCACCTTATTAATCCAACAGACCGATACGTGCTTGCTATCTGGAAGGTTATTATCTATTTATACTAAAGACATTAGATGAGATAGTAATAAGCTAAATATACACTGATCAACCACCTCCTTATTTCTACACTATCTGTCCATTTCAGCAGCTCCACTGCCCATACAGGAGCACCTGGTAGTTCTGCAGTTACAGACTGCATTTCATCTGTTGCTCTGTGGGGGAGCATGTTTTATTTAGGTGGTGGGTAATTCTTAGTGTAGCACTGAGCAGCACTGCTGTGTCTGATCCACTCACACCAGCACAACGCACACTAACATACCACGACCACATTAGTGTCATTGCAGTGCTGAAAATGATCCACCACACGCATAATATCTGTGCTGTGGTGGTCCTGTGGGAGTCCTGATCATTTAAGAACAGGGTAGCAAAGTATACAGAGAATCAGATGGACTACAGGCTGTAAGTGTAGCTCCTGTATGGTGTAGCTACAAGGAGGTGGTTTTAATGTTATGGCTGATCTGTGTATACAAAATCTTTTTAAGGGTACTTAAGGGTACTTAGAAGGTGTCTGCCCCAAACCCTGACCCTTATTATACATAATACTTTTGTTGAAAATTGAAAGATTCTATTTTTTATATCGTTGAGATCAAAAGAAAAACATGCACCCCCAAACTATGAACTTTACAAGAGAGGACAAAAACATCTTTACGTTTAATGTAAGTCAATGGAACCAGAATTTTGGAGCAGACACGTTTTTTTTGGGACAGCGATGATATTTAGATGGGAATTCCACCATTTATTCAAAATTTCGGTACAATTCAGTGTTTGAGATTGTAGAGAAACTTCCAGCCTCTTTCTTTACAGATTTCTTCACATTTTTGGTCCCAAGGGTCCTGATTTCTACACCAAATATAGGGGTAATAACAGGGTTTGACATTTACAATATATCAGTTCTATGTACAATCTAAATACTGTTTTATGTTCTATGGCACATTTAAAAAACTTTGTTTGGGTTCAGAAATGGGTTAACTGTATCTGGACAGACAGGAGGTTCCAGATTCCAATATCTCTGTATAACCTGCTGAGGAAACAGTTTTGCTTTTTACTGGGAATTGGCTTAAAGGAGCAATGTGTAAAATGATAAAAACCTGTTGAATTCATGCTTCAAACAGTAGGGGGCAACATATCACTAAAAATGCTCAGTCCTTCTTCCTCCCTCTTCAGTTCTCACCAGTCTAGAAGAGAAGTTCAGCATCAAACCTCATTCCTTTACTTGCCAAGAGCTTCTCCAGTGGTGGAAAGTAGCGGTGGAAATGTTAACTCTTGTTTTGTTTCTTTTTATATCACTGCTTTTGTTTGCTGCTGAACGTGGGTTCTTGCCAAGAGCTTCAATTATAGATGCGTTTACTTGTCCTTTCATTGGCTGTCTGTCCTTAAATGACCCTACCTAGACCAGAACTTTCAACACGACTGGCAGGGCAGCAGCGCTACTTCTTCATCCTTTCATATTGGACTGATTTGATCTTGTTTCAATGCTACAGTGACTCACTATCACCTCTTGAGGTACTCGAGTGGCATTATGAGACAGAACAGGCCAGGGCTAGCTTTAGTAGATATCTCTGCTAGTATATGATACATAGAGATCTTTGACATACCGTAAAAAACATTATTCTTCACATTTGTATATGATTTTGATTCAATTTGGAATATTTAATTACATATTGCTCCTTTAATGGTTGACATTAGGTCACTATAGAAAATCTTCAGATGCCATTATTTAAATGTGCCTGGAATAAGTCCCAGAACATCAGTTAAACCATTAAAATGCTGGGATATCAACCCATCGGGCAAACACGAAACACCATTAGTGACTTTTGAGAATCAGCAGAAACTTCAAGTCCTTGTTGTCCGCAGTAGTGTTTCAGTCTCTGCTTGTTCTCATAGTTTTTATGCTACATATCCTCCTGTTGTCTATCAAACGTCTAGCCCTGAAAGTCGGATTACATCGTTATCTTCTTAACGTGGTTACGCATCTCCAAGCTTAACACAATCACCTCAGCCGGGTGTGCAGGCTGGCCGGAGCACGGCTGGGAGAGAGCGAGGGAGATGACACACACAGCGCTCAGTCCTCAGTGTGCTCAGTGCTTTCATCATGCTGCCGGCTCAGTGTGGAGCTGCGGAGCTTCAGGAGTGAGGAGTGAGAGCTGATCTCCCGGTGCCTCTCTGTGTTGTGCGATTTTCACTGTATTGATTATCTGGACATGGAGCTGGTCAGGCTGAGGGCAGCGCTCCTCCTCGCGGTGCTGATGTTTGGAGCGACGCCGGCTGGAGCGCAAAGGAGGAGAAGTGATGGCACAGCAGGTAGGACAGGTCAGCATGGTGGAACTGCCCACAACATAGAGCTGTGTTAGGTAAAGTAGGTTGCTGTGGAAAGTGTCCAGAGACTGAAAGTGGAAACACGAGTTAATTAGCACCAAGATTTTTACAGTAAAAGTCTTTATTTATTATTTTATTGTGGGATTAAAACAATTATATATATATATATATATATATATATATATATATATATATATATATATATATATATATATATATATAATAACTGTACACATATTGCAACTCAGTAGCCAGTGAATAACTGTAAACTTTATAAATATGTTTGTTGTATATATTTACTGGCTTCAACATGAAGATGGTTGGCACAACCCAGAAAAGCTATAGTTTCAAAGAACAAAGCAACTGAAATATTAAGAGTTTTTATTTTAAACCACAATCACAAGTCTAAACATCTAAATGTCTGATCGAGGGCCATTTTTGCAACATGTTCGGTTAGCAATTTTCTATTAAGTTTATCACTGGCTTCTGCTGAATCACAATAAGTAGTAATACAGATATAGAACTGTTCAAACTCCTTTTTTTCATTGGCTTGTATCAAATCAATAATAAATCATTACAAAGAGCTGTATTAGCCCACTTGTGGTTTGACATAATGTAATAAAATGCAGCTAAATATTAATATAACTATACATATTCCACATCTCTCTTTAAAACAGTTATAAAGCAATGATAATAGAATATGGGAGTAGTTATATAAAAGTACCTACAACTGTAACTATAAATGATCATAAAAATATATATACAAATAATTATACACTCCTGCTCAAAAGTTTAGGATCACTTTAGAATTTCATTTCATGCAATTTTCATGCAATTCACAAACAATATTGTCCATTTCACAATTAATGTAAGTGTATCAGATGATTTTTAAAGGATAAAAATGTTTGTATTAAAGTCTATTTTTGTACAGAGGCTTATTTTACATATAGTCTATTATCAGCAATTCTCAGTCCTCTGTCTAAATCTCCTGGTACGGCCGCCAATCCAAGTTAAGGATGTTATTGGACTAATTGGTTGTTAGGACACTCTTGATCAATTGTGATGCACAGCTGAAAAACATTCTACTATTAAGTGAGCATAAAAGGGAGAACAACATTCTAGGTTAGTTTAGTATCTGAAGCATCAGCAGTTGATGTCTTGCTGACCGACTCGATTACTTTTTCATTTTTTGTTAACATAAAAATAAAACAAAACAAAACACTTTAGATTAATGTTGGTTCTATTTAGCATCAAAAAAGGTTTCTTCACTGGCTATAGGACATTGCAACTATAGCAGAACCCTTTTTGGAGTTATACTGAGTCCTTTTCACAAAAATTCTAGAACTATATACAACACACTTTCATGCAAAGGGCTCCTTAAGTGTTGATGGTTTTACATGGAATCATTTTCTTTGCTCTAGAACCATCTTTTTTTAGTTTGTACATACAAACAATTTTCAGAAAGGTTTCATATCATCTGCAGTCTACAGTTTACTTTACAGGAGCATTTCAAAGGTGTTTTATCAAAAGTATTCACGTTAATTACTCAGGTAGTAGTACAGATACTAGGGTTTACTTCTGTACAAGTTAAAGTATCAACTCAAGTTTTTTACTCCAGTAAAAGTGTACATGAATGAAAACAAGCTGAAATATAATAGGAGTAACGACACTATGTTTACAATGTAAGGAGTAGAAAGTACTGATAATGGAGTGTAAATGTAAGGAGTAGAAAGTACTGATAATGGAGTGTAAATGTAAGGAGTAGAAAGTACAGATAATGGAGTGTAAATGTAAGGAGTAGAAAGTACTGATAATGGAGTGTAAATGTAAGGAGTAGAAAGTACTGATAATGGAGTGTAAATGTAAGGAGTAGAAAGTACAGATAATGGAGTGTAAATGTAAGGAGTAGAAAGTACTGATAATGGAGTGTAAATGTAAGGAGTAGAAAGTACTGATAATGGAGTGTAAATGTAAGGAGTAGAAAGTACTGATAATGGAGTGTAAATGTAAGGAGTAGAAAGTACTGATAATGGAGTGTAAATGTAAGGAGTAGAAAGTACTGATAATGGAGTGTAAATGTAAGGAGTAGAAAGTACTGATAATGGAGTCTAAATGTAAGGAGTAGAAAGTACTGATAAGGGAGTGTAAATGTAAGGAGTAGAAAGTACTGATAATGGAGTGTAAATGTAAGGAGTAGAAAGTACTGATAATGGAGTGTAAATGTAAGGAGTAGAAAGTACTGATAATGGAGTGTAAATGTAAGGAGTATAAAGTACTGATAATGGAGTGTAAATGAAAGGAGTAGAAAGTACTGATAATGGAGTGTAAATGTAAGGAGTAGAAAGTACTGATAATGGAGTGTAAATGTAAGGAGTAGAAAGTACAGATAATAGAGTGTAAATGTAAGGAGTAGAAGTAAACAGTCAGCTGAAAAAATAATTACTCCAGTAAAGTATAACCATTTTTTATTAAAAATACAAATTTTACTTAAATAAGATAACAAAGTATTTGTACTTTTTATTGGTCCATTCAGCAGGAATTTTCTACACAGCTGTCGTGCTTGAATGACATAGAAGAGTCAAAATTGGTTAAAAATGGGGATGCATGTTTTTTGTTTGGACAGTGACAATATAAAAACATATACAGCACATTCTCCATCCATCTGAAGAACAAATACTTTATACAAGAAATGGTTTTATATAGGTCAACTCCAATTGTGATGAATCAGCTACATATTTATATAACCATTGCTTTCACTAATGTAAACTCAATTACACCTCCAACATACACACACTTCAGAATGTACTTTGCTATGTTTCTTGTAATATAATATATAAACCATGTGCTTATGGGGTTTAGTGGTAATGAGGGAGAGATAGTAATAACTCTTACTGTTGTGTTATGTATATTTTTAATTGTTATGTTTCTCTTACTGTAGACTACCTCAGTCCTCCTCTGGACGTACAGGCAGAGAGTGTAAACTGTACTGCCATCAGTGTACGATGGAGAATGCCTTGGCGACATGTGAGCACCATCACTGGATACAAGGTAAATCTCCCAGCATCTCCAAGAAAGTACAGAAAGGTACATTTGTTATTTTCTAAGAGAACTTCAATGTACAAGCTACGCTTAATCCAGGACCCAGTAAGTGCTACCCCTGCCATGACGTCTACCAGAACTTTGGAGCCCCTTTCCCACCGTCTGAGGCAGCGAATAGGTTTTTTAATAAATTAGATTTCAGACAAATCCAATTTCCAGTACCAGCCTGCTTGTTGAGACAAGTGAAGCTGTTTATTTCCAGCCACAAGCTTCACGTCCTCCCACACTGATCTGGCAGTGCTTTGGTTTGAATTCTTTATTTCTTAGCTAGTGTACTCGCAACCCTTTCTTATCGTAAATGATCATAGATCAAAGAAGATGGTTTAAACAAGCACAGATATATATTTTGCAATGTATTGCATCGTTACTCCAGACCAGCATTTTTATTGCGTTGCTATTTGAAAGTTTGTGAACCTTTATTATTTTCGAATCTATTATATATTATTTAAATTTGACCTAAATTACCTATGATTGGCTCATAATTGAACTCATAGCAATAGATAAACAGAGCCCAATAACATAAACGTATATAGCTCTTCATTCATTTAGTCCCATGAAATATGGTTGGCAAATATTTGTTAACCTCTGGAACCTTTCAGGAACTGGTGTGACCCCCATGAGCTGCAACAACTTCATGAATACTGTTTCTATAACTGCTGACTAGACTTGGGGGGAAATCTTGGTCAGTTCTTCCTTGCAGAACAACCTCAACTCTGTTATGTTGGTGGGCTTTTTTGCATGAATGCCACACCTTAAGTACAGCCTCAACATTTCTATTGGATTAGGGTCTGGGCTGTGGTTTGGCCATGCAGCATTTGATTTAATGTTGCTGTCTTTCTGCAGGATGTACCTTCTGCTGAGATTCAGATTACCTATGGATGCCCATAAATTCACAAATTCTTAATGCAATCCAGAATACAGAGCTTCTTCAAATCATAGCCCCAAGATGTGATGCTACCACCACCATGCTTCAAAGTCGGGACAAGCTTCTTTTGCTGGGATGTGGTGGTCAGTCTTGCCAAACGTCTCTCATTAAGTGGCTTTCTCCATGCTGTAAATCCACACATACTATTCTTGTTTGGTGTTTACCTGATTTTGATTGGATGACCAGGGAGGGTTAACAGTGATGTTAAGTTACCTTCATTTGTATATTTGTATCTATCTGCAAAGTCCAAACTCATCAGAAATGGTTTTGGAACCAACATAATGGGCATCTGCAAATCATTTTCTGAGGTCCTCAGAAATCTCCTTTGACTGAGACATGGCAGGCACTAACATGTGTGGTAACACCAGACAGTGATGGCGAAGATTTTTTAAAATAGAAAATAGATAACATTTTATTGTCAGATTCACAATCTGAAATTTGTTTTGCACAAAAAACAGTAGCTCCATTACAACATAATACATTACCACCACAACATATAAGACACATACATTATAAGAAAAGAGGGGGGAGAGTGGGGGGGGAATCTTACTCGCATCCCTGGCATCACAACCACCTTAGATAGTTATAAATTAGCCTCCTTGTTCAATTTAAGGAGTGACTGGTGCACAAACGAGTGCTTCAGTCTAACCTTATTGAACCGTGGGACACTGTATCGTCGTCCAGATGGGAGAAATACATATTCGCTGTTCAGACTCACATATCGTCGCTGTCCAATGAAAAACATACTATTTTGGAGTTACCTATTTTTCATTGGACAGCGATGATATATTGGATTGTCATCCAATTGATTGAACCTCCTGACTCTAATTATTACCAGTACTAAACTGATAATTCAAGACGTTCATATACTTTTCCAATAAAAACATTTAATGTTCCAATGCTTTGTTCAATAAATGGATGAAAATTGGTGTTATGTGTTTAACTGGGATCTCTTTATCTATTTCTATGACTCATATGAAGATCTGTGTAGAAATTCACTGTAGCACCATTCGCTTGTTGTTTGAGGTTTTTTTTTTTTACATGAGACTATACTGTCCTGTCACGGTTCAACACTTGGCCACAATTAGTTTGGCTGTTGCGCTTACATGGCTTGGGCGTCTGTCCCGATGATGGCTTGGCTACATTGCTGAAGAATGAGCTCAGCTCCATTGCTTTGTTCTCCATTTTCCTGTCAAAAATAATAAAATGTTAATTGGAGGGGTGGGCTGTAGGTGGGTATTGCACACAGCCTCACCACTCATCTGTAGTAGAACACATGCTTGCCTGCACTAGTATGAATAAAGAAGAGAAGATTTATAGCCCAGAAGGTTGTTTTGGGAGGTGGTTTGGGGTTAAAAAAGCAATGTTCTTCATGACTGAACTGATCATTAGTTCACAAGTTAGTCAATACAGAGATCAATGGGGGTTGATTACTTAACTGGCTGTGTCCCTCTACTGATTGTACTTATAAAGAAGCTAAAATGAATCTTATTAGGCGTCACGGGTTTGAGAGTAACTGAGTGGAAAGGTCATCTACGAGAGTGACCTCCTTAAAAATAGGAGGAAAGTGAGGAGTTTGTGATTGAACGCTTGATGAGACTTTTTCAGGTAACATGTAACAAAGCTATTACAAAGCTAAACATTCTTCCTGTGAATCATTGAGTTCATTTCTTTTTCTAGGTGGTCTGTATGGAGATAAAGAGCTCCTCACCAGGAGGAGACGAGGTGGTGGTGGAGATTCCCATCAACCTGGAAATGCGGAACAAAGTAAAGCTGGATATTTTTCTGAAATGTCCCTGTTTCCCTGTTCTGATACTCCTCTTATTCCATCTCCCTCTTCTAATACTCCTCTTATTCCATCTCCCTCTTCTAATACTCCTCTTATTCCATCTCCCTCTTCTAATACTCCTCTTACTCCATCTCCCTCTTCTAATACTCCTCTTACTCCATCTCCCTCTTCTAATACTCCTCTTATTCCATCTCCCTCTTCTAATACTCCTCTTATTCCATCTCCCTCTTCTAATACTCCTCTTACTCCATCTCCCTCTTCTAATACTCCTCTTACTCCATCTCCCTCTTCTAATACTCCTCTTATTCCATCTCCCTGTTCTAATACTCCTCTTATTCCTTCCCCCTGTTCTAATACTCCTCTTATTCCATCTCCCTCTTCTAATACTCCTCTTATTCCATCTCCCTCTTCTAATACTCCTCTTATTCCATCTCCCTCTTCTAATACTCCTCTTATTCCATCTCCCTCTTCTAATACTCCTCTTACTCCATCTCCCTGTTCTAATACTCCTCTTATTCCTTCCCCCTGTTCTAATACTCCTCTTATTCCATCTCCCTCTTCTAATACTCCTCTTACTCTATCTCCCTCTTCTAATACTCCTCTTATTCCATCTCCCTCTTCTAATACTCCTCTTACTCCATCTCCCTCTTCTAATACTCCTCTTATTCTTTCTCCCTGTTCTAATACTCCTCTTATTCCATCTCCCTGTTCTAATACTCCTCTTATTCCTTCTCCCTCTTCTAATACTCCTCTTACTCTATCTCCCTCTTCTAATACTCCTCTTACTCTATCTCCCTCTTCTAATACTCCTCTTATTCCATCTCCCTCTTCTAATACTCCTCTTATTCTTTCTCCCTGTTCTAATACTCCTCTTATTCCATCTCCCTGTTCTAATACTCCTCTTATTCCTTCTCCCTGTTCTAATACTCCTCTTATTCCATCTCCCTCTTCTAATACTCCTCTTACTCCATCTCCCTGTTCTAATACTCCTCTTATTCCTTCTCCCTGTTCTAATACTCCTCTTATTCCTTCTCCCTCTTCTAATACTTCTCTTACTCTATCTCCCTCTTCTAATACTCCTCTTATTCCATCTCCCTCTTCTAATACTCCTCTTACTCTATCTCCCTCTTCTAATACTCCTCTTATTCCATCTCCCTCTTCTAATACTCCTCTTATTCCTTCTCCCTCTTCTAATTCTCCTCTTATTCCATCTCCCTCTTCTAATACTCCTCTTACTCTATCTCCCTCTTCTAATACTCCTCTTATTCCATCTCCCTCTTCTAATACTCCTCTTACTCCATCTCCCTCTTCTAATACTCCTCTTATTCCATCTCCCTCTTCTAATACTCCTCTTACTCTATCTCCCTCTTCTAATACTCCTCTTATTCCATCTCCCTCTTCTAATACTCCTCTTACTCCATCTCCCTCTTCTAATACTCCTCTTATTCCATCTCCCTCTTCTAATACTCCTCTTATTCCATCTCCCTCTTCTAATACTCCTCTTACTCTATCTCCCTCTTCTAATACTCCTCTTATTCCATCTCCCTCTTCTAATACTCCTCTTACTCCGTCTCCCTCTTCTAATACTCCTCGTATTCCTTCTCCCTCTTCTAATACTCCTCTTACTCCATCTCCCTGTTCTAATACTCCTCTTATTCCTTCCCCCTGTTCTAATACTCCTCTTATTCCATCTCCCTCTTCTAATACTCCTCTTACTCTATCTCCCTCTTCTAATACTCCTCTTATTCCATCTCCCTCTTCTAATACTCCTCTTACTCCATCTCCCTCTTCTAATACTCCTCTTATTCCATCTCCCTCTTCTAATACTCCTCTTATTCCATCTCCCTCTTCTAATACTCCTCTTATTCCATCTCCCTCTTCTAATACTCCTCTTACTCCATCTCCCTCTTCTAATACTCCTCTTATTCCATCTCCCTCTTCTAATACTCCTCTTACTCTATCTCCCTCTTCTAATACTCCTCTTATTCCATCTCCCTCTTCTAATACTCCTCTTACTCCATCTCCCTCTTCTAATACTCCTCTTATTCCATCTCCCTCTTCTAATACTCCTCTTATTCCATCTCCCTCTTCTAATACTCCTCTTACTCTATCTCCCTCTTCTAATACTCCTCTTATTCCATCTCCCTCTTCTAATACTCCTCTTACTCCATCTCCCTCTTCTAATACTCCTCTTATTCCATCTCCCTCTTCTAATACTCCTCTTATTCCTTCTCCCTGTTCTAATACTCCTCTTACTCTATCTCCCTCTTCTAATACTCCTCTTATTCCATCTCCCTCTTCTAATACTCCTCTTACTCCATCTCCCTCTTCTAATACTCCTCTTACTCCATCTCCCTCTTTTAATACTCCTCTTATTCCATCTCCCTCTTCTAATACTCCTCTTACTCCATCTCCCTCTTCTAATACTCCTCTTACTCTATCACCCTCTTCTAATACTCCTCTTACTCCATCTCCCTCTTCTAATACTCCTCTTACTCTATCTCCCTCTTCTAATACTCCTCTTATTCCTTCTCCCTCTTCTAATACTCCTCTTACTCTATCACCCTCTTCTAATACTCCTCTTACTCCATCTCCCTCTTCTAATACTCCTCTTATTCCATCTCCCTCTTCTAATACTCCTCTTATTCCTTCTCCCTCTTCTAATACTCCTCTTACTCTATCACCCTCTTCTAATACTCCTCTTACTCTATCACCCTCTTCTAATACTCCTCTTACTCCATCTCCCTCTTCTAATACTCCTCTTATTCCATCTCCCTCTTCTAATACTCCTCTTATTCCTTCTCCCTCTTCTGATTCTCCTCTTATTCCTTCTCCCTCTTCTAATACTCCTCTTATTCCTTCCCCCTGTTTTAATACTCCTCTTATTCCATCTCCCTGTTCTAATTTTATGCTCACTCCTTCTCTTTGTTCTCATCCTCCTTTTACCTCTTTTTCCGCTTATGTTCCTTCTCCCTGTTTTACGTCTTCTCTCATCCCTTCTAATACTCCTTTTCACTCCTTTGTCATCCTACTTTTGATTGTTTCTGTTTCTACTTTCACTCCTCCTGTGTGCTCTGCTTCTCTCGTAACAGGAGAGAAAGACTACAAGCTGAATTAGTGACTGTGTTTGTATCACTAGTTCACACCAGTGTTAGGATGTTTCTTTATTTTAAGTACTTAAGTTTTTAATGTAAAATCTATTAGGCTTCATAATAATATCCTCCAGTTTAAACTTCAGTAATAACTTGTTGTTAAATACTAGCGTACGTCCATGTCCACCTGCTTCTGTCTATATATGCGGGGTTTATGGGAAATACAGTGGTTAAAAGAAAACTACTATTGCAGCCTAGGAAATGTAGTGTCACTGTAATGAACTAGTGCAGTCGTGATCCTTGTATTTTTTACAATGTTATGGTCTATATATTAATTTTGACTTGTGATTATAGTGGGACATGTATTCCAGTAAAAGAGGGTTTCAGTGATGCCCCTTCTTTGTGCTATTCTCATTAACAGTACGATACAATTAAGGACTAATGAACTGATTGTGTCTTCCAGGTGCAGAATAACGGCCACGCACTATTTGTAAGTCAAATATGCAACACATCGACATAACATCTTACACTGCAGGCTTTTCACTATTTACATTAAAGAATGATTATTCAGTGAATATTACAAATTGTGCTAATCATAATTTGCTTATAGTGTTTTAAAGGATCAGTAAGCATCCTGGAACAGCAATAACTCTTGTCCTACAAGGGAAATTCCTTCTGCATAATTTGGTCTTTGAGATGTAAACAGTGGTCATTCAAACTGGCTTGATGTGAAGTGATTAACTATAAAGAAACATGTTATTATTCTATACAGTGGTTACTATTCAGAACCACCAATGAACCTAAAAAATGCCTGTTGTATGCATATCATCGCCGTCCAAAGAAAAATATGTATCCATTTTTGGTATACATAGTTTTTTTAACTTTATTTTAATATCCACTCTCCAACATCTCTATTTTTCTACATCACTAAAACGCAGTTTCTTGATGAATGGACCAATACAAGTGCTCCAAAATAGCTTTGAGAAAATTCTGGTTCCATTGAATTACATTGAAAATGAAGTTGACAGAGAAGTTTAGAATAGAGCCTTTCACAACAAACCTCTCTGAATGACTCCTGATTTAATAATTGATTAATAAATATGTGATATAAATATGTGTATATTTTTGTGTTTCCTTCCATTCATTTACATCACACTGAATATTTCTTGGGTTTTGTCTCTAGAGCACAGCTATTGGGAATTTGAATGTGGCTACTGAGTATTTGGTCACAGTGGGGACTTACGGATGGGCTGGGCATGGTCGGCCCAGTATGCCCCGGAGCGTCAGCACCAGGACTAACGGTCAGTCTGAAATAGAGCTGTATTTCTTTGTCATCAGATCTACATGTGTTATTAGCAGCCGACGTTTTACATTTGAATTTTATTTTGTCATCCAAAGATCACTGCATGCGCCCAGCGGCCCCACCCGAGCCCAGCGTTATGGCAGTGTCTGACACAGAGATTGTATTATCATGGCAACCCCATTTAAGTGAGGCCAGTCCACCAGTCTTGTACTTCCATGTGTCCTACATCAGGTACGGTTATGCTCCTGTGCTTCTCTATATGGTTACAGTTTGATAGTTTGACGTTATGAGACCTTTTCATTTCATTTGTTTACTTTTAAAAGAAATCCTGACCGCTAAGACTGCTTCTAAACACCGTACATGTCCAGTACTATTGAAACATGACATACACTGCTGTGCAAAAGCCTGAGGCACATAAGCTGCAAAGGTGTCAAAAGTATTCACATTCATTACTCAGGTAGAAGTATAGATACTAGGGTTTAAAAATACTTCTGTAGAAGTTGAAGTATCAACTGAAGCTTTTTACTCCAGTAAAAGTATAAAAGTACTGCTTTCAAAACTACTTAAAGCATAAAAGTAAAAGTAATGTAAGGAAAAAAATGCCATTAAGGACAAAAGATTAGGCTGCACCACAGGGGTCTATAGTGCACTAGCCCACCTCCCCAAAAACCCCATTCTTCTGAAAGCCATAATGACTATAATGTTATATTAAAATGTTAATGTTGATAAATTTGGGATGCGCTAGGCTTCCTGTTTCAGCCGCATATACGTCCATTGAACATGAATGTAGTTTATTACAATGTAAATATATTAAAGAAGCATATCTGTTACTACTGAACATTAACATGTGTTTCATGGAGCAGAAGATATGATGACTAGTTGTCTATAAGTATTGTAATGGTACAAAAAGTCAAACTTTAAAGGCATGTTATCAATAATCTTTACTGGAATGTAAATGTACATGAATGAAAACAAGCTGTAATGAAATAGGAGTAACGAGGTAGTAGAAAGTAGAAAGTACAGATAATGGAGTGTAAATGCAAGGAGTAGAAAGTACTGATAATGGAGTGTAAATGTAAGGAGTAAAAAGTACTGATAATGGAGTGTAAATGTAAGGAGTAGAAAGTACTGATAATGGAGTGTAAATGTAAGGAGTAAAAAGTACTGATAATGGAGTGTAAATGTAAGGAGTAGAAAGTACTGATAATGGAGTGTAAATGTAAGGAGTAGAAAGTACTGATAATGGAGTGTAAATGTAAGGAGTAGAAAGTACTGATAATGGAGTGTAAATGTAAGGAGTAGAAAGTACTGATAATGGAGTGTAAATGTAAGGAGTAGAAAGTACTGATAATGGAGTGTAAATGTAAGGTGTAGAAGGTACAGATAATGGAGTGTAAATGTAAGGAGTAGAAAGTACAGATAATGGAGCATAAATGTAAGGAGTAGAAAGTACTGATAATGGAGCGTAAATGTAAGGAGTAGAAAGTACAGATAATGGAGTGTAAATGTAAGGAGTAGAAAGTACTGATAATGGAGTGTAAATGTAAGGAGTAGAAAGTACTGATAATGGAGTGTAAATGTAAGGAGTAGAAAGTACATATAATGGAGTGTAAATGTAAGGAGTAGAAAGTACTGATAATGGAGTGTAAATGTAAGGAGTAGAAAGTACTGATAATGGAGTGTAAATGTAAGGAGTAGAAAGTACCGATAATAGAGTGTAAATGTAAGGAGTAGAAAGTACAGATAATGGAGTGTAAATGTAAGGAGTAGAAAGTACAGATAATGGAGTGTAAATGTAAGGAGTAGAAAGTACTGATAATGGAGTGTAAATGTAAGGAGTAGAAAGTACTGATAATGGAGTGTAAATGTAAGGTGTAGAAGGTACAGATAATGGAGTGTAAATGTAAGGAGTAGAAAGTACAGATAATGGAGCATAAATGTAAGGAGTAGAAAGTACTGATAATGGAGCGTAAATGTAAGGAGTAGAAAGTACAGATAATGGAGTGTAAATGTAAGGAGTAGAAAGTACTGATAATGGAGTGTAAATGTAAGGAGTAGAAAGTACTGATAATGGAGTGTAAATGTAAGGAGTAGAAAGTACATATAATGGAGTGTAAATGTAAGGAGTAGAAAGTACTGATAATGGAGTGTAAATGTAAGGAGTAGAAAGTACTGATAATGGAGTGTAAATGTAAGGAGTAGAAAGTACCGATAATAGAGTGTAAATGTAAGGAGTAGAAAGTACAGATAATGGAGTGTAAATGTAAGGAGTAGAAAGTACAGATAATGGAGTGTAAATGTAAGGAGTAGAAAGTACAGATAATGGAGTGTAAATGTAAGGAGTAGAAAGTACTGATAATGGAGTGTAAATGTAAGGAGTAGAAAGTACTGATAATGGAGTGTAAATGTAAGGAGTAGAAAGTACTGATAATAGAGTGTAAATGTAAGGAGTAGAAAGTACAGATAACGGAGTGTAAATGTAAGGAGTAGAAAGTACAGATAATGGAGTGTAAATGTAAGGAGTAGAAAGTACAGATAATGGAGTGTAAATGTAAGGAGTAGAAAGTACTGATAATGGAGTGTAAATGTAAGGAGTAGAAAGTACTGATAATGGAGTGTAAATGTAAGGAGTAGAAAGTACAGATAATGGAGTGTAAATGTAAGGAGTAGAAAGTACAGATAATGGAGTGTAAATGTAAGGAGTAGAAAGTACTGATAATGGAGTGTAAATGTAAGGAGTAGAAAGTACTGATAATGGAGTGTAAATGTAAGGAGTAGAAAGTACTGATAATGGAGTGTAAATGTAAGGAGTAGAAAGTACAGATAACGGAGTGTAAATGTAAGGAGTGGAAGTAAAAAGTCAGCTGAAAAATAATTACTCCAGTAAAGTATAAATAACTTCTACTTTTGTACTTTGTTACTTGACACCTCTGTTAAGCTGATTGTTTTTAATCCTTTATCTTAGTAATAAGTGTATGTTCACCATTAAGAACACCAGATATGATTAGAACAGATGTAAATAATAATAAATACAATACAAAGTAACATGAATATCTTATTGTGAGAGAAGTAGATCATATCTTGAGCTCCAGTTTGAAGAACAAAGTTAGGTTCCAGATTTCTCCTGGACGCCCCAGACATTGTATGAATGTATTCAGTTCCTTCAGCAGCAATCTTGATTTAGTTTAATGAAGTACTGAGCAGTCAAAGCAGGTATTAGATGAGAACTGTAAATAATACTGGGTTGTTTCCACAAGGAGAAGTTTGGAAGGGGTTAAATAAACAGATTGACACATGTAAAAGCACTATTTACTCTATTAATACTGTTTGAAAATGTAAAGTATATAAATAAAGTGTTTTGCTGAGCCAGTAAAAGCTTGTTTTCTGGAAAACAAAAACAAAAATGTAATAAAGTGCCTAAAACTTTTGCACAGTACTGTATAAGCCAAGCGGATATGTTTTGTTTATTATTATATTTATTATACAGAATCCCTTTACTATTAGGCCAAGATTGTTACACTGTATATGGGTGCAGTGAAGTCAGTCCTCAGGAAAAAAAGAAAAGTTGTTGTCCTGAGTGATGTCACAACAGTTTGATTCAGCAACAACAATGGCAGCCCATCAGTAAAAAGATTGAATCAAATTTTAATTATAAATATGGTTTATGCATCAAGTTTCAATGGTATTGGACATGTATGATAAATCTCTCCAACTCACCAACAAAGAAGACATGGAAGATGCAGCTTATATCCAAAAGTATCCATTCTTTTATATACAGTATATGTAGTTTTTGGTATACATTACTAAGTTATGACCCTTAAGGTCACCATGCCCTTTGCCAGTGTGTTGGCTAGAGGGGTAGAAAGTCCCCCTGAATTGGTGGAGCTCTATCTAGTACATTCACTGAGTTGGAGTGACCTGGAACTGATCATCCAACATCAGTACCTAATCTCACTAATGCTCTTGTGGCTGAATGCAATCGAATCCTCACAGCAGTGGTCTAACCTGTAGTGTACAGTCTTCCCAGATGATCAAGCTGGACAAGATAAAACTGGTTAGGTTGGTTGAGCTAGTGGACCAATGTAGCATGTTCTACCTTCACGATCAGCTTGGTCAAGCAGATGGACTAGTTTGTTCATGCTGATCCCTCAGCTTGCTCCTGTGTATTGACCATTTTATGAAGTTGTTCATGCTGGTAGGCCAGCTAAAGCATCAAACGTGCTCTATGTTTCTTTTCCAGCTAAGCTGGTCAAAGCCATTACAGCAACATCTGTTTCTTTATGGGCCCACAATAGTGTCAGCTGTTGTACACGTTTGACTCTCAGCAAACCCATAAACGTCTTATCGTACTGTACTTATTGCTTTCCAGATAACCTACATACTTGCTGTAGGAATGTTATCAATCAATCTCTTCTCCTGCACTGTTCACTTTATCAGTAGTGACATTTTAATATGGAGCTTTGGAAAAATTATAAATCACTTGAAATGCTAAATGAAAACAAGCTGCTGGTGCACTGTTGGCAGCAATCACATGCGCCCTCTCCAAGTCAACAGACGAGCAGACATTTTCACATTGACAGCAATGATGCTCACAGTGGAGGGGCTGCGAGTTTCTTTACATCGTCACACATTAACAATGTTGTTGTTGTTGATGCTTTTGGACTGAATGGAGGAAGCCCAGTTCAACTTCAGCCTTTGTGAGCGAATGTGATTTGACGTTATCGCAGGACCACACACTCAGATCAGAGAAAGACGTGACTTGCTCTATTGTCCCCAAGACTACTGGGGGGCTGAAAGGCAGCTTTGGGGGAGCATTTTAATTCCGAGTCTATTCAGTTGATTCAGCCAGAGTCACCAGATTCTGTTGAGGAGCAGTATAGCACGCATGTTAGGCCGCGTTTCAATGGTGGTCCGGAGCTGCTCATGAGTGAGCAATGCTATTTATGCAGATCTGTGTAATGAAAAGTTCTAGACAGCCTTTTATTCACATGCTGTCTGTCTTATTCATGGCGGCCAGATGGCCCTTACCCCTGTAATGCTCTGTAGTCTCTTACAGCTCCAGTCAGAAAAGCCTAAGCAGTGTTCCTCTGAGACCTCCTTGTTGTAAACATATCAATGTATTTTATTTGGTTTGCTTTCGCAATTTTAAAGCTGACCTGCTGATCATGACTTTATATTAGCTATAAATATATATATATATATATATATATATATATATATATATATATATATATATATTGTTGGACTGGTTAACTTTAATTGCAGTACATGTTCACCATGACAAACAACACTCGCTATGCTGCTCGCTATTCATTTATTATGCCAACTGCATTCTCTGGACTGGTGGAGCTCCATCCAGTACCTTGGAGATGAGTTGGAGTGACGTGAAACTGATCATCCAACATAAGGGGCTTTCAGTGACCCTTGTTTACCAGTTATGTAAAAGAAATTATTAGGTTTGTTCCTCACTCAGTGGACAAGAGAGGGCAAGCAACCATCTGGTTCAGCAACAACATTGGCGGCCCACCAGTAAAAGAAAACTCATTTTAATCATAAATAACAAAGGTTACTATGCCCTTTGCCATGTGTTGGCTAGTGGAGTAGAAGGTCCCCCAAGCATTGACCTGTGGAGCAGTGGAACTGCATTCTCTGGACTGGTGGAGCTCCATCCAGTACCTTTGAGATGAGTTGGAGTGACTTGGACCTGATCATCCACTTGTACACTTGTAGTGTACAGTTTTCCCAGATAAACAGTAGCTACAGCAAAGTGGGGGGCAAACGCTCTATCATTACTCATCATTTTAGAAGAAAAATAATGGTCTTGGATGAGCAGGTGTTTACGTTTGGGAATATCTTCTTACCTGCGCAACATTATTTATTCACTTATTCACTAATATCATGCAATCTTGTATGCCACCTGCAACAGTTTTCTCCAAATTCAAGGGGCTTTCGGTGACCTTTATTTATGATTATACTCCACCGAGACTAAACGTATGTGGTATTATCACAAGGAAGGGGATGCTTTTGGAACAGGTCACTACTTAAGTACTAAGGCACCTGGTTAGATAGTAAATTTTACCATCACATCTCTCAGCTGCAGTCAGAGGTTGAAGGCTAAGCACCACTTATGGACACCCCTGGTGATTTCACACTGTTTTAGATACTGAATATACCTAAACATTACTTAAAATAAAATTTGCTGCTTAATTTGCTTTAAAATAGACCATTTTAATTAAATTAAAGGGAAAATCTGAGCTTGCTATGGAAATTCTTGAACTCTACCGTGTGATGTCACTGGTGGACAACAGTGAACAGCATTGCGGTACAACAACATTATGATTGACTGGGACTGTAAGCTTATGTCCCATAGTTGTGATAATCTTCAGGTGTTAAATGATCACTACAGATAACAGAGTGAGAGGATGGTCTTTTCCAATGTGAGGTCTTTTCCAAAGTTGACAGGTTTAGTCCACTTTCTAGATATTTGGGGGTCTTTGTGCACGGGGGTCCACTGTACATCCAATTACTGCAGCCAAAAACAACAACACCATTCTGTCATTTTGCGTTACCGTAAGTGCGTCTTCTAGTGTTGTTGTAAACCATCTACGTCACATGCATAACGCCTACGTCAGTTTCCAAACAGCGGGCAGAGCTAAACAATCTTTTAGGCCCTATTCCTTGAGTTTGTAAAAAATAAAACTATTTTTACTAAATAAAAGTCTCAAATTCTGCTATATTTATGTGTTTGATATTTTTATATTAGCTGGTTCTTAGCCTTCTAGGCAAATGCTTATTCAAATAACTGCACCTCCTCTGTTTGATTATGATGACATAATTTATAGACTTGCATCCAAAAGTTATATGGTTTGCTGCGGTTTGCTCCTTAAAAAACCAAACACACCACTGTTCTCTTTACTCATTATTGATATGCTTTTCTTTGATTAATTGACGTAAAATTCATTGGCTTACGCTCCTCTATAAAACTTTACTTGGACTTTCACTTCCACATGTACATTCTGCTATATGAAACACCAGGTTGTCTATTTATATCAAGTTAAAATACCCTAAATTCAGGTCCTGCTCTTTTCATGTCAGTTTGCTGCTGCTAAGGACTGAAATGAGCCGCTAAAACTGAACAATTTAAATTCAGGTGCTGCTTTTGAGGACTGCATCAAAGATGTTTTTAGTATATATATGTTTGTCTAAAAAATTATTGTGTCTGTATTGTGAGCTTCTTTGTTGTCCTCCCTTCTCTCTCTTTTGTCTTATCAGTGTCTTGTAGCGCTTGCCAGACCATCATTGTAAATAGATATATGTTCTAAATCTCATGCCTGGTTAAATTGAAGTGTTCTCCAGCACATCCCAAAGGCTATAATGGGGTTCAGGTTTTTGGTGACCATGCATGCATGAGAATGATTCCTCATGTGTTCTCGGAACCGCTCTTTCACAAATCTCAGCCCAGTGAATCTCAACATTGCAGTCCTGTGGTCATCATGGAAGAAAAACCCACTGATAACCTGGTCATTCCGCACACCTGAGGTGGTCAGCTGACTTCACTTTATTGCCACATAACACTGCTAAGCCTTAACCTGACCAACTGAAGACTCCCCAGATCATAACACTGTCTCCAGAGGCTTCTACAGTGGGTACATGATGGATGTATGTTGGGTGCATTACTTCATATGCTTCCCTTGCTAACCTTGATTGAGCCCATCGCCCTAGAATAGGATCAGTCTGGACTTAATGGATCACTTGACCTCTTTCCATTACTCCAGAGTTCCAATCTTTATGAAAGCTAGGAAATCTTAAAACCTTTATTTTCAATAATCCTCACTTAAAAAATCTCTTTAGTCTCAATCCTGTTGAGTTCTGGTCATGTGGAAATGCTCTTGTGTAAACTATTAAAGAGAACCAAGAGTTCTACTGTCCATTTTTACCATTCAGTTTTGCCATCCTAATCTCTGATCGTGGTCATTCGAGTGAAGATTCCGTGAAGTTCCTGATTCGCCACTCTTCTTCCAGCACTGGAAAGTTTCGAGCCCGATTCCAGTCATTTCAGTTTCTCCTTGGTCGGTTTCTTTGCTGGACGCAGAACAATAATTTGACGTTTCTGAAACACAGAGACATCTCTTCGCTGACCACACGGGATACATCTTCCTACATGGTAGTGTAAGAAATGAGAAGCTACTCACTGCATCAGTCTTCCCGCATTAAAATGAAGTAAGTGTTGCAGCTGAAACACATTAATCACTGCAGTAATTATCCAGTCAAAGCTTCAAAAGTGTTTACTTATGTAAATCCAAACAGCAACTTTTTTGGCCAAGCAGCTTATTTATTAATACCAGTGTCAAACAGTGACAGTCCTTTTATTCAGCCTGTAAAAACTCTATAATGCTGCCAATTTCTGTCAATTTCTGTGTCTCTGCGATTCTTGTAGCTTGTTAGCGCAAAGTTATTACAATTCACAAAAACACTTTTTGGCAATTGTACATTAAAATGCAGACATTTGAGTCCCTTAAAAGTCATTTGATGTTTCATTTGAAGCTTGTGACAGACTCTTTTAGTGGAGAGTTCAATGGACAGCTGAAGATGTTTGGAGAAGAACATTAACCGTCAATTCTGTTACATGGGATAACATTGGGTTATGACTGATGGGTGGGGAGACTGTCTTACCCACCCAGAGAGAACAAGACCAATTAAGCTTTCTAGTATTTCAACCCACAAATGTCTGTGGGACAGCTGGGGACCAAAATTGTGATCTGCCCTCAATAGTGCCATTGCTTAGATGGCACAACTTTAATTATTAATCAGATTTCAATCATATAAACAATTTATTACCTCTTGTACTTACAAGCACAAAGGTGTTATTGCTTTAAAATGTAGAATCTGTTAGTTTCAAAACAGTTCTAAGCCAAGGAACATGGTGGCCCAAGCTGTTTCCACAACCTTTCACTAAAGTGTTTACTGCTGCTGAGACATTTGAAGCTTGTGACAGACTCTTTCAGTGGAACGTTCAATGGAAAGCTGAAGATGCTCAGAGGAGAACATTAACCACCAATTCTGATACATTGGATGACATTGAGTATCATTGTGCTGGGTGGTGGGGGGAGAGAGTGGACTGCCCTACCCACCCAGCGACAACCAGACCACTCATGCTTTTATGGATTTATGTATGTGGCACAACAAGGAACCAAACTTGTGATCTGATCTCAACAGTGTCATTGCTCAGATGGTACAACTAAATTCAACTCAGATTCAAACCATAATAATTCATTACTTCTTGTACTCACAAGCACTAATGTGGTGTTGATTTAAAATGTAGAATCTGCTTGTTTCAGTGGGAAAGCTGTTCTATAAAACTACACAATACTTTGGTTATTGTTGGTGTTAACTGTGGTTCTAAGCCAAGGAACATGGTAGACCAAGCAGTTTCCACAACCCTTTACTGAAGTGTTTACTGCTGCTGAGTACCAGAGGCTGTCTTGAAATGAGATTACATTTCCAATGTCATTGAATTACAATGAACTTGCAGTGAACCTTGATGCTTGATGATTGTCCAAAGAAAATTGTATAACGTTATGTACTTTATTGATTCTTTGAAAGAAATTGATTATTTAGCTGCCTCATTATGCCCAGTCTGGAAGAAACTCTGTGGTGTTAACGTCAAGGGCCAACCAGGTATGCTCACTCAGTCCTGAGATTTGAACCCATAACCTTCTGGTTGCCTGCCCACCTGCCTTTTACAGTGTAAGAACATTCTTAGATGAATAGAACATCTTTGGAAGTTATTCTTAATTCTTACAGCGATGTATCATAATTTTGCACGATTTGTTAAATCTTTATTTTCTCTGCTGTCTAGGCCTGAGCTGGACACTGAGTGGACGTCTATCAGGGTACCAGCAACAACTCACTCCATGGTTCTGAGAGGCATGAGCGCTGATACACAATACCAGTTTCTGATTCGAACAGCCAACATATATGGAGAAAGCCAACCAAGCCCGGTTACTGACCCCATCTGGACACACAGTGAGTGTCAGTTGCCTTTGTGAAGGCATGGTAGTTTTGTGTAAAGATCTGGGTGTACATTAAGTATTAAGGTTTCCATGAAAGCCAGTTAGACGTATTTGTTCTTTCTTGCTGTAATTCAACCTTCTGGGTTCCCAGGTGCGCAAGAAGCTGGCAGTGGCCAACAGCCCTCCACAGACCATCAGCTGAATGATTATGATATAGATGATTATGACTATGACATTGATATTGCCACTGAAGAGGTAAGACACTTGTCATCAGTTTTAAAGTTCCTATACTTTTGCATAAAATCAAACATCACAATGTGGCGTCACCCCTTTCTTTCCAGCTGCTGCGTGATCTCCCTGTAAATCAAGGCGGTGAAACCTCTTTGGGAGATTCAGCCTCTCAAACGAGCCCCGGTGGTCTTAATTACGGCACAAACGTTTCTAGCTTTGGCTTCACAATGACGCCTACTGCTAGTGTAACTTCATTCTCCCCGTCCTCAAAGCCTGTCTCCACCAGTCAAGCCCCACTTCCCTATGTCCCAGTGAACCACTGGACAGGGCCGGCGAGGCGGCTGTATGACCTGCCCTGTGAGGACACAGCATGTCCTCCAAACAGCGTCTGCATCGATGACTACACTAAAGGAGGCTCACGCTGCCACTGCGCTCTCGGCCGAGGTGGAGGGACCTGTTCAGACAGTAAGTGTGCTTTTATTAGGCCTGAGTATGTATTATCTGAGGTGTGGACTTGACTCATATGACTCGGACTCGAGTCACTCTCACGTCATGATGATAATGCTACCCTTATTGTTGGTGCTCAGTGTTGAAAAGGTATTTAATTTAGACCTGACTTATTTGTACTGGCTTAGTACTTAAAACAAGGCAGGACTGTCTTTACTAGGGTGTCAAATCTTTAGACTTATTTGTACTCTCAACTAAGTGCCTTAGTCACCTCCCCACCACCCACAGAAGCTGCTGCTGTTCTCAGAATGATGTACTGATTTCTTAATACACAGTATGTATCATTATATTTCAATTTTCACAAGCTTGGTAAATCATCACAATTATCCTAAAAGCCATTACACTGCCCACCACTTCCTCCACTGTGACACGGATCCATGACCAGAAGAGGTTATTTTTTAAAATAAGGCCCCAAGAGTCCCCAAAGGCAGTCACATCAAACCCAAGATGATAAATATTGTGACGCCTTCCGTGACATTTAAGACTTCGCATATGTTTGCACTGTCCTTCTTCATGCTGCCTCTTCAAGTAATGTGTTTAAAAGGTCATGGCACCCTGCTGAGCCCGGGGGTTGCGGCGTTGCTGAAGGGCAGAAGACGTGAGTCCACTCTCTCCGTTCACACTTGTCACAGATGTTAAGGTTACAGATCCACAACAAGGCACTTGATCTCCTCCCTGATGAGAATCAGTGACAGCAGCGGTGACCTTCCTTCCAGCACTCAGAGGGAAAGAATGAAAGTGTCATACTGCATACAAAATGTACTGATACACATTTTAACAGAAGTTTAAATGGTCAAATTCTGTTTTATGTTGTTTGTTTCTTGGGGGAAAATAAGTTCACGCAGCATCTACAGGCCCATTAATTGGCCATTGTCTGCCAATTTTCTACTGACTGATCTGCTAGTTCTGCTACTTTTGTCCAATTTTTTGTTTATATGCTGAATTTTGCAAAATTACATGACCATTTTTTTGATTTTCGCCCCACCTCAGTCCTATATCAGTCCTACCACAGTCAAGAAGCACAGCTCAAGTTCTCAGAGTTCTCTACCTTCAGTCAAACCTGACACTTTTCAACCATCTTTTCAGGCCATCTTCAATGAACTTGAGCCCGGTGGTGACTCTGGATCTCTTTACATGGGGTTTCTTTTTTCTGTTTGGTAGACTTTAAACTTAGGAAGGAAGGAGAAGGGATGAACTGTTCATGAGTGGGTTTGTGAAGTGTTCTTGAATCCATGCAGTAGTTTTCACTACAGAATTATGTCTGACGGCCTGAAGATCACAACCGTTGAGTGTTGGTTTTGTATCTTATCGCGTGCATACAAACACTTCTCCTGATCTTCTGATGATGATGTGTATCGTAGATGATTTTGCCATTTCAGAAGCATTATTCTTTGGTCTAATTGTCTGTGCAGTGTTTCACAGAGTGATGAACCCTTCTATTTCTAAAAGCCTCTCTGGAAAGCTCTTTTCATACCCAATTATGTTTCTGAAGTGTTGCCAATCAACCTATCTAGTTGTAATTTGCTTCACCAGGATTTTTTGGAGTTACACAACTACAGTGCTTTGTTACCCCACATGAAATGTGCTGCAGGAATTCAGTTTGAATTGGGCATATACATTCTAACAAGACAATAAAACTAACTTCTTTAGGAAATGGTGTTGTTAGTTAGATAGATAGATAGATAGATAGATAGATAGATAGATAGATAGATAGATAGATAGATAGATAGATAGATAGATAGAATAAACAGTACTGTTTATATGTATAGACTGTATACATGATGTATATTATAATAGACATAGTGTAATAATAACAGTGTAGTCATTATAATATATAGTCAACAGTATAGTATATATAACATACAGTTAAACAGACAAATCTGAAATAAATATATAATATGATGTAGTCTAATACCTGATAGCTGATATAGAGGTCCGGAGTATAACAGTGTTTAATAACTCATAAAGGGGTCCGGAGTATAACAGTGTCTGATAACTCAAAAAGGGCTCTGGAGTTTAACAGTGTCTGATAACTGATATAGAGGTCTGGAGTATAACAGTGTCTGATAACTGATATAGAGGTCTGGAGTATAACAGTGTCTGATAACTGATATAGGGGTCCGGAGTATAACAGTGTCTGATAACTGATATAGAGGTCTGGAGTATAACAGTGTCTGATAACTGATATAGAGGTCCGGAGTATAACAGTGTTTAATAACTCATAAAGGGATCCAGAGTATAACAGTGTCTGATAACTGATATAGAGGTCTGGAGTATAACAGTGTCTGATAACAGATATAGAGGTTCAGAGTATAACAGTGTCTGATAACTGATATAGAGGTCTGGAGTATAACAGTGTCTGATAACTGATATAGAGGTCTGGAGTATAACAGTGTCTGATAACTGATATAGAGGTCTGGAGTATAACAGTGTCTGATAACTGATATAGGGGTCTGGAGTATAACAGTGTCTGATAACTGATATAGGGGTCCGGAGTATAACAGTGTCTGATAACTGATATAGAGGTCTGGAGTATAACAGTGTCTGATAACTGATATAGAGGTCCGGAGTATAACAGTGTCTGATAACTGATATGGGGGTCCGGAGTATGACAGTGTCTGAAAACTGATATAGAGGTCTGGAGTATAACAATTTCTGATAACTGATATAGAGGTCCGGAGTATAACAGTGTCTGGTAACAGATATAGAGGTCCGGAGTATAACAGTGTCTGATAACTGATATGGGGGTCCGGAGTATGACAGTGTCTGAAAACTGATATAGAGGTTCAGAGTATAACAGTGTCTGATAACTGATATAGAGGTCTGGAGTATAACAGTGTCTGATAACTGATATAGGGGTCCGGAGTATAACAGTGTCTGATAACTGATATAGAGGTCCGGAGTATAACAGTGTCTGATAACTGATATGGGGGTCCGGAGTATGACAGTGTCTGAAAACTGATATAGAGGTTCAGAGTATAACAGTGTCTGATAACTGATATAGAGGTCCAGAGTATAACAGTGTCTAATCACTAATAAAGGGCTCTGGAGTATAACAGTGTCTGATAACTGATATAGAGGTCCGGAGTATAACGGTGTCTGATAACTGATATGGGGGTCTGGAGTATAACAGTGTCTGCTAACTGATATAGGGGTCTGGAGTATAACAGTGTCTGATAACAGATATAGAGGTTCAGAGTATAACAGTGTCTGATAACTGATATAGAGGTTCAGAGTATAACAGTGTCTGAAAACTGATATAGGGGTCCAGAGTATAACAGTGTCTGATAACTGATATAGAGGTTCAGAGTATAACAGTTTCTGATAACTGATATGGGGGTCCGGAGTATAACAGTGTCTGATAACTCAAAAAGGGCTCTGGAGTTTAACAGTGTCTGATAACTGATATAGAGGTCTGGAGTATAACAGTGTCTGATAACTGATATAGAGGTCTGGAGTATAACAGTGTCTGATAACTGATATGGGGGTCTGGAGTATAACAGTGTTACAGGATTATTTTTTACTGTGGAATAAGTTAAATAGTCTGATGGCCTGAATCTATATAAAATAATAATACTTCAGTATCAGAAGCCACATAAGCTTGTCTATTTAACATTACTTAACAACTCAGTATGTCTTACGACAAGTGTGGGATGAGTCAGTGCATGTGGTTGGCGTGATGCTAGCTGCTGACGTATAAGCGTTCATTGGACACAGTCGGCCTAAAGCTCCGGTGTAAAAGTTAAGAAGCAAAAATCAGACATATCCAAACCATATTAGCTACTGCCAAAAACTCAGTCCTCCTGAGAAGCTCATTCAGTCTTTCTTTTCGCTCTTAGCTGTGGCTGTACGTTTTCCGAAGTTCAGTGGATCCTCTTACGTTGCCTTCGAACCTTTGAAGAACTCTTACTACTCGTTTGAAATCGTACTCGAATTCAGGGTAAGGAGATGGATCAGTTTGGTTCTCCTGTTTGTGTTTTGTAGTCTATTCGAGAAATACTTCATGCTAACAGTCCATGATAGCTGGTAAAATGTAGTTACTAATAGATGCTAATCTAATTCTCAATTCTAATCTAAATCTAGAACTAATACACTGTTAGCAGTTTTAGCATTTTGCTGCTTCCTTATAGGCTGACAGTGAAGATGGCCTCCTGCTGTACTGCGGCGAGAACGACCAAGGAGAAGGGGACTTTGCCTCGCTTGCCATTATCAGAGGAAAACTTCACTTCAGGTTTGGGGAAGCCATATAAGCTAGCTATGTAGGAAAGTGATTTAAAAGTGTGTTGAGTGTTATATGACTTAGTAAGCACTGCCTGTGTCTGCAGGTATAACTGTGGAACAGGAACAGGTCAGGTAATGGCTCGGAGTCGAGTGAAGTTGGGAGTATGGCACACGGTGACTGTGTTCAGAGAGGGCCTTAGCAGCTGGCTGAGAGTGGACAACAACACACCGATTACTGGACGCTCTGCGGTGAGAAATATTGTGTTCAATTTAATTTGTTGCAATATTAAGTACAAACCGGATTCCAAAAAAGTTGGGACACTAAACAAACAGGCCTCTAACTGTTCAATCGTCTTGGGCCTTCTTTGTCGCACCCTCCTCTTTATGAAAGATCTGGACTGCAGGCTGGCCATTTCAGTACCCAGATCCTTCTCCTATGTAGCCATGATGTTGTGATTGCTGCAGAATGTGGTCTGGCATTATCTTGTTGAAGCATGCAGGTCTTCCCTGAAAGAGATGACGTCTAGATGGGAGCATATGTTGCTCTAGAACCTGAACATAGTTCTCTGCATTAATGGTGGCTTTCCAGACATGCAAGCTGCCCATGCCACAAGCACTCATGCAACCCCATACCATCAGTAATGCAGGCTTCTGAACGGAGCGTTGATAACAACTTGGGTTATCCTTGTCCTCTCTGGTCCTGATGACATGGCTTCCCAGTGTTCCATAAAGAACTTCAAATCGTGACTCATCTGACCCCAGAACAGTCTTCCATTTTGCCACACTCCATTTTAAAAGACCCCCGGCCCAGTGCAAACGTCTGAGCTTGTGGAGCTTGCTTAGAAATGGCTTCCTCTTTGCACTGTAGAGTTTCAGCTGGCAACGGCGGACGGCACGGTGGATTGTGTTCACTGACAATGCTTTCTGGAAGTATTCCTGAGCCCATTCTGTTATTTCCTTGACAGTGGCATTCCTGTTTGAGGTGCAGGGACGTTTAAGGGCCCGGAGATCACGAGCATCCAGTAGAGTTTTACGGCCTTGACCCTTACGCACAGCGATTGTTCCAGATTCTCTGAATCTTTTGATGATGTTATGCACGGTTGATGATGATAACTCAAAAGTCTTTGCTATTTGACGCTGGGTAACACCATTCTGGTAATAATCACTATCTTTCTGTGCAACAATGGTGGAACTGGTGATCCTCTTACCATCTTGGCTTCAGAGAGACACTGACACTCTGAGAAGCTCTTTTTATACCCAATCATGTTGTCAGTTGACCTAATTAGTGTTAATTGGTCTTCCAGCTGTTCGTTATATGCTCAATTTCCTTTTTCCAGCCACTTATTGCTACCTGTCCCAACTTTTTTGGGATTTGTTGACGCCATGAAATTTTGAAACAACATATTTTTCCCTTAAAATGATACATTCTCTCAGTTTAAACTTTTGATCTGTGATTTGTGTTCTATTCTGAATAAAATATTACATGTTGGCACCTCCACATCATTGCATTCAGTTTTTATTCACAATTTGTTTAGTGTCCCAACTTTTTTGGAATCTGGTTTGTAACTGTAATATAAGAATGTTTCATAACTCTAATATGTTATGCTACTAAAATGTTATCTTGGTAATTTGTTTAGCATGTGTGTCGTTCACAGTGGTTTGATGGGAAATAGCTCACTGTAGATAAATGTATTGGCTCAGATTTCTTAAAGTGGTGTAGATAAGAACCAGAAGCAGGAGTATAGGTTTAGTCTTAACACTGTTAAGGATACAGGAACTCACAATATATACCCCAACACATCCAACAACACCCCACCACCCCATTGCAAAATGTCTCATGCAAAACCAGAGACTAAAGCCAAATGTCCTGCCCTGTCTCCCTCGTCCTCGCCATTTTGTTTACGTTCCTGTTTGTAGTTATGTGCTTGTGTTTACGTTCTTCACCATGTGGTTCTGTGTTTTGGTCATGTGCTCCTCATGTCTCTGCCCCCCACCTGGTTTGTATCTGTAACCCCTCCAGGTGTCTCGTATTCCCTGTCTTGTTGTATACCCTTTGTTTGCTACCTTATGTTATCGGTCATTGTTAGCCTGCCTGCCGTGTTTTGCCTGGTTGTGTTTCTTTTCTTGTCCGTTTATGATCCGTCTTTTGTTTACCCCTCGTTTTCTTTGTTAGCTCAGTTGTGGTTTAGTGTTTAGTGTTTAGTTTCTATTTTCATTAAAGTACGTTTGTCGTTTAAGTTGTGTCCACCCCTTGTCTGCCTTGCCTCACTTGCTCCGGCTTCAGCCAGTCCACCCATGACAACTGCAACAAAATGCACTGATTAATATACATACAAACGTTTGATTAAAACCAAATATTTTAGAGGTCAGTTTTAAATATTATGTGAATAGAATTTTTTACTTTTTTCTAGAAACTAGAAACCATAAATTTTTATACTCCAGGTTTGGTATTTGGAACCAAGTCATAGTTATAAAGCAGTTTTGTCTTGATTTAGTTATTGGAAATTTGTGACATCACATTGAGAAATACCTGATGCACGTATATAAACAGAAAAGAAATATATAACTGCACGCCATCAGCATACTATGAACACTGATATCAAGTTTTCAACAAAATACACTGATTAATAAACATTTGATTAAAACCAATTATTTTAGAGGTCAGTTTTAAATATTATGTGAATAGAATTTTAACTTGTTACTAACTTGTTCTGATATAAGACATGACCAAAATGTTTGACTTCCAAAGATCATATTTAAGTCCTTACACTAACTTTGATGGTGAGGCCTGTCTATAATTCCAAATTATAATTCATATAACTCATTATCTGATTTATCCACTCATTTGTTGTTTGCAACCTGACTGCTAGCCTACTAGGGCTTGAGTTTGCTCAGATATTGGTAGAAGCACCTCTGACCTCCCAAAATGTTGGTAGAACATGCCCTATCATCCATATGCAAACCTACACCCATGAACAGGAGTCTACCAAGCAACCAAGTGATTATGTAATGGTTTCTTTATATATATATTAGGGCTGTGTATTGGCAAGAACCTGGCGATACAATACATATCGTGATACAGTGGTCACGATTCAATATATCAAATACTACTATAAAAACACACCACTATATGTACAGGTTTGTCTGTGCTTACAGTAGCATTGCGCCTTTGTGCTGCTTGTTAATGTTGGAGTGGAGCTGAAAATGGATTACGACACTGCCATCTAGTGGTCAGAGGTTTAAACACAACACACAATGATTCACTGTCTGCCAGAATCTGTGTATCGAGAATCGATACAGTATCACGAAACGTAATATCCCAATATTCAATATTTTTGATATTTTCTTACACCCCTAATATATATCCTTTATCACTAATGATGTAAACAATTCTGACTCTCCACAATTTCTGTATTTAAACAGAAGGTGTTTGCAGACAGTTGCTGTCTCCAGTAAGAAGACCATTACAGTGATCAACTCTGCTTGTAACAAACACATAAACAAGTTTTTCTGTGTCGCTCTGAGACAGAAAAGGCCGAACAGGATATACATGTGGAATTAAACAAAGCTCACACTCAGGTTTTATACTCCAGGTTTGGTATTTGGAGCTAAAGAACCAAGTCATAGTCATAAAGCAGTTTTGTCTTGATTTAGTTATTGGAAATTTGTGACATCACACTGAAAAATACCTGACACACATATATAACCAGAATGGAAATATATAATTGCATGCCATCAGTATAACTATGAACACTGCTTTCAAGTTTTCTAGTGACATCAACTAGGGCTAACATGTACAAGAGGATTAAGCTGCCTGAGCTCTGAGAAACTGTTTTGAAATGGGGTTTTGACCTGAAAGATGTTGTAAGTCAAAATATTACTTGACCGCACTTTTACAATTATCAACATAACACAATTTGGACAGTAAACAAAACAGCTGTATCTGCAGCCTCAGGTTCCTCTTACCACCCCTGTAACCGAATCCAAGCCTTTCTACAGTGAACCACTTCACATCTGACTGAATGAGTTATGCAGAAATGCAGGAAAATCAGTGCAAGTATCCTTTAACATCAACCCTCTGTCCATATCAGTGTCCTGCATTGTTTTATTTTGAACTGCCGTGGTGTTTGAAAAGCAGTAATCAGACCCTATTCTTCCTTGCCTCGCTATTCCCACACTGCAGGGCGAGTTCACCAAGATCACCTTTCGCACTCCGCTTTACCTCGGCGGCTCGCCCTCCATTTATTGGCTGGCCAAAGCAGCCGGAACCAGCCGGAGCTTCCAGGGCTGCGTCCAGAGCCTCTCTGTGAATGGCAGGATGATTGACATGAGGCCATGGCCTATGGGGCGAGCTCTGAGTGGGGCAGATGTAGGTGAGCAGAGCGAGTCATGGAATGTGTGTTGTCCCCTTTAGCCTCTCACCTCCGCCGACTGTAGGTTAACTCCCTCATATTGCTCTGATTTAGGCGGGTTCAGGCAGCTCGGCTAGTGAGCGCTATCTAAGGCTCAGTGGCTTGGCTGTCTGCTTTTCTGGGGCGCCCTCTTGTGGACAGTCTAGCAAAGCTGCTGGAAAAGAGCTTGCATCTCTAAGCAGACAACAATTGAGCCATGGTTCTATTATGAGTTTTTTGAAAAAGATTGAAGATGGGCTCACGATTATCGAAGACCCTACTTTTATGAGATTGCGAGGCCAATCACTGGTGATGACACAGCAATCCATGACCTGGTGTCCAAGAAAGCTAATCTGGCCTACACAAGCATCTATTAGTTGATGTAAAAGAATCAGTTAGTGGTTAGTTTTCCTCAATGGCAAGTACAATGACTTTGCGGTAGCCTTAGTTTAAAAGGTTAGGGTGGGGCTTCATGCCAGCCTTTGCACTCCCAGCCTTGTAGCATCCTGTGAAAAGGGGATTTGACTGTTAAAATTAAAATTAAAAACATTTTAATTGAATTATTATGTTTGAAAATAGCCTGAAAATTTCCTTAAGGCCAAAATATATTGTTTTATTACATGTTATCATGATAAACTGCATGTGATTATAATTTATTCAAACTGTTGCAGTTAAGATTGATGCATTATGACGCAGTGTTGCATTTCTAACTCTAGTGTGTTTGTGTTATTGTGCTATTTAATGTGTGATATAAGTGTGATATGCATTGTCTCTGGCAGGTGAGTGCAGTGACGGTGTCTGTACAGACGTCAGCTGTGAGAACGGGGGAGTGTGCTATGCCAACCGAGCAGACGGCTACGTGTGTCTTTGTCCGCTCGGCTATAGAGGTCCACTGTGCCAAGAGAGTAAGTGCCCGGTTTCACTAAGCGTTCAGTTCGCAGTACAGCTTTATGCTCTCTTGACATGAAGATGTACCCCCAGTTTGACCCCACTGGCGTTTGCTCTGCAGCGTTCTCCCTCTTCCTCCCTCACTTCAACGAGACTCTGGCGTCCTACCTAAGTGTGCCCTGGCCGCAGCCTCCGCAGCACTACCTGTCCTTCATGGAGTTTGAAATGACCTTCCTGCCCGCGGCCTATGATGGTACTCTGCTCTACAGCGAAGACTCGGACAGCAGGGACTTCCTGGCCGTCACCTTGGTGGGAGGATACGTAGAATTCCGCTTTGACTGTGGATCCGGGACCACCACTATTAGGTGTGTAGCTGTAGGATGAAGATCATCTTACCCATCTATTATGAGCTGTGATTGCTAAATTGCAGTGGGTCCAGTGAAGGGTTAGGGTCCAGGTCACTTTGGGCCCTGCAACTGCCTGTAGGCTAATTATGGCCCTGGTTATGACTCTGTGCCACATAGAAACATGAAATTCTGCAAAAGTTACATCTAATTTCTTGGGTTTTCTATGTTTAACTCAGCAGAAAAACATTAATTGTGCATTATATTAGTGGCGTCTCTCATCTTAAAGGTACACACCTGCTCCACAGTGAGGTGGAAACCATTAACGTGGCAGAAAGTTTGGGTGGCATCAGTGTGTGTTGTGCTAGTGTGAGTGGACCAGATAGAGGAGTGCTGCTGAAGTGTTTAAACACCTCAGTGTCACTGCTGGGCTAGGAAAAGTCCACCAACCAGTAACATCCAGTCAACAGTGTCCTGTGGACAGTGTACTCTGATCACTGTTGAAGGACTAGAGAATGACCAACACACACCAACTGTAGACACACTAACATCACTGAAGTGCTGGGAACGATCCACCAACATCATTGAAGAACAGGGTAGAAGGTATACAGAGGAACAGATGGACTACAGTATGTAAGTGTAGAGCTATAGAGTGCAGCTATATGATAAGTGAAAGTGATAAAACAGTGAAAGTAGAAACAAAGAGGTGGTTTTAATGAGGTTTAAAACCTCATACCTCAGAAATGGAGAAGGAAAGAGGTTTCTGTTAGCTGTTGACCCTCATACCAGCACCCAAAAGTCAAGTTTTCTTTTAAAGAGCTGCCTTCCAAGAGATGTGTGCACATATTAAAGCATCTGTACAACCTTTCACAGCCACAGTACCAACTTTTAACTTTTAAACCAAGCAGTGGTTGTTGAATTTGCAAACAGCTCCATCTAGCTGCAGAGGCCTGACATTACATCTTTACTTTTAATGAATTGGACGTGTCTAACACTTTTTCAGTCACACGATGAACACATTTAGCTCATTAAACCCATTTGTGCAGTGAAACACTCACTAGTGAGCATACACTCTAGAGGGGCAGTGAGTACACTTACCTGGTGCGGTGGGCAGGCCTGTCCACAGCGCGCAGGAAGCAGTTGGGGGTTAGGTGCCTTGTTCAAGGGCACTTTAGTTGTGTCCTGTTGGTCTGAGGGATCGAGCCCCCATATATATATATATATATATATATATATATATATATATATATATATATATATTGCCCCCATATATAACATCACCAATTGAGTCATATTTCAAAACATATTACAAGTAGTTATCATACATTAAAAACTGGATATACAGTCTCACGGTAGATAACTCAGATGATCGTCCCCCAAAATAGTTGTGAACATGCTGCGTATGGATGTTTTTTTAGGGAATGCTGCAGGACACTGATGATATTTATCCATTTCTGTCCTGTTATTTCAGGAGTCAGGAGCCCATCAGTCTGTCCAGATGGCACGAGCTGAGAGTGTCTCGCACAGCCAGAAGGGGAATATTGCAGCTGGACAAAAACAAGCCTGTGGAGGGCATGGCTGAGGTAGTGCAAAGTGAAGGTCACTAGGTTTACTATTAGTAAAGTCTATATGTTTGATCTGTATGTAACAGTGTGAGGCAGGGTCTCAGCTTTCAGTCACCCACCGCTTTCTCTTTTAGGGTGCCTTCACTCAGATCAGGTGTAGCTCGCCGCTTTATTTGGGAGGCGTCCCAAACTACCACCTCACCAAAGCCAGTGCCTCAGTTCACATGGCGTTCACCGGAAGCATTCAAAAGGTGGGTGGGCATTCGCAAGACCATGTGCTGCTCTCTGACTTATTGCTCATATTTAATCCTATATATATATATATATATATATATATATATATATATATATATATATATATATATATATATATATATAATTTATTTATTAGAGTTTTGCAATGCAAATATTACATCAGGCAAAGCTATTTGGTGTATTTAACAATAAATGCTTCAGAAGTCTAGTTCCAGTCACCATCACTATGAATTAAGCTTTTCAGATGAGACCACTCTTTGTTACATTTTTACCATTTAGAAAGAAATTTTGAAACCCTGGTGGAATTCCCCTTTGAAGGAATTCCTGCTTTTTCAGCTTAATGCCCGTTTTCTGCATCTGGAGCATACAGTCACTGATCAAGGACAGTAATTATGTCTCTGTACATGTTTGTTTGTTATATGCTTATGTGTGCTGTTTGCCTTCCAGGTCATTGTGAATGACCACGTCATTCGTCTGACCGCTGGTTCAGTAAAAGGAGTGAATGTAGAAAATGCGGTTCACCCATGTGCAGACAGCCCGTGTGCCAACAGTGGAGTGTGCCAGCCTAAGCATGACGACTATGAGTGTGACTGCCCACTGGGGTATAAGGGCAAACGCTGCCAGAGTTGTAAGTCACAGCACTCACTCACTGAGCTTTTCCGGGCTATACATGGAGTGACTGATTTTTAATTGGTTACACTGCTAACCATCTGCCATCCTCTGCCATATAAACACACACACACACACACACACACACACACACACACACACATATATATATATATATATATATATATATATATATATATATATATATATATATATATATATTTATAAAATAGCTTGGAAAAAATTCTGGTTCCATAGACTTACATTGAAAGTAAAGACTGTTTTGGACAGCGATGATATACAGTGTGCTGTAACTTCTGCACAGTTACAGTAACATTGTTGAAAACATTAATTCCTAGTGTATGCATATTTACTGCTGTCCGAAGGAAAACATGTATCTCATAAATGGTAACTTTACAGGAGAGGGCAAAAAGAGTTTTACTGTTAAAGTAAGTTACTGTAAAGTGATTGTATGCCAAGCAATTTTGGAGCATTTCTATTGGTTCATCATGAAATTTTCATGCAATATTTTAAGGGCAGCTGATAGTGACAAAAGTATTAGTGATTCCTGGCATTTTTATTTGATATTTTCAGACTAATGTTTGATTTTCATTCTTAGTTTTGCAAATATTTGGATATTTACTAGTATTTTAGATAAACAGCCGTATGCAAAAGTTTGAGCATCTCTGTTTCGATGTTGATTTTCTTAATAAAATAAGAGAACACATCTTAAATATGATATTTTTCTGCTAATTTATTACCTGTTTGATATTTTCATGTTTCAATGTTTAAAAATCAGTAAATAAACAGTAATTGTGTATTAAAATGTGCAGAAGTGTATGTATGTCTATATAGTGGATGTGTTCACTTATTTTCCCTTAGAATATCAACAAAATGTAATATGAACAATGCTGTTCAAACATTTGCATATAACTGTATTTTGGGCTAACCAGGTTACCATAGACTTGGACTCCTGTCCAGCTGTTATTTGTGATGTCTTTTGTCCGGAATGCTCATTTATGTAATTGTTTATTTTATTTATCCACTTAAATCAATGAACAATAAAACCTTTGCTATTTTTATTGTTAAGATATGATCTTATCCTCTACTGTGGTACCACAAAAGTCTTGACACAGAGATGTATCAGTTTAAAGACTAGAAACCCCCCCTTCTGATGTGTCTTGGTGGCTTTGTGGCTATTTGTTGGCTAATATGGAATATGGATAACTAACATTACTGCTAGGACTATAATGTCTGTATGTATTAGCCTGCACAGAAGTGGCTATGCTAGCAGTCAGGAATTCTTTCCTGCTGGTGGGATTCCCAAAGTATGTATTCTGTATTATAGTGAAATTTCACTGATGGTTGAAACCAGAAGTTATACCACACTGTAGTACACAACACAACAAATAACATATTAAATACTTGGTTTAGGTTAGAATGACCCTTTAATCTATACCAGCCTTCACTCCTCTGGAACTTTACACCACCTGGTGGCCATTTACCTGTAACGCATTGGTTTTCCTCTTGCAGTGAGTGGAGCTGCTGAGATCCCACAGTTCACAGGCAGAAGCTACCTCATGTATAACAGCAAAGACATCTTAAAGAGGTAACTGTAGTCCAGACAGATGTATGCACTGGGAAACACTGCACAGCAAACATGAATCATTCCCTCTGTCTTCTTTCTTTTCTCTCCAGAGTTTCAGGCTCCAGGACTGACATACAGATGTACTTCCGGAGCACAGCTCAGGAAGGTCTGTTGATATGGATGGGTGACACCACCATGCGGCCCAACAGCGACTACATGTTTGTAGCCTTGCATGGTGGAGCAGTTGTCTTCAGGTAAGTCCCAGATCCACAACCCTCTGGAGCCCTAACATGCACAACAACACACAAAGCACACGATGGCGCTCAGAACCATACTAGTTTGAGAACTGGTGATACAATAGCCGCCTGTGAGTAGCAGAACTCTCCATCTTCCACATCACTAAGCGCAATTCAGGATAGCCAATGACTTCTTGACTGGCTTCATGTGACTTGGAGGAAGCACATGCTAGTCTTCACCCTCACAGCTTGGTATCATGTGAGGGGGAGATCCAGCTGTGGTGGGGGGACTTTGGGATGGGTGGTTTCTGTTTGGAGCTAGAAGGCTGGACAGGACTGGTGGTAGGACTGACAGATAAGACTTGGGGAACAGGGAGTAGATGGGATGGCAATGGGGTGGGAAAACGTAGAGAGATGGAAATTTATAGAGCATTAGATTGAAAGGAGGTGGGGTTTCATGCATGGTCCTCCCACCAAACTTCAGTTATTCTGTGAATCCATTTAATAATGTGCAGTTTTTTATTATAGGCTAGTTGTTGTTGTTTATAGGCTTGTTGTAATTGTTATTTACAGTGTTACTGTGTTCTAGAAGTAGACAACAATTACAACATATTTAGGAAAGCATAGATCACAGCGGTGCATTAATATATTAGTATTATCATTATTATTATATTATTTATGTGTTATTAGAAATGATACTTAACATATCTACCTTAAAATATATCTAAATAATCTGTTAATAATAATCTCTTAGGTTTGGTGGTGTGTGATGCATGGACAGATGGAGAGTATTGATAAAATGAGTGTGTACGGTTTCTTTTTCCACTGATATGACTTTGGTTTGATGTTTTAATAATAATAATAAAACTAAAAACAATACATTCAAAGGAAACCAAGTAAGAACAAAACATTATATTGATCTCCATCTCTAACTGTGACTCTCCTCCAGCTATAACCTCGGTAGTGGCACGAATTCTCTCAGAGTCAATGGAACGTTCATCGATGGCAGATGGCACAGAATCAAAGCGGTCAGGTAAGACCCTCAATGAGGCGTTCATTAGTCTGTATTTATTTGAGAATAAGAAGCCACTGACATATGTTGTCCCTTCCCCAATTGTCTCCACTGTCTTTAGAGATGGTCAGATGGGCAAACTGAGTGTGGATAACTCCACCACCAAAGTGGGGAAATCACCTGGCAGAATGAGGCAGCTCAACACTGGTGGGGCCCTGTATGTAGGTGAGCTGCGTTGCCGTTAAAGTAAAACTATTAAATTGCTGATACATGTGACTTAAAATTCAATAAAGTATCTCTTTTGACCAAAACATATATACCAATATAAATAATGGGCGTACTGAATGTGTGTACTTCAATTGTGTCCTGTAAGTCATATCCTATAGCCCAGGACTATCAGATCCATATCTATATCTGCAGGTCTGCATTTGACTGAAATGCATCAGACAAATATGCATAACATGCGTTGATGCATTGCGAAGATGGCCGCGAAGATGGCCGCGCCTACTAAAAGCATGGATTTATCCGGTGCACAAGCTGCAGCTACAAACTATCTCTCATGTGCATCTAAAGTTGTGGGAGTGTTTCACACAGAAACACAACAGTGTGGTGCTCTGTCAGCTCTGCACAGTGTAGATGATCACAACAGTACAACTGCTATACACGAGACCTTGAAGCTCAAACATCCCGTAGAGCTTCATCAACACAACAGCAGGACAGCACCTGTTTACCTGTTTATCTTATCTTAGCAGTTTATCTTATCTTAGCAGATTATTTTAAGATTATTAACACGTGTAACATGTTTCTTTCAGTAGAGTCACTTGAAAAGTCTCATTACTAACCATTTCTTAATCGTCCAGTGTAGAACCTAAGACTGTTCTAGATACCGCGGGAGCTTTAAAACACACGTAGCTGCTTCTCAAACGACTCTCAGTCAGAGCGTAGACTCTTAGTCTTTAACCATTTATAGATCACGTGTTTAATACTTTAATTATTACAGGGTCTGTCATGGCACCATTAACACTGTCTCTCTTTAAAAACATGCGGCGTGTTATGAAGCGCAGTGTAAAGGCAACACTTTCAAAACCGTCCTCAAACCCAATTTTAAATGTTTTTAATTTCATGCAGGTCAAACTGAAATTCAGTGTTTCGTAGGAATTCACATACTGTCCCATTATTTTTGGAACTGAGGTTGGGTATGAAAAATATCGCATACTGGCCCAGTTCATTTTGGTGCACAATATAGAAATAGAGTCACTGAGTAAAAAGTCTTAACGGATTATGTAGAGATACTTTCACCACAAGAGATTCAGTGGTTGTTTCAGGCCATAATTCATGATTCATATTAAATATTTGAAATAAGTAAATAAGGAGACTATTTAATAAGGTGACTATAGCAAAAAGACCTGTGGCTGGAGCTCAATAACCAGGCACTAAACACACCCCTGGTCTAGCTCCAGTTCTGGCGAGATAGAGACGTGACTGTTTATAACATATGCTATATGTCGCATTGTTGCACTGACGTTTATTTCCTATGAGAGTTTCATGATGAATGGACCAAAAGAAATGCTCCAATCTCTTAATATTAACTTACATGTTTTTGTCCTGTCCTGTAAAGCTACTATTTTGGAGATATTTGTTTTTTTTTGAAGGCAATGACATATGAATGACTGAAAAACTGGCACTGTAGAAAAAAATTATGTTAGATTCTACTCAAATGTTCTTTGAATGGTACTTGATTGATCCGTTTCCTGGTTTACTGGGTGTCTTGCGGTGATGTTGTGGTTTATGCATGCACAAATATCAGATATTGGCCCAAATTCACATAGGGGTGTAAGAAAATATCAAAATATCGGATATCGGGATATTATGTTTAGTGATACAGTATTGATTCTCAAAAACAGAGTATTGATACACAAATTCCTGACAGACAGTGAATCATTGTGTGTTGTGTTCAAACCTCTAACCACTTGATGGCAGTGTTGTAATTCATTTTCAGCTCTACTCCAACATTAACAAGCAGCACAAGAGTGCAATAAGCATTGGCAAACCTGTTCATATAGTGTTAGGGTTAGGGTTAGGTTAGGGTTAAGTTAGGGTTAGGGTTAGGGTTAAGGTTGTGTTTTAACAGTAGTATTAGAAAAATCACAATATATCACTGCTATATCAATGCTTGCCGTATTGCAGTATATTGCGATATATTGAATCGTGACCGCTGTATCACGATACGTATTGTATAGGCAGGTATGTCTACATATATTCAGTCCGACTGTGGACGAATCTGAGCTCAGTATCAGCTGGTAATCAAATCAAGGCCGTGTGAGGTCAGAGATGTACACGTCCAACGTTGATGGTAGTGATGATGAGAATAATCATGATTGGTGATACTGCTTGATGTTTCTGTTTCAGGTGGAATTAAAGAAGCCTCTCTTCACAGGCCATACCTACGTGGTCTGGTCGGCTGCATCTCACGCTTTACTCTGTCCACTGACTACCATATCGCACTGACGGAGGACGCTTCTGATGGCAAGAACATCAACACGTGTCTCCAGTGAGGCCTGTTGCCTCATCACATGATCCCCGTAAAGCTGTTAAGCGCTTACATCATAACCAGGCCTGGGAGATGGTGGATCATTTACTGAGGAGAATTAGGCTACGCACTGACCTGCTTATTGGCTCCTCTTAATCTCTCCTTGAAGAACTCTCGCAAGCTTCCTAAAGCCTTATTACACTCATTGGAGTATGGGGCACTGCTCGGCTCTCAAGATAGGGAGCGGGACTTAAATCTCTTGTTGTTTGTGTGCTTGTTTTGACTGTCCCCAAAAGAGGCCTTCAGAGACTTTACAAGGATTGTGGGAAACGATACGGAATGAATAAGCAATGGCTTTTACTTTCGTGTCAGTTGGACGTGATTATCTGTTAACCATGAGGAATTCCTTGCCTTAACCGAAGCATTCTCGGGAACATACCGTCAGTTGTGCTCAGTGTGGCTGTGCTTAAGAGTGCTCCGGCATGTTTTCATTGTCTGAAGTCTTTCTATTCAAGAACCAGCCGTAGTGCTGTCACGTTATAAAACATTTTAGTTTTCTCCAAAAATGCTTCCAATAGCTGCCCTTGTTTTCCCTCCATGAATCCAAAGCATACTGAAATTCTAGGTCAGTGCCACAGATGTTTGGCATCGAAGAACCACTTCTATTGTGTGCAGCCCCACTGTGGCTCCTTCCGAACACAGTGCCTACCACAGTTTACCCGAGCATAATAAATGTCACGTCATCGTTTTCCTCCCTGTAGGTATCGTAGCTTTACATCAGAGGTGATCAGCAACCAGGGCTACGTAGCCGTCTCTTCGTGACCATCATCGCACTATAATCAGAGTTAATTAATGTCTCTTAGTGTTTTAAAGCATGGTGCGCTGCTACTCTGAGGCTGTCCATGAGCAATCTACAGCTAATGAATGACTCACTCTACATCTGCTCTCATCTTATCAGTTGCAAAGCCCAAACCAGTTGAGACGGTGCCTGCGTGCTAGGGGGCGTGCTGGGTCTCCGGCCAGTGTAAAGGAGAGGTGCTATCTTGTCTCATCTGTATCATGTCTCTATTAGAAGTCACCTGAGGCTGTGTCTGTCAAAGGCAATCAAAGTAGGTCACAGAGCATCACAGATACTGAAATATAACCAGGATATGTATACTGTCCAAAGAGAAACATGTATCTCCAATTTTGTTGATTTTAATTTTTTCACATCATTTAAATCCAGCAGCTGCCAATGTTTTATATACATACATATTTGTAACACTGGCAGCTGCTGGATATAAATGTTGTGGAAAAAATCATATATATATATCATCACTGTCCAAACACGTATTTCCAAAATTGCATCTTTACAAGAAAAGGACAAAAACTGTCTTTAATTTTAATGTAAGTCAATGGAACCAGAAATTTTTACAAGTGATTTTGGAGCATTTCTATTGGTCCTTTAACTATAATATTTTCACACAATGTAAACGGCAGCTGCTGCATTCAAACAATGTAGAAAAATAAAAACAGACAAAAATGGAGATACATGTTTACCATTACCTTAAGCACTTAGTTTGGCCCAAAGTAGGGAGCCCACAAAACTATCAACATTTGCCATGGGCTGTTCTGAGATTTATATCACAACCCTACAATATAGTGACCAGATTTCTAATAATGGAAATGTCCAGTTTGGCTGTCAATGCATCATTAAAATATCGAATGTTTTATATATAAGATATTAAAAACATGGGTATGGTTCCACTCTTTTAATGTTTTTAGACTTGTCATTACTGTTGTACTGTAATAAACCACAGTGGAGGCTGACTGATACAACTGTATACTAAGTCAATTCATAAACTCCCTATAGAATATAAATAGACTTGCTAAGAAAAGAGGTCCAGCGGTCACTAGTATGCGGGCCGCGGTCCGGGTCCGGACCCAGACGTTGTCCAATGCGGACCCAAACTGTGTTTCAACAGTGTTTATTTTAAGCCGTGGAATGTTTCTTCTTCTTTACAGTATACGGGCGCAGTAAACTCACTGACCAATCGTGTGCGTTGTAAGATCACCAAAGGCGCTCCATCAGATCTGTGCAGATTCGGGCGCATGGCGCGCACACAGGCAAGGTACGAAGCGGGAAGCAGCAGTCAGAGACAGGCTCATTCAGACGGTGTGCTATAAAAAGGAAACTCGGTGGCAAAAAACGACTTTTCAACCAGGAATGGACAGACATGTTTATTCTTCCCACACACAGCTCCAAACCAACATCTCTCATATGTTCTAAAACCGTGGAAAATTAAAAACAGCCACGTATCTCTTATATGTGTGAGAATGGCCCTGACACCATTTCAGCCCAGGTTTAAAGTCCTGGCTGGACAACCAAGAGCTCACTTCTCTCACTGAACAAGAGAAAGTCTGAGAGAAGAATACAAGAGAGAGATAAACTGTTAAGATGTTAAATCGAGTTAACAAGGAGACGCATATTTTACTTATTATTTCTCATTAAAAAAACGCATTTTGTTTTTTTAATACAGCCCTTGTGCTTACCTTAAGTAAGGGGCAAAACATTTATTTAAAGTTTTATAAATAAGTAATTCAGGTCAGCATTTAAACAGTAAATGTACTGAAATATATTGAACAGTATGTGTGGTGTGTTAGTCTTTCAGTTGTTGACATAAGATGCGGATACTAGGCTACTTTAGTAAACAGGATACTAAGACAAACAGGATCATAACACAAGTTAGAAGTTATGATGGTCTGGACCTTGGCCTGAGAAAATTTCCACCAACTGGACCTTACTGAATTCTAACTAAATACCCCTGCTCTAGTCTAACAGATTAGACAGGGATACATTTACCACAAAGGATTCAGTGGTTGTTGATGGAGCCCATCATTTAAAGCCAGACCCTAAACACACCCCTGGGCTAGCTCCAGTTCTGGCTGCTATCAACATATGCCAAATATTATTTAAGGACGTCTAAAAAAGTGATTCAATTTAAAAAATGTAGATTTGTAGTCTACATTTAAGTAGACTGTGTTGTCCTGGACTATGTTGTGCCCTTAAATCACATTTGTGATGATACTTAGTAGCGTCTGGTGGAGTTTTACACAGCAGTGTTCTCTAAAACTAGGCCAGCAAGCTGTAGAAGTGATTAGTAGGTACCAGTAGCCTTATCTATTGGGCAAAACAAGCACAGCGTGAGGGGTCTACCAGTTGGCTCTGCTGTCAAGTCAAGTCAAGTTTATTTGTATAGCGCTTTTTACAACGATTTTGTCACAAAGCAGCTTTACAGGAATTTTAAAAGCATGAAAAACATGAAATCACACACTTTATCCCTTGTGAGCAAGCCAGAGGCAACGGTGGCAAGAACAACTCCCTCAACTGGAGGAAGAAACCTTGGGAGGAACCAGACTCACAAGCAGAGACCCTTCCTCTTCTGGTTGAACAGTGTTTACAGTTTATAAACTAAAGCCGAGTCTGAAGGTAAAAGCTTCAGAAGCTGTACAGGTGCTACATCAGGTGGATGATACAGTGATGCAATCAAGGATGGAGCAAATGGCACCAATGGAGAGGAGAGCTGGTTGGTGCCAGGTGACAGGGGGGCCCTGGTAGTCAGTCCTTTACAGTCCTCTGCTGGAGGACTAAGATGTTTTAATTTACTAATAAAATATGAGATCGTTGCCAGAGACAGCTCTAGCCAGGGACAAGCCACCAAGAAGCTATTGTGGTCAAAACTAGGGAGTGTATCAGGAAAAGCAAAGCATTCCCAAACTTCCCAAACCTTCCTGTTTACTCAAAGAAGCGAGCCACAAAGCTGTTGACTCTGGACGCTTTTTATCTCAACCCTGTGGCGAACAGGTGTCCCTAAAGCCAACTGCAAAACATGCATATGGGCTAATGTTGATTTTAGCATTTTAGCATTTTAAATACAGTCATTTGCCCAAAGATCCTAACGTGGATAAGCAACTGGGGACGAGTTCGCATAATCATGTTTGCATAATGCTAACAGGCTCCTATAGCCCACATTCCGATTCCGGGAAACTAGACTCCCCGCTTGACCTTGGGGAAATCAGTGCTGCCGACTTGAAGGGTATTCCTGTTCTCAGCCCCTGAAAACCTTGATGTTGACTCGAGGGAGGGAGCCAACTGAACTGTAGACTCGAGGCAGCAGCGTATCCTGAAACGGGTTTCCATTTTTCATTACAAGCCTACAGCTTGTAAGTGTGGGAGATAATGTCAGCTTTTGTTAAACTGTGTGGTCGTTTTTTAACTTTTAAGAAGAAATAATTGGCTAATATTTTTTAATGTGCATTAGCTGCTGGGGACAAGTTAGAATAACAGGCTCCTGCTAGCATTAATGTGTTATTACTCTCGAGCATTCCTTTCAGAAGGGGATGTTTATGCTGGAGAGGTTGGGAGATTGTAAATTGGCTGGGAGCTCTGGCTACGGCTGACGCTTGCTAAGGGAGCTCTGCAGCCTGTGGCTCTTCGGAGGCCTCAGCTAACACAGACTGAAGGAGGAGTCAGACAGACTCAAGCACTTGTCTTATGAGTCCCGGCTTTCAAAAGCAATGTGTGGTCAGTCGTGTACATCACAACAACACTGTGAAGGGTCAAGTACTTTATCAAGCTTTGGCGTGACTACCATAGCAAGCCCACGGTTAGAAACAGCATAGAGGTAGCTTGACTGTGCTAAACCCCTGTACTAATTGCAGGTTGTTTGTAGCTTAGCAACTGTAAGCACACCATATGCTGTCACATTTGAGATACATTAATATTGGGTAGCCTTTTCCAGCGGTCACTCTACCTGGAGTTGTCACCTCAGCTTTCTGAAGGCAGTAACTGGCCCAGTGTCATTTCTCACCCTAAGCTCTACGGCGTGTACCCAAGTGTACACAAGTTGCTTGCTATATCCATTAAAGAAAGCTGTGGCTTACCTAGATTACCCTATACATTATATCAATCATATGAGAGAAGAACAAGATAGTAACCTTACAGGAGAGGACAAAAACTTGATTTACTTTCAATGTAAGTCTATGGAACTAGATTTTTTTCCAAGTGATTTAGGAGCATTTCTATTGGTCCAGTTATCATAAAACTTTAACAGAGTATAAAGAGCAGCTGTCGCAATCAAATAAGATAGAAAAATGAAAAGCAAAAAATAAATTTGACGTATGTGTTTTTCTTAGGGCAGCTTGCCTGTTATATTATTGCAGGGAATGTTGATCGGACAGGTCTCCAGTTTTATAGCTTTATTGTTATTAACAGCTATTCTTTATCATAAACTGTTATGTGGCACATCTAGCAATGCCTTAAACTTAGCATATACATTAATATCAATATGGCAAGTTAAATATTGTTATTTTTCTTAACGTCAGAATTAAAAACATTGTGATTAGGAAAAATATTAACGATCCTACTTCCACTCAAAGAGTTAATTTTCATTATTTTTTAAGCCATCTTGTAATTGGTGTATCACAGGCCATCATAAAAATGGTGGTTTGATGTGGAATTACCAGAAGGGCACATCTAGTGCTCATAGGGGGCGCTGGTGAGCACCTTTGTTGAGGACAATTAAAGAAATGGGAAACCCTACAGCCTTGCACACCTGAGCAGGCACACACAAACGAGGGTGCGAGGCTGCTAGTGTGAGGGATATTAAATGAGGAGGAGTTGATTAGAGTCTAACATCTGCAGGAAGCCAGATCTTTAGAGCAGCGTTGATGACCACTGGCCTACCAGGAGGAGGAGTGAAATCTGTATGCACTGTAAGGAGAGACATGTATGATCTGGGTTAAACAAACCAAAGACCATGTTACGTATTAAGCTTTCACAAAGTCCCACATATGGCTGCTTTGAGTTAGCCAATTAGCAGGTGTGGCTAGCTAACAAGGCCTTCTTTGCCTGTAGAAAATAAAACCCACAATATGAAAACAATGCGCAACTAGAAAAGGAAGGAAATGCAGGATGGTTGCACATAAACAACAAATAGAGGAGTGCAGGTCGGTATGTCTGTGGATTAGAGCTCAGGAACCTGCCCTGAGTGAGTACACCCTTACAGAAAATAAGTATACTTAAAGTTCATTTTATTAAGTATACTTTATGCAGTTACTATACTAATGCCATTGTACTAGTAGTACACTTGTATATGTTCTATTTTAATACTTCTTGGGACTAAATTGGCCCACTTTCTAGTTTTTAAAAATATACTTTTAAGTACACTTTAAGTGTAAGAGTAGTAAACCACATATAAAACTAGTTTACATCTTTTGTACTGCAACTACACTAAAAGTAATCTTAAAGGTTTACTGTTAGTTTACTAGCTAGTAAGTTTTTTTAAGTATAATATTTATAATTTACTGCTTATATTATTGTTGTACTTTAAAGTATATGACTAGGTTTAAGAGTTTTTTTCTACTTAAAATAGAACTTAACAATGTTTACTTACTCACCAGTGGACACACGTAAAATAAACAAGACACACTCAGATTCAGAAACATATTTGTATCTTTATAAATCTTTATAAATCAAATTTTAAATAAATATTGTACTAGATGTGTTTTTGTGCAGAGCAAGAATACTTACTTCTACTATCTCAATCAAAAGATTAAGTACAAGTAAAGGCCAAATATACTTAGACTGTTCTATACTTGTCAGTATAACCCAAGCATACTCAAGTATAACTGTGTTTAGTATATCACTGAGAAGTACATAAAAAGTCAACTGAAAGCATACTCACTTCCTTTTAGTTTAAAAGAAGTAAACTAATGGTACACTTGAATAAACTTCTTTTTTGTAAGGGCAGGCAGTTTGGTGGCTGTAGGTTTAATGAAACCATAATGTTTGTGTATATATATATATATATATATATATATATATATATATATATATATATATATATATATATATATATATATATATATATATATATATATATATATATATATAGCAAAACAATATGAAGATAATACAAACAATACAACAAACAATAAAAGCTAATACTGGCATGATTGTTAAAAATGCTTAACACAAATTAAGTTTCATAATATTTTTTAAAATAGTTGTCTCCTCTGCTAGCCAACGCTCATGTTTTATAACCTATCACCTTCTTTTCCCCTCATGACAACTAGCAACCAGCTTCACTCTGTAATGCAGAGTGATGCAGACTGATGCTGCTCTGTTAAGTAGTAGCCGTAACTGAAATGCTGATTAAAAATCCTTTTGCCATCAGACTCTCTCGCCCAGGTCTGATATTACTGACCTACAGCATATGATGTCTGATATGATTGGCTATGCTGGCACTGGACTTTTCCGCAGTTCTACACAGCAGAGGATTCCCCTCTCCTGTTGTTATGTTAGACAATCTCTAACGCTAAAGCCCCCCCTAAAACTGGCTGACTGAACGTATCGAGACCGAATGGGGCATATACACCGATCAGCCTTCACATTAAAACCACCGCCTTATATCTACACACATTGTTCATGTTATCATCTCCACTGACCATATAGGAGCTCCACTTACAGACTGTAGTCCATCTGATTCACTGCATACATTGTTTAGCCCCTTTCACCCTGTTCTTTAATGTTCAGGACCCCCACAGGACCACCACAGAGCAGGTACTAATAGGGAGGTGGATCATTTTCAGCATTTCAGTGATACTGACATGATCAGACACAGCAGTGCTGCTGGAGTGCTTAAACACCTCGGTGTCACTGCTGGACTAGGAAAAGTCCACCAACCAGCAACATCCAGTTAGTGGTGTCCCACTGATGAAGGACTAGAGAACACAACCTGTTCAGCAGCAGATGAGCTACTGTCTCTGACATAACATCAACAAGGTGGACCAGCAAGGTAGGCTAATGTCTAATAGAGTGGACAGTGAGTGGACACAGTGTTTAAAAACTACAGCAGCACTGCAGTGCTGAGAATGACCCACCACCCAAATAGTACCTGCTCTGTGGTGGTCCTTAAACAGCAAGTGGACAAACAATGTATGTAGTGAATCAGATGAACTACAGTCTGTAAGTGCTCCTGTATTGTGAATAAAGCTGATCAAATAGACAATGTGTGTAGATATAGGGAGGTGTTTTTGATGTTATGGCTGATTAGTATATACTAAATGTTATTCTTGAACTGCATAGAATCATATATTAACATATCTCCAAAAACATTGTTGCTTTTAACCAGACAGAACAGCTTGAAACGCAGCAGGGCCTAGAAAATGTTCAGTTCGACTGTGGATTGCTTTGCTATGGCGCTCCACCACTGGTTTGGTTTGTTGCGTGATATCTCTAGCCTGGAGATATGGGTCTTGAGCAGTTAGCTTGCATGGCTTGTTATAATAGCAACATTGTGAGGATGGTCAAAGGCTCCTCTGCAGGCCCCTTGTTCGCTTTGACCCAGCCCAAATAGATGTTTTGCAGCAAAAGGAGAGCTTTTGTTCTTCAGGCCCTTGGCTCATCACTCTTCTCCTTTCCCTTTTCCTGAAAAGTCTCTTGTCCTACGGCAAGATGGACGATCTCCTCTTTGCTGGCTTGGCTCCACTCCCATGTGCTCCAAGCATGACCTCTGCTCCCAATTGCTCATCTCGCGCTCTCTCTTCCTGCATGGACTCAGCATTTATGGCCCATTTCCTCTGCCCCCCCCACCACTCCCACCTCCCCACTCCAGGTTTCATGCCTTCACCTTGTATGTACCCTAGGGCTCCCGATAGATGGCCTTCTGCAGCAGATGGTTTACCTTACGCTCCCTTACTGTTAGGTTATGCAATCTCAGTCATGTAATGCATGGGGTCTTCCACTGAGGAGGATTCAGAGCTAAATCCTAATCCCTGTAGACAGCGCAGCAGTAGAGTCCATCAAATTTGCAGCCATATCCACGACTTTGTTGCGTAACGTGGCGTTTTATTCTTCCTCCACCAGATTTATGCATGCTATCTCCATTTATGGGCTCATGCCTCGAAGACATTTATTTAAGGAATTTGGGGATTTGAAGGGGTGAATACCTGTTCCAGCACAAACGGCTGTCTCCTCGGGCCTTGAACATGAATCATTAATCTGTTTATTCAGTGAGAGAAATTTCAATTTGGCACATGGTTATCAGCACTTGGATTGTCAGCAGTGCCTGATACACTGAGACACAAAGCCTGTTGACCACGTCCCTGCCTCACACCTTCACAGCTGCCAGCCTGGAGGCTTTTACAGCAGCTGCCTAAGGTACCTTCATCCAGCTAATTTAATGAGTTTGTCACAGTCCTGACCAGTGCTTGTATCTTCTCTCTCTCTCTCTTTCTCTCTCTCTCTCTCTCTCTCTCTCTCTCTTTCTCTCTCTCTCTCTCTCTCTCTTTCTCTCTCTCTCTCTTTCTTTCTCTCTCTCTCTCTCTCTCTCTCTCTCTTTGGATAAAATGATATAGCAGGATTTTTTAGTTTTCTGGATCTGTTTATGAATGCTGGCTTGGCTTGGCTTTTGCTGCTAACCAGACAAAGTGCTTGATTTTGGACAGCATAACAAGAATGCAGTGATGCTGAAGAGCAGGGCTGCCAACTCCCACAATTCAGTCTGATCTCACGCTCCTCCACCAAACTTGTATTTTCTCCCACAACTCCATCCAAGCCCCCCATATAACTCATTGCTGGGTCTCATTATCTGAACATACAGTGAGGTACAGGTTGCTGATTGGATGATATCAGGTGGTTGGTATAGGTGATTGGTTGTGAACAGAGCAAGGCTCTGAAATGAAGCCTGCACTTGTTTTAAACACGGCATGTGTGAGTGACACGACTCACTTTGTCGTTGGCTGCCTGGAACCCAAATTATGCAGATAAGGCAATGAAGAGGTAACGTTACGTAAGGCCACTTAGTTAAGAAACTGAACTACTACGTATGTTGCAATGCATATTTAGACATTTCTGCAGCCGTGAAGTAAAGCTAAAGCTAAAGTAGCCGGTCTTCTAAACTATGGTTTGTTGTTTCTCTGTGGAAGGTGTTTGTAACTGTGTGTCTGATTTCCATCTGCAGTGTAAATGGAGTGATTTATGCTGAACAGGTAGACAGAAGTCTAACAGACTCCATAACAGCTTCATATTAAAACTACAAGCATGATATATTAATATTGTTTAAAAGTCCTTTTTTAGAAAATGTGTTCAGCAGAATGGTTCGGTAGTCCTTGGCAGTGACGTGCCCATCTAGCACAAGTATTGGGCCAAGGGAATGCCATGATATGGCAGCCCAAACCATCACTGATCCACCCCCATGCTTCACTCTGGGCATGCAACAGTCTGGGTGGTACGCTTCTTTGGGGCTTTTCCACACCGTAACTCTCCCAGATGTGGGGAAAACTGTAAAGGTGGACTCATCAGAGAACAATACATGTTTCACATTGTCCACAGCCCAAGATTTGCACTCCTTGCACCATTGAAACCGACGTTTGGCATTGGCACGAGTGACCAAAGGTTTGACTATAGCAGCCCGGCCGTGTTTATTGACCCTGTGGAGCTCCTGACGGACAGTTCTGGTGGAAACAAGAGAAGCTGAGGTGCACATTTAATTCTGCCGTGATTTGAGCAGCCGTGGTTTTATGTTTTTTGGATACAATCCAGGTTAGAACCCCAACATCCCTTTCAGACAGCTTCCTTCTGCGTCCACAGTTAATCCTGTTGGATGTGATTCGTCCTTCTTGGTTGACATTACCCTAGATACCGTGGCTCTTGATACATCACAAAGACTTGCTGTCTTGGTCACAGATGCGCCAGCAAGACGTGCACCAACAATTTGTCCTCTTTTGAACTCTGGTATGTCCCATAATGTTGTGTTATTGCAATATTTGGAGCTAAACTGTGCTCATACCTGCTAACTGAACTTCACACTCTGCTCTTACTGGTGCAATGTGCAATTAATGAAGATTGGCCACCAGACTGGTCCAATTTAGATATGAAACCTCCCACACTAACATGACAGCTGTTTCAGTTTCATTGTCCAACCCCTTTAATCTTCATTCAATATAAAAATGGTTTGTGTTTGTGTATCAGTACCTGAACATTTTTGGGCACACTTAAATCAAACTGTAATAAAATACTGATGACTGCGATCATTAAGGGTCTGTCTCAAAACCTAGTGAGTGTCTAGGTAGGCTGTCTAGGTAGGCAGTTGTTTAAGTAGCAGTGTTCTCTCCTCATCTCTCCTCATAAAACAGATTACTGAGACTCTCTAGTTAGAGAGAGACTGTGTCACGGCTTGCTCCCGTCCACTGCAGCACGCGACCGGTGGTTTAGCTGGTTGCTAAGCTACTGGCCTGCATCCAAAACATTAGCCCGAGGCCTAAAAATCTGCTAGCATAAATGCTAATGACTCGAGTATAAAACTGCTAAATGGTGAAGGACTCGTTACAGAGTTGATAATAAAATACTGTTTTGTGTGATTATATGACCAGAAACACATTAAAACACCAGAGAGAATCAAAATAACTCACATTTTAAAACCACTTCACTGCTCGTAGCTTAACCTGTGTTGCATCATGGGATTGCCTTAGTGGCTGAGTAAGCATTTGATGCTTCCTTAAAATTAAGTCAAAATAAGGTGTCTCAATAGACAGCATGTTTAAGGTATGTAAGAATTGGGACAGCCTACATGTCAGGCCGCATACTATGATATAAAATGCTGTCTATAAAGACACTCACTAGGTTTTGAGACAAACTCATTGGTTACTATAATCATGATATAAATTTTTCATAGTGATTCATATAAGCAGGTATGTCTGACATTAAAGGGACTATGAGAATGAGTTCACTGGAATGTGGAGTACTGGCACAGAGGTGCAACCAAGATACACTCATGGAAGTTAAGAAGGTTCAGTCTGCATATGTCTGCAAAACATCCTCACTATGGCAGGAATTGTGATGTACTGTTTAGCTGGAACGAGGAACAGGTGTTAGACACTGGTTCCTGAAGACAGAGAGGAGTGCCGCGGGCCATGGCTGTGATGGGTTTCCCTCAGACAAGGGCACCAGCTGAGTTTAAAAAGCCAAAAAGAGTCAAAGACATTAAATAAATACAGAAGAAAGTGATGGAAACTAGTTTAAAACCATTTAGCTCCGGTTCTAATTTTGGCTCAAGGAGAGTCAGCCGCTGAAAAATGGTTCTTGTCATAACACAGAATTCCAGACACTGGAACCTAAAAGAGATTCCGATTTTGGGACATTCATCTCAATTACTGGTATAGATTTTTTTGCTTTGATTTTTTTGCGGTTGATTGATTATGACAATCCACACCATTGGCAATGAAGCGGCCCGTGGCCAGGAGTACAAGGGAACATAATTGGACCTGCTGCACTCTGAAATATAGTCGTCTGTCTTTCTATTGTTCAGTGCGAAGCAGGCTAATCGCTGGCATCTATTAACTAAGGCTGCCTGCATATTTTAGCTCTGGGTTCACAACAAAAGGCTGGTGTGGCTGCAGGATTTCATTCCCATCAGGCAGAAGTACCGCTGAATCCATTTGGTTCAATCAGTTGCTCATCAAACAAATGACTAGTTTTTTGAAATGTGCTTCAGGGTTCACTCTAAGGTGGGACTGGGGGGTCGCAGTGGTATACGGAGATCAATCGAACTTGGGAGGTCTTGTGCTATTTCTCTGAACAAATTTAATTTCATGACAAAGTTTTCCTTCACAAGTTTTCATCATGGCCAACAGCTCAAAGGGAGGAGGGTACAGCGACAGGCCTGGCACCAGAGCTACATCAGTGGTTAGGGCTTCTAAAAAACATTGCCCCACTTGAGGAGAGGAGGCGGAGAGTTATTACTGTTAGTTTTTTCATTCACCCCTCAGCATTTAGCCACACTCAATTCCACCCACTAGCTAGGTCTCCCCATCACATGATATCACCAGAGGGTGAAGGATAGCACATGCTTCCTCTGAGACATGGGAAGCCAGCAGTCTCATCTTTTCAAACTGCCACTAACACAACAACATCAGACAGCTCAATGCCCTTGGAGGACATTGCTAACTCCCAGGTCTGCCAGTTCTATGTCAGCAAACAGATACCGTTGCAGAGTCGTTGGGAAAAAACGAGGGCCATCCTACCCTTCCAGAGATGGCTGGAGCATCTCCAGGTATTAAACTCAGGATCTCCTGATGGCCAGGGCAATGCCTTTTGAAGATGTCTTAGCATAGTTTGCAAACATTTTAGGAATATTTTCTTTGTTTGGCTGTAGTCAGTGTAGTCCATTAACATCAGCACAAAAATTGTGCCCCGGAAGCTTCATAGCAAGGGTTTCCATGGTGGGGCAGCTGCATCACCAACCACATGCCAAGCATCAGACGGAGTGGTGTAAAGCACCACCACTGGACACTGGAGCAGTGGAAATGTCTTCTGTGGATTGATGAATCATGCTTCTCTATCTGGCAGTCTGATGGTTTTGGCAAATGGCTGGAGAACGTTACCTGCCTGACTGCTCTGAGCTTACTGTAAAGTTTGGTAGAGGAGGGATGATGCTATGGGGTAGTTTTTTACACCTTTGCTGTTCTAAAATGGCTCTGCGTCCCAGTGTACAAAGCAATCTACATAAAGACCTGGTTTGAAGAGTTTAGTGTGGAAGAACTTGACTGGCCCACACAGATCCCTGACCTCAACCCCATCAGGATGAACTAGAATGGAGATTGTAAGCCAAGCCTGAATGAAGCAAGAATTCACATTGACACATGCCAGAAGAGTGGAAACTGTTGTAGCTACAAAGCGTGAATCAACTCAGTGTTAATGATGTACTTGCCTTCAAAAATCACTCACTGTGAGATCATTAAGCACCCAAAGTACAAATACTGCTACATATATGCTCCTACACTCCTGTTGCACAATGTTACTAGAGCATTGCACGGCTTCAGCACTGTTATGGAACAACATACCACATTGGCGGCACTGCAGCACTGAGAAATATCTACCATTCAAATATTACCTGCACTGTGGTGATCCTGTAGGGGTCCTGATAATTAAAGAACAAAGTATACAGAGAAACAGATTGACTGGAGTCTGTAATGGTAGAAATACAAAAGTGCTCCTATGTTTCTTATGAAGTGCACAGTGAGGTACCACAGTTTTCATCAGCACTCTCTCACTACACTACCCAGCATGCATTACATAAATATATCAAACAACCATTGGGAATCCATGTGGTGTCATCCACACCTGACCCCTAGCCTTGGCACTGATCTATAGACTAAGAAATACAACCAGGTTAGCATTAGTTTAACTCTTACCTCAGCTGTCAAGCTAAATCAAAGAGATAACAGCTATTTTTCCTTACTCAGCACTACATGGTCACTAGAGCAACATTTGTTACCCTGTCAGTCAGAAAACAAGCCACACTTCCTGAACACAACATCCAGTGTATGGTACAATTCCTGTCTACGTGCTGATAGATCTTCCATATATTGGAAGGAATGGGTGCAGAAGGGTATTGCAGTGCTTGGTGACCTTCACGTAGAGCAGGACCTTAAATTCTTTAGAGACTCTGGCTGAATTCAGTTTGCACAAACAATAATAATCAGCCAGGATTCAACGTAGAGCATGTCATGTGATAATCACTATCCATCCATCTATCTATTATGTTCCGCTTCATCCTGCTAGTCGGGGTCACGGGGGGGCTGGAGCCAATCCCAGAGTCATTGGGTGAAGGCAGGGTATACCACGGACAGGTCGCCAGTCCATCACATGGCCAACATACATACATAAATACATACATGGCCATGCACACTCTCACACCTACGGGCAATTTAGGGTGTGTCTCAAAACCTAGTGAGGATCTACATAGGCAGCATTTTACGTCATAGTATGCGCTCCTGACATGTAGACTGTCCCAATTCGTACATACCTTAAACATGCTGTCTACTGAGGAACCTTATTTAGACCTGATTTTAGGGAGGCATTGAAATTCCTCAGCCGCTAAGACAACCCCATGATGCAATGCAGGCAAATCTACGAGCAGTGAAGTGGTTCTAAAATGTGAGTTATTTTGATTCTCTCTGGAGTTTTAATGTGTTTCTGGTCATATAATCACACAAAACAGTATTTTATTATCAACTCTGTAACGAGTCCTTCACCATTTAGCAGTTTTATACTCGAGCCATTAGCTTTTATGCTAGCGGATTTTTAAGCCTCGGGCTATTGTTTTGAATGCCGGTCGGTAGCTTAGCAACCAGATAAACCACCGGTCGCGTGCTGCAGTGGGCGGGAACAAGCCGTGACGCAGTCTCTCTCTAACTAGAGCGTCTCAGTAATCTGTTTTATGAGGAGAGATGAGGAGAGAACACTGCTACTTAAACAGCTGCCCACCTAGACAGCCTACTTAGACACTCACTAGGTTTTGAGACACTCCCTTAAAGTGAGTGATCAACCTAACATGCCTATCTTTGGACTGTGTTTGAGGAAACCGGAATACCTGGAGGAAACCCACTCAAGCATGGGGAGAACATGCACACTCCACACAGAACGACCCATGAATGATATTCACTAGCTCAGTTTAATTTAAATCTATTAACAAACTATTAACAGAATGTACTGGACACAGTTATAAGTGATCTTGGGGCTGAAGTGCTCTGAAGAGGATACATTATTTCATGTAATATTGTACTGGCCCAGTGTGCAAAAACTTTTGGACATTAGTCTATACTTATATTGGTCAATTGTTGGTCCCCTTTTCATCCTTTCTGCATTCTTCACTGCATCAATGACCTTTCTATTCCCCACTGATGAAGGACTAGAGGATGACCAACACAAACTGTGCAGCAACAGATGAGCTATCATCTTCAGCTTGTCCTTTACAAGTTGGACCAGCCAGGTAGAAGTGTCTAATAGAGTGGACAGTGAATGGACACAGCAGCTATGGCAGCATTACCTTGTCTAATCCACCCACACCAGCACAACACGCACTAACACACCAACACCACAGTATCACTCAGTATCGTCAGTATCACTGCAGGTGCTGGGAATGATCCACCACCCAAATAATATTTCAAGAAGATGCTAGATGTTAGAAGATTGTTGCCATAAAGGGATGTGTATAGTCAGAAACAGTATTGAAGCCATGATTGATTGCTATTAACAGCCCGAAGTGTGCCAAGAAAACATTTCCAGCCTGGACTATTGACACAGTGCAGGTTAGGTCTATGGATTCCCGACCTTCTGTGTGCCTCAGCAGAAACCTATACCTCATTAGTCAAGGCTACGGTTTTCCAGTCTTTCAGACATATTTCTAGCCTAACAGAGTGGAGTGACCTTATAGGGGGGCAGTGTGAATGGGCTGGGTTCAGTTCCCCCAGGTGACCATTTGGAGAAAGGGGAGGGGGATCTACAGTGATTTGGGGAGGTGGAAAGACAGTAGTTTGGGGAGGGAGATTCACAGTAATTTGGGGAGGTGGAAAGACAGTAATTTGGGGAGGGAGATCTACAGTGATTTGAGGAGGTGGAAAGAAAGTAGTTTGGGGAGGGAGATCTACAGTGATTTGGGGAGGTGGAAAGACAGTAATTTGGGGAGGGAGATCTACAGTGATTTGAGGAGGTGGAAAGAAAGTAGTTTGGGGAGGGAGATCTACAGTGATTTGGGGAGGTGGAAAGACAGTAATTTGGGGAGGGAGATCTACAGTGATTTGGGGAGGTGGAAAGACAGTAATTTGGGGGGGGAGATCTACAGTGATTTGGGGAGGTGGAAAGACAGTAATTTGGGGAGGGAGATCTACAGTGATTTGGGGAGGTGGAAAGACAGTAGTTTGGGGAGGGAGATCTACAGTGATTTGGGGAGGTGGAAAGACAGTAATTTGGGGAGGGAGATCTACAGTGATTTGGGGAGGTGGAAAGACAGTAATTTGGGGAGGGAGATCTACAGTGATTTGAGGAGGTGGAAAGACTAGTTTGGGGAGGGAGATCTACAGTGATTTGGGGAGGTGGAAAGACAGTAGTTTTTGGGAGGGAGATCTACAGTGATTTGAGGAGGTGGAAAGACAGTAGTTTGGGGAGGGAGATCTACAGTGATTTGAGGAGGTGGAAAGACAGTAGTTTGGGGAGGGAGATCTACAGTGATTTGGGGAGGTGGAAAGACAGTAGTTTTTGGGAGGGAGATCTACAGTGATTTGAGGAGGTGGAAAGACAGTAGTTTGGGGAGGGAGATCTACAGTGATTTGGGGAGGTGGAAAGACAGTAGTTTGGGGAGGGAGATCTACAGTGATTTGGGGAGGTGGAAAGACAGTAGTTTTTGGGAGGGAGATCTACAGTGATTTGAGGAGGTGGAAAGACAGTAGTTTGGGGAGGGAGATCTACAGTGATTTGGGGAGGTGGAAAGACAGTAGTTTGGGGAGGGAGATCTACAGTGATTTGGGGAGGTGGAAAGACAGTAGTTTTTGGGAGGGAGATCTACAGTGATTTGAGGAGGTGGAAAGACAGTAGTTTGGGGAGGGAGATCTACAGTGATTTGAGGAGGTGGAAAGACAGTAGTTTGGGGAGGGAGATCTACAGTGGTTTGGGGAGGTGGAAAGACAGTAGTTTTTGGGAGGGAGATCTACAGTGATTTGAGGAGGTGGAAAGACAGTAGTTTGGGGAGGGAGATCTACAGTGATTTGGGGAGGTGGAAAGACGGTAATTTGGGGAGGGAGATCTACAGTGATTTGGGGAGGTGGAAAGACAGTAGTTTGGGGAGGGAGATCTACAGTGATTTGAGGAGGTGGAAAGACAGTAGTTTGGGGAGGGAGATCTACAGTGATTTGGGGAGGTGGAAAGACGGTAATTTGGGGAGGGAGATCTACAGTGATTTGGGGAGGTGGAAAGACAGTAGTTTGGGGAGGGAGATCTACAGTAATTTGGGGAGGTGGAAAGACAGTAATTTGGGGAGGGAGATCTACAGTGATTTGGGGAGGTGGAAAGATAGTGATTTAGGGGGATGGGACAACAGTGATTTGGGGAGATGAGAAGACAGTGACTTAAAAAGGGGGATCAACAATGAGGAGGTGGATCCACAGTGATTTGGGAAGGTGCATTGACAGTGATTTGGGAAGGTGCATTGACAGTGATTTGGGAAGGTGCATTGACAGTGATTTGGGGAGGTGCATTGACAGTGATTTGGGAAGGTGCATTGACAGTGATTTGGGGAGGTGCATTGACAGTGATTTGGGAAGGTGCATTGACAGTGATTTGGGGAGGTGCATTGACAGTGATTTGGGGAGGTGCATTGACAGTGATTTGGGAAGGTGCATTGACAGTGATTTGGGGAGGGGGACCAACAGTAATTTGAGGAGTTCGATCAATAGTGAGAGGGGAGGTGGCTCGACAGTGATTTGGGGAGGTGCATTGACAGTGATTTGGAAAGGGGGATCGACAGTGATTTGGGTATGGTGGAATGACAGTGATTTTGGGAGGTGGAATGACAGTGATTTGGGGAGGTGGCTCGACAGTGATTTGGGGAGGTGGAATGACAGTGATTTGGGGAGGTGGCTCGACAGTGATTTGGGGAGGTGGAATGACAGTGATTTTGGGAGGTGGAATGACAGTGATTTGAGGAGGTGGAACGACAGTGATTTGAGGAGGTGGAATGCACACAAGGCAAAACATGGATGCTTTGGAACTCATCAGTTAACCATACAATATTTTCACTATTTATTTTTCCTGTAGACAAAAATGGCTTAGAGCCAGAAACACCAGGATGTTAACAAAAGCTCTAGTTTCTTTAGTATCGACCAAAATTTTCTCACTACATTCTGTATAGACCTTCCAGACATTCTGGAGGGACCACTTACCTAATTTGTGTTGAGGACCACTTAGCTAACTAGATGAGTCTACAACCTAAAATAAACTGGGCCTAATGAAGCATGTAGCATTTAATTTTGTAAAATAAAAAAAAAATATTTCAGACTTTGAGAATTCATAAAATATTGATATAAGCCCCTGCTAGAAATTGTCCCTAGAAAAAATCTAGCAGTGGCTATTTCTGGGAACACTGGTGCTTCATCCTTACATTGTGATGTCTGTACACGTACCAGATGTTGTTCTTTTCAACCAAAGAGCCTTTTAGGGGCCTGTTACGAGATTTGTCCACTCGCTGTCCATCACTCAGCTCAAGATTTTGACAGCACTGATGTGTTCTTTTGGGTCAAACCTATAGACACAACGATTTTGTATCATCAGGAAAAACAAAGGGGCCACTCAATAATCAATCACCTGATCAATCAATAGTGACCTCTACATATTATCATTTCTTTCTAGGGTTCAGAAGCACCAAGACAAGTTGAGTGAAGGTACTAAAAGCCAAATAATTTCCCCAGGGACAGTTAAAAGGCCAGTTCAGTCTTGTGCCATGGTGTGGCTAGTTAAAATCATTAACTTTTAGTCTTTATGACCTCTGCATGCCTTCTTCAATATCAGTCTGGAGGTTACTGTATTACTAGGGTAGTGGCCGCATATTTAATAGACCATATAATATGTTATTTGTCAAGTTATGTAATATTCTGCAGTGCAGCTGTTCTTCCCTCAGCCATATCTTTTTGTGTTTCTCACTACAATATTGAGCATACATGATGCAAATGATGACAAAAACCTTAATGTAATACTTGTACTCATTGTACAGACTAATAAATAGACTTGATATTGGACTTCCTAGCAGTAGCATTCACTATCTGGCTTCCGTGTTCAGTAGTTAGCTTTAAATAATATGCTTGTAGTTTTTAAAGAGTTTCTACCACCTTCAAGATACATCATCAGAAGGCTTTCCTAGTCTTTAAACTAAAAGATATCAATCTAGAGATACTGCAGCACTGCTGTAAGAGGCGAGCAGGCATGTTGGCAGCACATGGTTAACATTTATTTTATTTTTGCCCCTTTAACTGTACATTACATATTGTATTGTTCAAATATTGTTCAATGGTTTAATATATAGTCTGTGTCTTAGTGTACATTGTGAGAACACTCAATGTCCAATTTGACTCAATAGACAAGTTAATTTGGAAAAAAAAATATTGTGGAATTAGTGTAGAATGTATTAAACTCATATTACACCAGTTTTTGATGCTTGATGCCCCATTTAAGATAAATTTGTTCACAGTGGAGATGATAAGAACCTGCACCCTCATAAAAAAGGGTCATATTATTGTTATAAAATATGACTGTAAAGCAGAGGGGAACTGTCATGGCCCTCTACGCCCTCTCAGAGGGCCTAAAATATTCTTACTAAAATATTCAATCTAAACAATTATAAAACATAGCCAAATAAATTATTCAAACGTGCCTATTCAATCTGTGTTGGAGCGTGAGGGGTTAAGTGGAAGCCTGTGAGTCTTTTTCTCCCCCTATAAGGACTGTGATGCCTTTGCAGAATGTTGGTGATTGGTGGTCCTGCTGTTTATGTACAGAGGGGGCCAGGCAGTTCTAATTCAGCACCATACCAATTTCAAATGACAGTAAAACTGACCAATCATATCTTCCCTCTAAGTGAGCGGGCTGAACTGTATGATCATTTCCACCCGCTGTGGTGACGCCAGCTGGAGAAACAGTTAGCTGCAGAGGAGGACACCGTTGCAGGTACCACCAGCCAATAGTGTTAAGCCCATGTCCCGACCCCAAACTGGACCGAAGCTTAAGGGTCACGGTTCGCTACTGCTGTAAAGGCCCTGTAGAGCCTGACAACGAGAAAGTGCATGAAATGTGATGTAACACAGCAGTAAACACAGTCCTGCCCCACCTTTTTAGGAACTTGTTGCAGGCATTAGTATTGAAAACAGTTTAATGTGCATAAACACATTTTTAATTGAATACAGATTAAAATTTACCAACCACCGCTCCCCAAAGTTAACTGAAATCCCAACGTTTTTCAAATTATAAAATCTTGAAAATTGATAAAATTCCCACCTAAAAGGATTTTCTGAACACTCATGTTGTTTTGTTACTAGGTTATGTTATTGGCTGGATATTATGAGGGTATGAATGTATGAAATGGTATAATCTTGTACATCTTCGTCTCAGAGTTTGTTATAAATTATGTAATTGTCAGAGAATAAGCATAGTGTGTGTTATGCTTGCAGACTTTGTGTGAACTGGGCATCGTAGCTTTAATGCCCGGGGCCACCAGACTGCCTTAATGTGGCCCCGCCAATTTGTCACGACAGTGACGTTGTGCTTAAAACGCAGTGGAATTATGATTTGAAGTTCCTCTCCACTGGGAAGAGACTAAGCTGGGATCACGCTCCGATCGTTCTGCCAAGTCTAGTTAGCAGCTCTCGCTGCAGGCAGCTGGAGGCGGAGTGTTAAAGGGGTTCATGCTCGCCTGCTCTCATTGAACGTCTCAGGCATCAGGATCACCCAGCAACTCCTTTCACACCTCGACCGCTCTCAGTCCTCCAGAGCCAGCGCTGATGAGCCATTCTCACTCTCAGGAACCTGAACCGCTGCAGGACTGCTGTCAAACACATACGCCTTCGCGGAGGGCTTCACAGGGAGACCCGCGGTTGGGAGAGATCTGCTAAAGTTCAAGACAACGGGACCAAAGCTGGAACACACTGATGGTAGGAGATTTTGTTGTTGCTGTTGTTGATTTGATTTATAGACACAAACAGAGATTTTGTTGTATTTGTTTTTAAAGAATTAAGGAGAATTTGTTGTTCTATTTCTATAAATAAACACAGCAGTGTTTAAAAGTTTGGAATCCCTCATCATAAAACCTATTTTTAGTACTATATTATAATAAACGTATAAAATATAGAATATATTGCCACAGTTAGGAAAAGAAAAACTTTTCTATTTTTGCCTTTTGGGTTTTTTTTGACATTTTTTAAAATATCTTGTGAACTTTTACATCATTTTACATTAACTTTCATTCAAACCTGAGAATGATTTTATCTCTTGTAAAGCAGGACCAATAGAAATGCTTCAAAATAGCTTGGAAATAATTCTGGTTCCATTGAAAATAACTTATTTTGTGGCTCTCTCCTGTAAAGTTGCAATTTTGGAGATTCTTGGTTTTCATTGGACAGCAATGATATATATACTTTACTTTTAGTGTAAGTCAGTGTAACCAGACGTTTTCCAAGTAATTTATTTTTGTGTTTTTATTTTAAAATGTACACATGATACAAGATGAATGTTTAAATTATGTACAAAATAATAAAATAACAATAAAATAAAAAATACAGGAAATACACATACGCTACAGAGTTAGCACTCCACTTGGAACAAAAATATAGCTTTTTTGTGAACATGCATCTCCAAAATCTCCAAAAACTTGACAGGAGAAGGTGAAATCTCTCAGCTCAGCTGTTCATTAAAGGCTCTTCAAGGCTCTTTGTTAGTATGACATAAAACCAATTATTTTAAGTATCTATATCTCCTCATTAATAGACATTGTATATATGTATACACAAATACAGCAACCAAATAGACCAACTTCATTATCTATCTATCTATCTATCTATCTATCTATCTATCTATCTATCTATCTATCTATCTATCTATCTATCTATCTATCTATCTATCTATCTATCTATCTATCTATCTATCTATCTACATCCATTGCCCATGTTTATCAGCTCCACTTACCATATAGAGGCAGTTTGTAGTTCTACAATTATTTTGTTGGTATGATATAAAACCAATTATATATATCTATATCTCCTCATTAATAGACATTGTATATATGCATACACAAATACACCAACCAAATAGACCAACTTCATTAGGTGTCTTTAAACACTCCAGCAGCACTGTTGTGTCTGATCCATTCAACACATACTAACACATCAGTGGAATTACCCCTTTAATTCACAAAGGCTCTGAGTTTAATGCCGTTCTGTTCATTACTGTCCAAAGAAAAACTCTTCAAAATGGCAACTTTACAGGAGAGGACAAAAACTCTCTTTACTTTCTATGGAAGTCAATGGAACCAAAATTTTTTCAAGCTATTCTGAAGCATTTCTGTTGGTCTGTTCTTTCTGAAATTTTTATGCAATGTACTTGGCAACTGTCAGGTTCAAATGATGTAGAAAAATAAAAATGGACCAAAATGGAGATACTCAGACAGCGACGATATGGAGGTGTACGGTGGGCTGCTGTTGATATTAGGTCCACCCACATCACCACTGCCCTTTGAAACTTTGTGCCCTATTTTTCTGTGTCTTATAATTCTCATCTAATGTGATACCAAGATCCAGAAATCCAAACTGTGCTTTAGGGAGTTGACTTGCTGTTGAATAAGAGGGTTTTAACAGCTCCTTTCATTATTGTTTCACGTCTGTCTCCTCTTGAAATAGCTTCTTGTCTGTGTTTTTCTGGGGAAACAAGCCTGCGCTTTGTGGCAGAACACATGGAGAGTGAACCTAGGAGATCAGCTGGTGGCCATGGCCTTCTCATAGCACTCGGTCAAATAAGGAGGCCAAATGCACTCTAGGAAAACACGTGGGGTTTAAAACGAAATGCGTACGAGAGAGAAGCAGTAACGGTAACAGCAGCAAAGCTGTTTGAGAGTTCTGAAAGTGGACCACAATTCACAGCAAACTGTCTGAAAGAGTAATAAGGGAATATTGCAGAACAGTGACTTATCATCTCAGAATAATGAGATACTATCTCAGAATCATGACATGGAATTGCAAAATAATTATATAATAACTTAGTGTCTCACAATGATAACTTAGAATCTCATAATAATGAGATAGTATCTTAAAATCATGACAAATAATCTCAAAATAATGACTTAACACTTCAAAATAATGAGATATATCAAAATAATGACTTGACATCTCAAAATGATGGCACGGTATCTCAAAGTTGTTTGAGAGTTCATTCTGAAAATGGACCACAATTCACAGCAAACTGTATGAAAGAGTAATAAGGGAATATTGCAGAACAGTGACTTATCATCTCAGAAAAATTAGATACTATCTCAGAATCATGACATGGAATTGCAAAATAATGATATAATAACTTAGTGTCTCACAATGATAACTTAAAATCTCATAATAATGAGACAGCAACTTAGTGTCTCACAATGAAAACTTAGAATCTCATAAGAATGAGATAGTATCTTAAAATAATGACAACTTATCTCAAAATAATGACTTAAGAATTTAAATTAATGGCATGGTTTTGTAAAATAATAACTTAACACTTCAAAATAATGATGCAATATATTAATATTGAATATTGCAGAAGAGTGACTTATCATCTCAGAAAAATGAGATACTATCTCAGAATCATGACATGGAATTGCAAAATAATGATAGAATAGCTCAAAATAAAGACTTAATGTCTCACAATAATAACTTAGAATATAATAATAATGAGATAGTATCTTAAAATAATTACAAATCATCTCAAATTAATGACTTTAATTAATGAATTTAAAATAATGGCATGGTTTTGGAAAATAATAACTTAACACAGAATTATGATGCAGTATCTCAAAATAATGAGATAATATATCAAAATAATGGCACAGTATCTCAAAGTTGTTTAAGAGTTCATTCTGAAAGTGGATCGCAATTCACAGCAAACTGTCCTCCGAGAAGGATTTATAATGATTTCTCAGGTTTTTGGAGCTACTTTTGGACCTTCACAACAGCTTTTGTAGGACATGAAGTTCATACGTTGAGTGAAATTAAAGCTCGTTATCCATCAACTTTGTTGTAGTGAGAATAATACCAATAAGCAAAAGCAGATCTTTCATTCCCTCGTTATTTATTATGTAGCCGTCAATCTTTAATTTAAAGATGGGGGCCACCAAAAACATAATGTGATGTCTTAGCATAGGCAGTTGTATTAATGAGATAATATCAGAAAGGACTGACCTATCATCTCAGAATAATGAGATAGTATCTCAAAAACATGACTTGGTATTGCAAAATAATAATTGTAATTGTAATTGTAATAATTACTTACAATACTAACTTAGAATCTCATTATAATGGCTTAAGACCCTAAGATAATTGTTTTGGAAATGAATGACTTCACTTCACATCAAAATAATGATGTAGTATCTCAGATTAATTGAGATAGTATGTCGAAATAATGACATAATGATGTAGTATCTCAGACTAATTGTGATATCTTAAAAATAATGAGACAATACCTTAAATTAATAACTAAATGTGGCAACATAGTAACTTGGAATCTCAGACAAATGAGATAGTATCCTACAATAATGGGATCTAAAGAAAGTAAAGTCAAATGAGGGGAAAATGCACAGGTTATAATAAAAAATGTTTAAGAGAGGAATGCGAAAATGGCAAAAGCAGCTGCAAGAATGATTTATAAAGACTTTTTTAGTATCTCAAAATAATGATGTATATTCTCCAAAATCATGACTTAGAATTGCAAAATAATTATATAATAGTTCAAAATAATGACTTAGTGTTTTACAATAATAATGAGATAGTATCTTAAAATAATGACTTAAGAATCTAAAATAATGGCATTGTTTTGAAAAATAATAACTTAACACTTCAATATAATGATGTAGTATTTTTAAAAAATAATAAGACAATGCCTTAATTTAATGACTTTATGTGGCAACATAATAACTTGGAATCTCAGACAAATGAGATAGTATCTTACAATAATGGGACCTAAAAAAATAAGGTCAAATAAGGGGAAAATGCACAGGTTATAATAAAAAAATGTGTATAAGAGGAAAGTGAAAATGGCATTTTTAAATTTTTTTAGTATCTCAAAATAATGATGTATGATTGATGGGTATTAAAATAAGGGATTAGTTATTTAAAAAAGGGCATAAGCATTCTTGATGGGAAATGATGATTAAATTTAGATGATATCAGAAAAGCAAAAAAAAGAGATGATGATTCAAGTTGTTCAAGATGTTTCAAGAGCGCCTGTAAAGACCACCCGTCCATTTCTTAGGTTGTGACCTGCGTATGCAGCTGGAATCCCCTTTGCAATAAAGAATTGACCTTGCTCTTTTGTTACAGCCAGTAATGGACATATAACAAAGACCACCATCAAAGACAAACATCACACTGGCCAGATTTGGCACACTAAACATTAACCATGTATTGTCAGGAAACTAGCCAATTCTCTTGAGGGGGTTTCATTAAATATCTATTGATGACACTAAATGGCTCAGAGAGACGAGCAGTGATGTGGTCTGTCTAGATCTCACGGCTTTAGCAAAACTGTGCAACCCCACCTTATCGCTTTCTTCAGTGAACACTATCCTAACTGAGCCAGCAAGCAGCCCAATTTATCTGTATTTTAGTTGTTTGTTTCCTGAAAACCTAATTTATTTTTCTTGCTCGGATCTTTCATTTGAATTAAAAACTCATACCATCACGTACCATGACTGTTATTTATTATGTATCTCTCCATCTTTAGTTTAAAGACAAGGACTACCAAAAACTTAATGGCATGTCTTAACATAGGTGGTGGTATTAATGAGGAAATATTGCATCTCTGAATAATGAGATACTATCTCAGAATCATGACTTGGACTTGCAAAATAATGATATAATAACTTAGAATCTCATAATAATGATGGTTTTGGAAAATAATAACTTAACACTTCAATATAATGATGTAATATTTTGAAAAATCAGATAATATATAAAAATAATGACTTAACATCTCAAAATAGTGATGTGGTATTTTTAAATTAGGTAATATCTACAAAAATTAGATAAAATCTCAAAAAAATGAGATGCAATCTTAAAATAATGACTTAATATGGCAACATAATAAAATAATAAACACAATAAACATAATAAAATGCCATAGTATATTACAATAATGACACAGCATCTAAAGAAAAGAAAATAAGTCAAATAATGACGCAAAATGCACTAAAGGAAATTACACAGGTCATAACACAATATGTGTGTAACGCAAAATATGTATACAATAATGGAAAATCATTTAAATTAAAAACTTGTTCTTCTGATGTACTAATGATTTAGTCATTCAGCCAGTATGCCCAGAAATTCAGTCAATATGTCTACCACTGCTGACCACTACATCACCGTACTAACCACTACACCACCATACTAACCACTACACCACCGTACTAACCACTACACGACCGTACTAACCACTACACCACCATACTAACCACTACACCACCATACTAACCACTACACCACCATACTAACCACTACACCACCATACTAACCACTACACCACCATACTAACCACTACACCACCATACTAACCACTACACCACCAAACTAACCACTACACCACCATACTAACAATACACCACTATACTAACCACTACACCACCATACTAACCACTACACCACCACACTAACCACTACACCACCATACTAACCACTACACCACCAAACTAACCACTACACCACCATACTAACAATACACCACTATACTAACCACTACACCACCATACTAACCACTACACCACCATACTAACCACTACACCACCAAACTAACCACTACACCACCATACTAACAATACACCACTATACTAACCACTACACCACCATACTAACCACTACACCACCGTACTAACCACTACACCACCATACTAACCACTACACCACCAAACTAACCACTACATCACCATACTAACCACTACACCACTATACTAACCACTACACCACCGTACTAACCACTACACCACCGTACTAACCACTACACCACCGTACTAACCACTACACCACCACACCACCATACTAACCACTACACCACCGTACTAACCACTACACCACCGTACTAACCACTACACCACCATACTAACCACTACACCACCATACTAACCATTACACCACCATACTAACCACTACACCACAGTACTAACCACTACACCACCATACTAACCACTACACCACCATACTAACCATTACACCACCATACTAACCACTACACCACCGTACTAACCACTACACCACCATACCAACCACTACACCACCATACTAACCACTACACCACCGTACTAACCACTACACCACCATACTAACCATTACACCACCATACTAACCACTACACCACCGTACTAACCACTACACCACCATACTAACCATTACACCACCATACTAACCACTACACCACCGTACTAACACTAGTAGGTCAGTTCATGTCCGCGTGGATCAGTAGGTGCTGAGATATTCAGTGGTACAGTCCTGGTGTTGGGGCAGCGGAGGAGAGCTAGTGGTGTGTAAGATGATAAAAGTGGGTAGGCTTTTATCTGTGTGATCTCTGCTCTCTAAGGAATCTCTTCACACATGGCTGCTTATTTAAAAGGCCTGATGCTCTGTGGCAGCGCTGCTCCGGCCCAGGAGAGATGGGATACATCCTCACCTCTTTATGACGATCTTCAGACTCCAATCTGACCTACAGACTCACTTCACGAACCCGTTAAATGCCGTGAAGGCTGAGAGATTAGGACCGAGGCTAAAACTTTTATTAGGGCGTTCTAAAAGTCTGAGTACGTTGGAATGGAATATAGTACTGAATGGAATATAGTACTGAAACAGCTATTGAAGAATTATCGGGCTTCACTATCTAAGACAGGGGTGTCCAAACCTTTTTCAAAGGGGGCCAGATTGGAAAATATCAAAATAGCTAAGGGCCTGTCTCTCTTTAAAAAAGTTTAATTCTATATATATTAATTATATATAACACTGTATTCAAAATATTAACCAACACACATGTAGAGAATAATTAATTATTTAACTAATTAATTTAATTTAACTGTAACTGCAGCAGCAGGAGATCAACATAGTACACAGTGTTAGAGTGTTCTGCACAGTCTGTCTGAACATGTGCTGAACAACATTCCTGCATCATCTTCAGAGTTTCTCCTGTAGACTGTATATCACTCAGTCACTGCATCACCAAACCAGAACTTAATAACAGCAAGTCTTATATTCCTTAAATCACACAATCTGTTATGCTATAAAGAACATTTCTCTGATAGAGAGTTCCTCTGCAGTGACACTGAAGTGGTGGTTTGTTAGTGTGTGTTGTGCTGGTGTGAGTGGATCAGGCACAGCATGGCTGCTGGAGTGTTTAAACACCTCAGCGTCACTGCTTAGCGGTAAGCATAACCGCCCCATAGCTCTGGTCAGGTTTTCCCTGAAGAACAGTTGCTGCTGTGAGAGCAGGTCTCTCTGTCCTCTCGTCCCCTGAGTATTTACTTTAATGTCCAGACTTTGTTTCATAATGTCTCTTCATATTTAACTCCTTCATTACCGCAATAGGCTCTTGGTATTAGATACATACCGGTTTGCAGCGTCTCTATGAAAAAATATCCTGACGTCCATCTCTTGTGAAATGACCAGTTCTCACTGTGGTGCTGTTTTGGCATAGCCGTCACTGCATGCCGTTCCATAAATTCAGGACCCCAGTCAGAAAAATAACGGCTCTTAAGTGTAGAAACTTACTATACATGTATGTGTACTGATGCCACCATCACGTGAAAGGAATACCTTCAGAGTACAGATGGGCCACCAGTAATGTATTCTTGCAAGTGATGCAACGGGCCACATTTGGCCCATAGGCCAGACTTTGGACACCCCTGCTCTAAGAGGTTCAGGGCTGAGTTTGTATATGTAAAGTATTTGCTGCAGTAGGTTTCAGTTACTCCTATTGTTTAGCAAAACCCCCGAGAGCGGTGCACCAAAACCTATTTACAACTCATCACTCACCTCATCCAAGTCCTTGTTTACCAAGAAAATATACAGACAGTTGAGTCATATGGAAAAATTTTAATATGGCCTGAGTTAGTCAATTTTCTATGTAAAAGTTAGTTAGCGCATCCAAGAAAACAAACGTATAGAAACAAGAAATGTTTTCTGATCAGGTTCGTCTTGGTCTTCAAGGTAAACATTAAACATATTGTCTCAGTCCAAAGAAAAACACGTTCCTCCATTGTTGTCGATTTTTCTTTTTCTACATCATTTAAACACGATAGCTGTTGTTTACATGGTGCATAAATTTTATGACTGATGGACCAATAGAATTGCTTAAAATAGCTTGGAAAAATTCTGGTTCCATTCATTTCATTAAAAATAAAGTAAAAAAAGTAAAGTTTTTGGTCTCTCCTGTAAAGTTGCCATTTTGGAGATACTTGTTTTGCTTGGGACAGCGACGATAAATCCTTTAAATAATGTCCTAATGACCAATATATTTTACTATATTTAAATTTCCGTCCTTTCTAAGCCTTGTATTAGCATTTTCCTTATTTCTACTGCATTTTAAATCAGTTTAAATCAGTCTGGCTCCGCTCAGTTATTAGTAATGAACATTCGTATTAGTGGAAAAGAAGCATTTGTAGAGGTCTCCAAATCCACAACACGTACATAGTGCAGCTTTAAGCAGGAAACTAAGCAAGAAAGAAAACCACACAAGGAATCATTACTGACTTCTCAGTTTCATTTCCAGGTAATAGACAGCTTTGTACTACATAAGGCTGCTAGCATCAGGTGTTCGGCTTTACCTTCACTGCTCCACAAATAATTACACAACACTTTTTTAAATGGTTCCCTGTGCTTAATAAGTTAGAAGATACCTAGCATGCTAACACCTATCTGCTTAAAAGCTAGAACTTTGTGAGATTGTAAAAGAGAGCATTAACAGAAGTCCACATATCTATTACAAGGAACTTTGGCATTTTTCAGCAAAATTTACTGCACAATTTCCATTTACTTGAAATTGCACCAATGACAATGAACTATTTTGCTAAATCTGATGTATTTACATTACTGTGCAAAAGTCTTTTAGCAGTAAAGAGACCAGATATTATTAGAACAGATGTAAATAATCATAAATACAATACAAAAGTAGCATAAATATCTCATTCTAAAAGAAACTCCAGTTTGAAGAACCAAGCGTAGTTCCAGATTTCTCCTGGACGCCCCAGACATTGTATGAATGTATTCAGTTCCTTCAGCAGCAATCTTGATTTAGCTTAATGAAGTACTGAGCAGTCAAAGCAGGTATTAGATGAGAACTGATAATAATACTGGGTGGTTTCCACAAGGAGAAGATTGGAAAGGGTTAAATAAACACACTGATATATGTAAAAGCACTACTTACTTACTGTTGAGCTAAGCAAATAAAAGCTTCCTGTCTGGAAAAAATACCTTTTTATATATAATAATGTCCCCAAGTGCCTCAAACCTGTATATTATGAAATGATGAGGCTGATCATGTGTATTGTTTCTGTAAATTAAATCAAGCAGAGCTTATTTGAACTTATTAGATAACAAAAAATTTAAGAGCATTAGTTATCAGTTATTTTCACCAAATCATCAAAATGCAATTTGATTATAGACTCTCAAATTCTTCAGAATCAGAATCATGTACAAGAACAATGAGAACAAGAGAAAGGCAACTAGAAGATACAATAAATAGAATAAAGAATAAGAACAATACGAGTAATGAAGAGCCAGGAAAGGTGTTAATGAGATGCTTTGCTGAACAGATATATAAAAAAATACACCACCATACTAACCACTACACCACCGTACTAACCACTACACCACCGTACTAACCACTACACCACCATACTAACCACTACACCACCGTACTAACCATTACACCACCGTACTAACCACTACACCACCGTACTAACCACTACACCACTGTACTAACCATTACACCACCGTACTAACCACTACACCACCGTACTAACCACTACACCACCATACTAACCACTACACCACCGTACTAACCATTACACCACCATACTAACCACTACACCACCGTACTAACCACTACACCACCATACTAACCACTACACCACCATACTAACTACTACACCACCGTACTAACCACTACACCACCGTACTAACCACTACACCACCATACTAACCACTACACCACCATACTAACCACTACACCACCGTACTAACCACTACACCACCAAACTAACCACTACAACACCATACTAACCACTACACCACCGTACTAACCACTACACCACCGTACTAACCACTACACCACCATACTAACCACTACACCACCGTACTAACCATTACACCACCGTACTAACCACTACACCACCGTACTAACCACTACACCACTGTACTAACCATTACACCACCGTACTAACCACTACACCACCGTACTAACCACTACACCACCATACTAACCACTACACCACCGTACTAACCATTACACCACCATACTAACCACTACACCACCGTACTAACCACTACACCACCATACTAACCACTACACCACCATACTAACTACTACACCACCGTACTAACCACTACACCACCATACTAACCACTACACCACCGTACTAACCACTACACCACCGTACTAACCTCTACACCACCGTACTAACCATTACACCACCATACTAACCACTACACCACCATACTAACCTCTACACCACCATACTAACCACTACACCACCATACTAACCACTACACCACCGTACTAACCTCTACACCACCGTACTAACCATTACACCACCGTACTAACCACTACACCACCGTACTAACCACTACACCACCGTACTAACCTCTACACCACCGTACTAACCATTACACCACCGTACTAACCACTACACCACCGTGCTAACCATTACACCACCTTACTAACCATTACACCACCGTACTAACCTCTACACCACCGTACTAACCACTACACCACCATACTAACCACTACACCACCGTGCTAACCACTACACCACCATGCTAACCACTACACCACCATACTAACCACTACACCACCGTACTAACCACTACACCACCATACTAACCACTACACCAGCATACTAACCACTACACCACCATACTAACCACTACACCACTATACTAACTACTACACCACCATACTAACCACTACACCACCATACTAACCACTACACCACCATACTAACCACTACAAAAAAAAATAGACATTTATTATAAGAGCTATTATTTACAGAATCTCTACAGCTATACAGCTATAAGCACGGCCCCAAACCGTATAAGTGAAATGTTTTTTTTCATGATAAAATCTCAGGTTTGAGTGTATCTATTGATCAAATATTGGTCTAAATCACACGGAAAGTGGATTACAAGAGCAGAAAAAAAGCCCACAGAGATCAGAATCAATTGTGGGAGGGCTTGTATGCGTTAACAGATTGTTAAGAATTGGATGTGACAACACTGGAAAGGAAATCAATGCAGCGGGTGTGCGGCACGGGTCAGGCGGGTGTGAGGGCAGCTGATTGCCTTCCTGCTGGACGGGATTAGAGCGGGGCAGCGGTCGCGGCTCTCCACAAATCTCCACCTCCAGCCTCTCGTCGCTCGCTCGGCTGCTGTCTCGCATGCTGCGCGGAAAAAGCTGCATGTCTGCCTCGTCCATTCCCTAGAGACACAGGGTCAGCGCAGAGGAGGAAGGTAAAAGACAGCTTCATTTGCGGATCCTGTGACAGGACTTTCTTTCTGTTTGTGCCTTTTTAAACCTTTTTATTTTTCACTGCATTGGTTTACTCAGTATGATCTTATCCTGCTGTGAGGGAACAGATATTGTTTTCTATAAAATGTTGTGTTGGTCCTCTTTCCTCTGGAATAACAGCAATTTTGCCGCTTTCGAAGATTTGCATGAGCGCTTTTGTTCTATCTGCTGCATTTTGGTTGCTGGAGTTTTATATTAATATTATATTACAGCATAGTTTAAATCAGACAGTAGACACTTCCAGTTTGGTTCAGTTCTTAGTTTAAAAGTTAACATACTTTAGCTGAATAGAAGGTAACACATCATGTTTGGAATTTTTTTTGCACATGGTTTGTGGTTATTGGCATTTTTACACTAGGTAAGTTTTGGGGACTTCATTGCGAGTGCTCTGAATTAAGTGTTTTTAAAGAGAATTCAAAAGTTGATTATCTGCTATCGTCATCATATCTTTATTAGTATATGCTATAATTTGCATTTGAAAGCTACATATTGTGATGGACCTACTTTTTGAGTGTGGCATTAATATGCAATCTGACCGGACTTATATATCCATTCCAGGGATATTCACAGCAGCATCGTATTTCTTTTCTTTCTGCCTTCTTTCTTACACAGCTTTAATGTATTTGTAAAATAAACAGAAACTCTATCGTCGTCAAAAGGTGTCAAAAGTATTTACATTCATTACTCAGGTAGAAGTTTAGATACTAGAGTTTAAAAATACTTCTGTAGAAGTTGAAGTATCAACTGAAGCTTTTTACTCCAGTAAAAGTGTAGAAGTACTGCTTTCAAAACTACTTAAAGTATAAAAGTAAAAGTAATGTAAAGGAAAAAGTGCTATTAAGGACACCACAGGGGTCTATAGTGCACTAGCCCACCTCCCCAAACACCCAATTCTTCTAAAAGCCATAATGACTATAATGTTATATTAAAATGTTAATGTTGATAAATTTGGGATGCGCTAGGCGTCCTGTTTCAGCCGCATACACGCCCATTGAACATGAATGTATTTTAGTACAATGTAAATATATTAAAGAAGCATATCTGTTACTACTGAACATTAACATGTGTTTCATAGAGCAGAAGATATGGTGACTAGTTGTCTATAAGTATTATAATGATGCACAAAGTCAAACTTCAAAGGCATATTATCAATAATCTTTACTGAAATGGAGTGGAATGGATAATGGAGTGTAAATGTAAGGAGTAGAAAGTACTGATAATGGAGTGTAAATGTAAGGAGTAGAAAGTACTGATAATGGAGTGTAAATGTAAGGAGTAAAAAGTACTGATAATGGAGTGTAAATGTAAGGAGTAGAAAGTACTGATAATGGAGTGTAAATGTAAGGAGTAGAAAGTACTGATAATGGAGTGTAAATGTAAGGAGTAGAAAGTACTGATAATAGAGTGTAAATGTAAGAAGTAGAAAGTACTGATAATGGAGTGTAAATGTAAGGAGTTGAAAGTACTGATAATGGAGTGTAAATGTAAGGAGTAGAAAGTACTGATAATGGAGTGTAAATATAAGGAGTAGAAAGTACTGATAATGGAGAGTAAATGTAAGGAGTAGAAAGTACTGATAATGGAGTGTAAATGTAAGGAGTAGAAAGTACAGATAATGGAGTGTAAATGTAAGGAGTAGAAAGTACAGATAATGGAGTGTAAATGTAAGAAGTAGAAAGTACAGATAATGGAGTGTAAATGTAAGAAGTAGAAAGTACTGATAATGGATTGTAAATGTAAGGAGTACAAGTAAAAAGTAATCTGAAAAATAATTACTCCAGTAAAGTATAGATAACCAAAATTTCTTCTTAAATGAGGTAACAAAGTATTTGTACTGTCCAATGAAAAATGTCGATTTTGAGTTTCCTACATTATTTTAACACGCCAATCATTGTTTACATTGTGTGAAAATTTCACCATGAATGGACTAATAGAAATGCTCCAAAATAGCTTGGGAACAATTCTGGTTCCATTGACTTACATTGAAATAAAAGTCAGTTTTTGGTCTCTGTTAAAAAGTTGCAATTTTTCGAGATACTTGTTTTTCATTAGACAGCAATGATATAATATATGCCATAACTTCTGCCCAGGCTTTATTTAATGCTTTATTTATTCTCCTAAGATGTTAAAGGCAGAGTTGGTGGTTTTGTAGGAACTAGTGGATGTGTAGTGTGTAGCTGGTAAGTGAATGTATATTGTAAATGCCTTATAGAGCCTGACTTCATGAAATCGTATACGTCTGCTGTATAAAGTGTTGTGCATATTATTATCAGTGTCTTGCAGTAGTAGCAGAGGAGCAAGTCATATACACCTATGTCTGGTATTATAAGTTGATGCAGATGCAATATAATACCTTATAAATGCATTTATGGAGTATGAATACCAGATCCGTAAGAAGTTTCATCCAGAAACTAGTAAGTGTGTGAGCTGGTTTTTAAAAAGTCCAACCAAAAAGTCCAGGTGGACAGGGAGGTCAGCTATCCCATCATTTTGTCTGGTCTGAGTAAAAGGATTGGACAGGTTTTTTACAGTCCTGTGGAATATCTTGAAATCGACTCTTTTTTTACACATCGCCAGTGCATTTGATTTGCTGATTGCAAGATAAATCACCCACTATATCTTTAGATTCAGTAAATAAACAGTAAATGTGCTTTAAATGCATAGAACTGAGGCTGAGTGCATACAGAAACCGACTCTACCTCATTAAGTGAACCTGCTTGTGTCTATAGATATTTTAACAGCTTAACTTACCATATACGATTACAGACTGTAGTTCATCTGTTTCTCTGTATACTTTGTTACCCTGTTCTTTAATAATCATTTGTAGAACTACAAACTGTGCCTCTATGGTAACTGGAGCTGATAAAACAAGCAATGAGTGTAGATACAAGAAGATATACCTAACAGAGTGGCCGGTCAGTGTGGGCTGGTAAATTCTTATGGGAAATTCTTAATACAAACTATGTTCACTTCTACCTCAAGAGAAGAAATAAAATATATGAAAATATAGAATATGTGGCTTTTAAGACTTTGGGTCTGTTTCATAAACCAAGTTACAGCTTCATCATGCCCAAAAAATGCAGCCATGTTGAATTCCTTTTATGGTGGTGCTTAACAGCTTTCGGAAACACTTCACTGTAGTGTACTGTTCACAAGGCTACCTTATATTAGGGCACCTACATAGGCAGACATAACTCTACATATATGTTTATAAATGTTTATTCCAATAGACTACTTCAGCTAGATTTGATCTAAATTTGCAAACGTTTATAGCAAATTACAGTAACATCCTACATTCACATTCATAAGCCTATATGATTGATTATAAATAGATACAATTTAATGCAACACATTTACAATAGAATACAAGAGAATATATTTTTTAAAAATATTCAGTTTATTAGTAAATTATAATATCCATTCTTTAGAACACTGTAAACATGAATATCATTGCAACGGGTTTTTGGTATGTCTTTTATGTACAACTCAGACTCATCAAAACAGTGACTACCAACTTCACTAACATAAAGAAGCACTTTTTATAAGCATATAATAATATAATGCCTTATGACTTTATGAACCCATGCACTTTTGCTTTATAAAGTGTTATAAATGCATATAATTATTACCACTTACGAGCAAGTTATATACACTTATTCCTGGTATTATAAGGTGATGTAGATGCAATATAATGTATAACTTTACAAATTCATTTAGAAGGCATTGAGGCGTTGATGAAGACAAAATGCTACGGAGTTTACGAGAAGTTTATGGCTCAGCAGATCCTCAGCAAATCTGCCCAAACCCAGAAGATAAAGACTTAGGCCACTCTGAGACCTTTGCACAGACCTTCTTAGAGAATGTCTGTACGACGGTGTCTTCAAGATTAAAGCATATACTCTGAACTGGTCTATCTCTTCATTTCGACAGCAAGGAAAGAAGTTATCAAGCACCTTACAACAATACTGTGATTCTCGGGAGATCTCAGATATTCAGTGGTCAACATTTATAATGTAAACAGTGCCTGAAGGAGTTAACATGAGTGGCCTGTTTCTGTCACACTGCAACACAGATGAGCGTCACAGATTGTTTACGCAGTATCCGTCTGTAAACTCTTCCAGTGAAAAGAGTGACCCTCTGTCGTGAGAAGACCCAACGGTACGCATGTGTTGTATAAACAGACTCTTTCAGCAGCTCCTGCCCTCGGGGTCAAGGTCACTCCGAGCAAATTATTATTTAGTCTCCTTCATCAGTGATGTGGGTCAGCAATAAACAGGAAGCATCCCTTCCAGGCATTGCATGACCATATGGGTGTTGGTGATTCCATTACATTAACATACATCATTAAATCCTCTTATGATTGGCACCTAAATGAAGAGCCAGGTTCTACACAGCACTACCACTTCATTTTTAATCACTGCACACTCTCTGGCTTAAGCACTTCCGTTAATCATTAGAGTTGATGTCAGGCTGCACTTTTTATTATTGCGTTTATAATGCGCATCCCTGTCTGAGAGTAAGCTGTCGTGTTGGGTAGGAGAGAAGTGAGGTGTGGATGTGAGGTCCTTCATCACCCATAAGAGATTCTATTCATTAAAGGGCATTTTTGGTATGGGAGTAGCCTTTAATGGTACTTTACACGGAAGATCCTGGTTAAATCCAAGGATCCTAGTTGTGGGTGCGCATTGAAAATCAATTATATTGTTATTCCACTGTATATTATTCTTTTTATTAGGCAAGACAGGTTTATTGTATAGCACCTTTCATACACAGTGGCAACTCAAAGTGCTTTACATAAATAAAGAAATAAGAAACAAAATATTAAAATAAATCAGTTAAAAAAAATAAGAAATATTCCAATATTTAAAAGAAATAGAGTTAAACATAAAAGTGAAAAATATTTAAAAGAAAAAAGAAAATAAGGCATACAAAAACATGAGAGTTGTTCTGAAAGAATTGTAGAACTAATAATTCAGTAAAAGTAAGAGTTTTATTATTAGTTTTATTTATTTATTTATTTATTTTTCTGCCGTTTCCTGCAATTTTCGAGATATGGTTCTAACTCCAGATTGTCTTGTATGGCTGAATGATTTGGGCTTGTATTCAGCCTCATATGATCGCATGCACGGATTCTCGATAGAAGCAAAATTTCCCAATTTTTTTTCCCATAAGGGAATGAATAGGATGGGAAAATGTATGTCTATCTAAAGTATTGCTGCTCGACCAACAGACACCATTTCGCATACACTGACTGAGGGCAGAACTCCAACCATGACTGCAGTGTTGGTTCGATCCACACTTGTCTGTTTGTCTTTTTTTTATCTCTTTTTTTTTCCCATAGAGTCCCATTCATTTCTAAGCGCAACCAAACATTATGGTTTCATTCAACGTACAGCCGCCAAATTGCCTGTACTCACTCAGGGCAGATCCCCAAACACAAATCCACAGCCATACTGACCCGCACTCCTCTATTTGTGGTTTATTCATCCCTTGTTTCTCGCACAGCTTAAGCCAAGCAACCATCTTGAGTTTCCTTCAGAAATTTGACTTTTTTAGTTGCTATGCTCTCCCTAATTCAGAATTGATTTCTTTATGATTACATGCTATTAAAGCTAAGAAGGGGTCTGTTGAATATATCATGAATAACTGAATGGCTTTTTCTCAACAGAGCCTTTTCACACCTCCAAGGTATGAGAATACAGAGAAAGTCCTCTTTCATGATGTCTCAGATGCTTAGGTGCTGTCTCAGCAGCTTAAGCAGTGCGAGGATGGGATGAATAAAACGACAAGTAGAGGAGTGTGGGTCAGTGTGTTTAGGGATCTGCCCTGAATGCACAGTCATTTACTTACACAGACTGACTTGTGTCTACGTAAACCTGCTTGTGTTAGGATTACACTTACAGACTGTAGTCCATCCATTTCTCTGTATACTTTGTTACCCTGTTCTTTAATGATCAGGAAAGGACCACCCAAAGGACCACCACAGACTGCAGATATTATTTGGGTGGCGGGTCACTCTCAGCAGTACAGTGACCCTGACGTGGTGGTGGTGTGTTAGTGTGCGTTAGGCTGGTACAGGTGGATCAGAGAGTGTCTCCACTCACTGTTCACTCTATTAAACCCCCCTACGTTGCTGGTCCACTATGTAGATGTGAAGTCAGTGGTGGTAGCTCATCTGCCTACAGGACACTGTTGGTTAGATGTTGTGAGTTGGTGGACTATTCTCAGTCCAGCAGTGACACTGAAGGGTTTAAACACTCCAGCAGCAGCACTGCTGTGCCTGATCCACTCACACCAGCATAACACACACTAACACCACGTCAGTGTCTCTGCAGTGCTGAAAACGATCCACCTTGTAGTACCTGCTCTGTGCTGGTCCAGTGGGGGTCCCAACCATTGCAGTATGCAGTGAATCAGATGGACTACAGTCTGTAAGTGTAGAACAACAAAGTGTTCCTATATGATAAGTGGACAATGTTTGTAGATATAAGAAGGTGGTTTTAATGTTATGGCTGATCGGTGTATAATACTTAATACATGGTAATGAAATAAAACCCTACTTATGGATAGTCTAATGTAGTCATTGTCCCATAATAATATGAAGTGTGAATGTGTTATATTTACAAGCATGTATGTATGTATGTATGTATATCACATTTTATTTCATATCAGTAAACAGATCTTGTATCTAGAGCTGGTGTCTTATGTGCCATATGTGGCTTGACATGCTTGTTTGTCGCTATTCCTGCTTCAGCTCTAGCGTGAAATCAATGATTGCTTGATTCAGTTGACTATGATCGTTCTCTGAATGGAAAGAGGAAATGACATCTGTGGATGGGCACATGCTCGAAATGAAAAATCCATTCCAGCACAAAGCCGGCATCAAACAAAGACGAGTGTTCTTCTCCAGCAGGAACCTGTTAGAACCTTGGGTTTCCTACTCGTTAGCTGTTCAGTGCCTACATGGTATCTAAGCTCACATAGGTAGGACGTAAGACATCTCTCAGCATAAAAATCATTACAGTTATGAAACTCTAAAGTAATCAATTGATTTGCTGGAAAGAAAGAAAGGACCCCGTTGGTGTAAGGTGGAGAGGCCATGTTTGCTACACCTTAGACAGCAAGCTTTACCTAGAAGGGATCAATACATACAGCCCCAGGACACATAACCCTGAAAAACGTAGGAGGTGCAGAAGATGGATTTGGATTAGTGTGAAGACTTTCTGAACGTTATTATTTTAGATAGGTTCTTTTAGGTTGGGTAACAGTTTAGTTGATCTAATTGCAATTTAATTAGGTTTAAAACAGCTGACTGTTTTATTCTACTGTTTTTTATGATCCAGTTTTCAAGCTAAGGCTACAGCATTTTGCACGGTCATGCAGCCTGTATGGGAAGAGTGTGCTGTATGGGAAGATGGTGGAGAGTGGGGACATTTTTAATCACTTATGTGCGTTCCACAGATATCATTATTGCATATAAATTACATGTATATATATATATATATATATATATATATATATATATATATATATATATATATATATATATATATATATATACACACACACACATGTATATATATTATGCTTAAGTAGTCACTTGGGAAATAGTATACCTTAGCAGCCACCTGAAATCCTATGGCAATGGCCTATACCGAAACCATAGCAGCCACCTGGAGTACTATATACCTACACCAACACTTTCAGTTTCTATATTGGATTGTGCAATTTGTAGCTGCAATTTTGTGACAAGCAGCAAACAGCACAACAACCACCAGGAAAAACATCAATGGTCTATACCAACGCTTTAGCAGCCTCCTGGGATACTAGAGCAATGGCCTATACCAACACCATAGCCGCCACTTGGGATATTATACCAATGGCATATACCAACACCAACACCTCCAGCTATTTCCTAATAGGACTGTGTAATTTGTAGCTGCAATTTTGTGACAAGCAGTAAACACAGCAACATCTTAATAACTACTAGGAATGACATCAATGGCCAAGTAATGCCTTAGCAGCCACCAGGGATACTATAGCAATAGTCTATACCAACATCTTAGCAGCCCCTGCGATACTATAGCAATGGTGGCTACCAACACCTTAGCAGCCACCCGGAACACTATAGCACTAGCCTATACCAACACAAATGCCTCCAGATGCAATTTTCTCAGCTTTATGAACTATAAAGCAACAATGTAACTGACTGCCTCAAACCATATACCAGTTGTGGACATGGGCTTCCAAGGCCTCTGTCTCTGCTTTTTGTTCCTAGTTCCAATAGTATGTCTCAAAATATGGAACAGAACTTGAAAGCTTATAACTAAAGACTTATAACTTCACACGTTTGTGTTTCCAACAAAACAGAAATACATATACTGTACATATTTCTGCACTTTACATTTTTTACATTGTCGGAAACCCAACCCCAAGGGCATCTGGAGCCAATCCCAGTATCATTGGGTGAAGATGTGGTACACCATGGACAGGTCGCCAGTCCATCGCATGACCAACTCACACTTACACACACACTAACACCTACGCGCAATTTAGAGTGAGTGATCAACCAAACATGCATGTGTTTGGACTGTGGGAGAAAATCGGAGTCAACTATAAACAAAAGTTACATTTTTAAAAACAGATTTGAAAAGGCTATTGACCTTGGCATTGCACAATAAAGGTCTTGGGGTTCGTTTCTATATCCCTGGTGGTTGCTAAGGTGTTGGAATTGACTCCAAACCTTCTACAGCTTCAGCAACAAAACAAACACAGCACCATTCTGACTAATTGTTCTGAGGAGTTCTGCTGAATGTTTAGGGATGACTGTGGTTGGCTGACAAGTTTGTCAAACAGTGTGCGGCAGTAAAGCAAAGTGTAACAAATCAGAGCACTGGGATGCAAAGGTCAGATCCATGAGCAGGTTTGTTTACTGAATAACAGAATGCAGAGATAACGCAGAGCTGGGCAGAAGAGATAACCAGGAAACCAGGAAACCAGGACAGCTTAGCGGGTTAGCTGCGGGAGCAGGTCGAGTAGATGGGAAGCAGCCGTAGATGGTAACTCTGACTAGAGCTGGCTTCTTCAGGTGTTGGTTTCCTGTCTCAGCAGTGAATAGAGCAGTCCCCTCTGGTGTAGCGTTTTCCAGGAGGTTTTCCTGACCAAGCAGTGTGTAGAACAAATCTCCTCAGTGGTAGCGTTCTATCTATCTATCTATCTATCTATCTATCTATCTATCTATCTATCTATCTATCTATCTATCTATCTATCTATCTATCTATCTATCTATCTATCTATCTATCTATCTATCTATCTATCTATCTATCTATCTATCTATCTATCTATCTATCTATGTGTTCTAGGCTACCTAGTCCTCTGGAGACAGAGACCTCTGCTGGCGCTAAGAAGAAATGCTCACCGAGTGGTTGTACTGTTGTACAGTCGTGTAGTGTGAACGACACACAAACCTGACCACTCAAACAGTCGTGTAGTGTGAACGACACACAAACCTGACCACTCAAACAGTCGTGTAGTGTGAACGACACACAAACCTGACCACTCAAACAGTCGTGTAGTGTGAACGACACACAAACCTGACGACTTAAACAGTTGTGTAGTGTGAACGACACACAAACCTGACCAGTTAAACAGTCGTGTAGTGTGAACGACACACAAACCTCACCACTCAAACAGTCGTGTAGTGTGAACGACACACAAACCTGACCACTCAAACAGTCGTTTGAGACACAGACACTACACCACTCAAACAGTTGTGTAGTGTGAACGACACACAAACCTGACCACTCAAACAGTCGTGTAGTGTGAACGACACACAAACCTGACCACTCAAACAGTCGTGTAGTGTGAACGACACACAAACCTGACCACTCAAACAGTCGTGTAGTGTGAACAGCAAAAAAACCTGACCACTCAAACAGTCGTGTAGTGTGAACGACACACAAACCTGACCACTCAAACAGTCGTGTAGTGTGAACGACACACAAACCTGACCACTCAAACAGTCGTGTAGTGTGAATGACACACAAACCTGACCACTCAAACAGTCGTGTAGTGTGAACAGCAAAAAAACCTGACCACTCAAACAGTCGTGTAGTGTGAACAACACACAAACCTGACCACTCAAACAGTCGTGTAGTGTGAACGACACACAAACCTGACCACTCAAACAGTCGTGTGGTGTGAACGACACACAAACCTGACCACTCAAACAGTCGTGTGGTGTGAACGACACACAAACCTGACCAGTTAAACAGTCGTGTAGTGTGAACGACACACAAACCTCACCACTCAAACAGTCGTGTAGTGTGAACGACACACAAACCTGACCACTCAAACAGTCGTGTGGTGTGAACGACACACAAACCTGACCAGTTAAACAGTCGTGTAGTGTGAACGACACACAAACCTCACCACTCAAACAGTCGTGTAGTGTGAACGACACAAAAACTTGACCACTCAAAAAGTCATGTAGTGTGAACGACACACAAACCTGACCACTCAAACAGTCGTGTAGTGTGAACAACACACAAACCTGACCACTCAAACAGTCGTGTAGTGTGAACAACACACAAACCTGACCACTTAAACAGTCGTGTAGTGTAAACGACACACAAACCTGACCACTCAAAAAGTCGTGTAGTGTGAACAACACACAAACCTGACCACTTAAACAGTCGTGTAGTGTAAACGACACACAAACCTGACCACTCAAAAAGTCGTGTAGTGTGAACAACACACAAACCTGACCACTCAAACAGTCGTGTAGTGTGAACGACACACAAACCTGACCACTCAAACAGTCGTGTAGTGTGAACGACACACAAACCTGAACACTTAAACAGTCGTGTTGTGTGAACGACACACAAACCTGACCACTCAAACAGTCGTGTTGTGTGAATCACACACAAACCTGACCACTTAAACAGTCGTGTTGTGTGAACGACACACAAACCTGACCACTCAAACAGTCGTGTAGTGTGAACGACACACAAACCTGAACACTTAAACAGTCGTGTTGTGTGAACGACACACAAACCTGACCACTCAAACAGTCGTGTTGTGTGAATCACACACAAACCTGACCACTCAAACAGTAGTGTAGTGTGAACGACACACAAACCTGACCACTCAAACAGTCGTTTGAGACACAGACACTACACCACTCAAACAGTCGTGTAGTGTGAACGACACACAAACCTGACCACTCAAACAGTCGTGTAGTGTGAACGACACACAAACCTGACCACTCAAACAGTCGTGTAGTGTGAACGACACACAAACCTGACCACTCAGACAGTCGTGTAGTGTGAACGACACACAAACCTGACGACTTAAACAGTCGTGTAGTGTGAACGACACACAAACCTGACCACTCAAACAGTCGTGTGGTGTGAACGACACACAAACCTGACCACTCAAACAGTCGTGTGGTGTGAACGACACACAAACCTGACCACTCAAACAGTCGTGTGGTGTGAACGACACACAAACCTGACCAGTTAAACAGTCGTGTAGTGTGAACGACACACAAACCTCACCACTCAAACAGTCGTGTAGTGTGAACGACACACAAACCTGACCACTCAAACAGTCGTGTGGTGTGAACGACACACAAACCTGACCAGTTAAACAGTCGTGTAGTGTGAACGACACACAAACCTCACCACTCAAACAGTCGTGTAGTGTGAACGACACAAAAACCTGACCACTCAAAATGTCGTGTAGTGTGAACGACACACAAACCTGACCACTCAAACAGTCGTGTAGTGTGAACAACACACAAACCTGACCACTCAAACAGTCGTGTAGTGTGAACAACACACAAACCTGACCACTTAAACAGTCGTGTAGTGTAAACGACACACAAACCTGACCACTCAAAAAGTCGTGTAGTGTGAACAACACACAAACCTGACCACTCAAACAGTCGTGTAGTGTGAACGACACACAAACCTGACCACTCAAACAGTCGTGTAGTGTGAACGACACACAAACCTGAACACTTAAACAGTCGTGTTGTGTGAACGACACACAAACCTGACCACTCAAACAGTCGTGTTGTGTGAATCACACACAAACCTGACCACTCAAACAGTAGTGTAGTGTGAACGACACACAAACCTGACCACTCAAACAGTCGTTTGAGACACAGACACTACACCACTCAAACAGTCGTGTAGTGTGAACGACACACAAACCTGACCACTCAAACAGTCGTGTAGTGTGAACGACACACAAACCTGACCACTCAAACAGTCGTGTAGTGTGAACAGCAAAAAAACCTGACCACTCAAACAGTCGTGTAGTGTGAACAGCAAAAAAACCTGACCACTCAAACAGTCGTGTAGTGTGAACGACACACAAACCTGACCACTCAAACAGTCGTGTAGTGTGAACGACACACAAACCTGACCACTCAAACAGTCGTGTAGTGTGAACGACACACAAACCTGACCACTCAAACAGTCGTGTAGTGTGAACGACACACAAACCTGACCACTCAAACAGTTGTGTAGTGTTTTTTAGTAGTATGTCTCCGCTGTCCAAAGAACAACTAGCATCTCCAGAGCAGCAGTTTTACAGTAAAGGACAAACTTTACTTTCAGTGATTTTGGAGCGTTTCTATTGGTCTATTCAGCATAACATTTTCAGACCATGTAATTGGCAGATGCCGTGTTCTTGCTTGTTTTTATTCGGACGGTATTGATATGCTGCTGTTGTGTTTCACCTTCAGCGTCAGAAACTGTAATATTAGTCCAGAGTTCAAAGGTGCAGCAGTTCTGTAGATAGAAGGAACAAAATAACCATCAATAACGTAGAAAAGGTCATATTTAACCGGCTATCTGTCTCCCTCTCTCTCCAACACACACACACACACACACAGACACGCATGTTTGATAAATAGAGGTCAAAAGGAGGATTTTTCTTCCAGATGTGCCTCAGTGCTCGGGGGGATGAACCACTGTCCTTCCTGAAACACGTTTTTCTGGACAGAAAGGAGATGAGCGTAGTGACGGATACGGTTCAGAAATGAAAAGATGAGATGAAAGGGAAGCTGGTAATGCTTCCTTGGATAAGTGCAGTGACCTTGCTTGGCAGTGGGGCCGCTGTGCCTGCAGATGTTCAGATGTTCCTCCAAGCTAAAAAAAAAAACCTCAACAAAACAGCTTATTCCACTAGCAGGTTATCCTGCTTACAAAAGACTTATTATTCAGTTATTACTCTTAGGGTTAAAGGAGATTTAATTATATTAAGCTAAGCAAACCCCTTCTTATGCCCAACCTGGGTTAAACTTGACCTGCATTCATTTCCTGTCTTATTGTATGTACTGCTGAGTATCTCGTTGGTAAATCTATGGAAATCAGTTTATTTCATTATTTAATGTTCCAGGTGTTCGTTAAAATCTTGTTTTTGATTATTCTAAATAATTATTTTAATTCGTATTTATTTACTTTATAGATAAAAATAGTGTTTTAAAATATATTCCCGGCTGCAAATGTTTGCAAGTGTCAACAATTCTTATCAAATTCCATAGGGAACATATAAGGGCTAGTTCTGACCCATGTTGTGTGTTAGAAAGGCAGTTACACAAAAATAACTTTTATTAACAGAGTAAAACAAATAAAACTGAAATCAGTATTTGTGATGATTCGAAACAAGTACACTGAGGAATTCACAGAATCTTGAATGATGAAACTAATTTATTGCAAATTTATAGAAAATAAAATCTCAGTCGGGTCACTTTTGACCCAGGTTGTGCATCAAAGGGTTAATAGCACTCTGGAGACTTCTAAGGATGAATTTTTGCATATAATCATATGTTTTTTGCTCCAAGTGACCTTAGAAGTTGTCGAAGAGTAAAACAGATCCAGCACAGAACACAGTGTGATCAGTCAATGCTATCATTAATAAACCTCTTTGATTTTCATCGATTTCTACCAACACCACAACAGGCTGTCCCAGCGCTGGAGCGTCAGGCAGTTAATCAGAGAGACTGGAAAATGATTTGAAGTAAAAACAGATTTAACTATATGTGATTGAATGTTAAACCTGATACTAACATCAGAGGATGTTTAGTGAGGACAACTGACTTTTCAGTAACATCTTCTGCGAGTGTCAGACTCTAGAGGGCGCCCCCCATAGTTTAACTTGAATGGGCTCCTAGGGAGCTTTTGGGTAAACTCATAGTGTGTAATATAAACTGAATGTATAGCAAAACAGCAATAACTAAATGTCTACAAAGCTGTTCCAAAACTTGGAATCACTGCATCCCTGTGACAAACGGGACTCAGAAACGGAGGTGAGACTCATATGCAGGTTATTTATTGACTAAACAGGGTAAATGCTATGAGCGCAGTCAGGGGTGGAGCAGTGGGTCAAAGCCGGTAGTCAGGAGAGCCAGACAGGGAAATCCCAGGGATGCAGACAGAGCAGGGGTCAAGAGAAGCTAGCAAGGGGGTTGTTCAGTCCAAGGTTTCCAAGCAGAGGTATCCTGTAAGGGCAGAGACAAGAGCAGAATCCAAAATGACAGGTATGTCAAGGCTTGGCTTTGCTTGGCTTGGCGGGTGCTGGTGATAAGGGACAGGTGCAGTGTGTTCTAGGCTGATTAGTACTCAGGAGACTGAGACCTCTGGTGGCAAGGAGCTTGATTGTTATATGAGCATATTGTCACTGTCTAATAGACATCAAATAGACATCTATATATATATATATATGTCTATTTGATATCTTACATATAGTTTGTGTTATCAAAGCGTTTAATTGCATGTTTCAACTGTTCAACTGTTCTGGTTGCACCATTTAAGTAACTGGTTGCGCCGCATGACCTTTCAGACTACTTTCAGAAGAAACAGGTAAACTGAACCATTTTAACCAAAAAATCCTTTTTTTATGATTGTGAACGGGCTACTGACCTTGGCACTGCATAATAAAGTTCACTTGAAGTTTTTTCTTTATAACAAAAATACCTGTTCCATCTTTTATAATAAAAAAATGGTTACACCTCCTGATATTTCAGAAAGTAAGAACTTGTGGATAGACATTTTTCTGTTGAGTTCTTTTAAAGTTGCTGTATTTTGCAAGATGGTGCGTATTGTAAAACATAAAATCATGCCAAAATTATTTTATTTAAAATTCTATGAAACTTTAAAAAAAAATGACATTTTTGATTTTCTAAAAGCAAAAAGAAATATGGTTTGACATACAAGAGTTATTTTTGCACAGTCTGGTATATGAATGCAATTGTTATACGTATACAGCACTGTGCAAATGTTTTAGGCACTTGATTAAAATTTTAAAAGCTATTTGCTCTGCAAAACACAGTATTAATACAGAAGTTAGTGCTTTTACATACGTCAGTATGTTAATTTAACCCTTTCCAAGCTTCTCCTTCTATAAACAACCCAGTATTATTTACAGTTCTCATCTAATACCTGCTTTGACTGCTCAGTACTTCATTAAGCTAAATCAAGATTACTGCTGAAGGAACTAAATACATTCATATAATGTCTGGGGCGTCCAGGAGAAATCTGGAACTACACTTTGTTCTTCAAACTGGAGCTCAAGATCTGATCTACTTCTCTCACAATAAGATATTTATGTCACTTTGTATTGTATTAATGATTATTTACATCTGTTCTAATGATTCTTACTGATGAAAATACAGGAATCATGGAGTTATGGTTGTGATATTTTATTATTGTAATATGATATAAGCATGTTTAAGCATGTTTTCAGACATTTAATTTTTTTACTAAAATAAAATCTAATCTAGAATTTTGTTGAAATATTGAAAATTAACTACATTTATTTGACATATGAGTTCCAAAATTAAGCTCTATTAAAAACTTAACATCCAAAATGACTCAGATCTGAAAAGTAGTGAAAAATAGTGAACAAAAACCAGATAATGACTTAAGATAAATAGAAATAGACTGTGAATGGTAGTGTGAGTGTAAGTAATAGCTATTAGGCTGATCTGTAAGAGCAGAATTGTGGGGTCATATATGAATCTTTGGGTTGTAAGGTGCTAAAAACATGGAAAGTGGAAATTGCTCATTGTCCAGAGAAACTTTTTTCCACTGTTATCTATTTATGACATACACAGTGTACTGTTGTGCCCTGTTTGGGTAAGAAAATACCTCTCTGTAAGTTCTTTAAGCCTTGTGTTATTGCATTGTTCTAGTGCTTGGGGGAATATGTCGGCTGGCGTAGCAGCAGTAAGCTGGACTTGGAGATGTGAAGCAAATGAGGCATGTTTATATTTCCCTCCAGCTTCCTTCATCACATGTGCCCTCACCCTTTGACGCGGACGAAAAGATTGAGCATAAAGGATTCGTCTGCACACCAAGTCCTATAATAGCTCGGTAGACTTTGCAGAGCTTTTTTTCTAGGAGTCCCCTTTAAAGAACTTAGAAAGCTTTCATACTAGGGGACAATGTGCTTGCCATTGGGCATTGGTTAGGAGCCATCGGTCAAAGTCATGTGCGACCGGTGCTGTTCTGTACTCTTACATAACTGGAGGGGGAGGGTGGGGATCACTGAGAAAGAGAGAGAGAGAGGGAGAGGGGGGGACAAATAGAGAGACAAAGCAATAGACATGATAACAGTGAGAGAATGTTTTTCTGATGTGCTCCACCGTCACAGGTATGGAGGAGGTGAATATGGACCGAGGCTTCTCCAAGAAGGTGGACGTGCCGGACCACGCACACTACATTGTGGCTTTCTTCGTGGCGGTCATCGGAGCCGTAGGAGTCATGGGGAACGCACTGGTCATGTACGCCTTCTACTGGTAGGTCACTTTTGCTTATGCTCAGTGTTTCACAAACCAGTTCATCAGGTCGTTTTTAAGGCGGTCAGTGTTAATCACTAATAACATGTGAGGCAATAAATTAATTGTTATTTCTTTTTTAACAAGTTAAAAAATAGTGGGATAGTGGGATCACAGCTGCGTGCATACAGTAGCTAGGACAGAGTCCATGTTTGTAGCCCTGTTGTTGAAAAAAACATGAGAAAGGAGACCTTTGGATAAATCAACGAGCAGCAAACTTATAAAAGTAACAGCGAAGTGGAAAGATTTAGTTCCCCTGGAACACACACACTGAACATGAGCTGGTATATGTAAATTCACTCTGTAATGTAACTGGCCCATTTTATCACCCTCTTTATGAAATGAGATTGAATAAAGTGATACGCTGGTCACACAACGTTGCTGAGTAGCTACTTATTAAATTGGCCCAAAGTTATTTATCATTCAGTGTATACTGTAACAAGAACATACAAGCTGTATGAGCAGCAAAAGCCTACAACCACAGAGGAGATGAACCACTGATGTTATATATTATACACGCTGGTCAGCCACATCATTAAAACCTTATTTTTTCTACAATATCTTTCAATTTGATCACCTTCATATACCATATACACTACCGCTCAAACGTTTAGGATCACTTTAGAATTTCATTTCATGCAATTTTCATGCCTTTAAAAACAATATTGTCCATTTCATAATGAATGTAAGTGTATCAGATGATTTTTAAAGATTGAAAATTTTTGTATAGAGGCTTATTCTGCATATAGTCCTATTATCAGTAATTCTCAGTCCTCTGTCTAAATCTTCTGGTACGGCGGCCAATCCATGGATGTTATTGGGCTAACTGGTTGTTAGGACACTCTTGCTCAATTGTGATGCACAGCTGAAAAACATTCTACTAATAAGTGAGTATAAAAGGGAGAACAACATTCTAGGTTAGTTTAGTATCTGAAGCATCAGCAGTTGATGGCTTGCTGACCGACTCAAAATGACCAGAAAGAAACAACTTTCTTTAGAGACCCGTCAGTCCATTGTTGTGTTAAGGAGAGGCGGATACACACACAGATAAGGATTCTGAGTTTTAATAACGTCCATAGTCACGGTAACAGATAAACAAGCAGAACAAACAGCAAACTAACAGTGAAACACAGTAAACCAACAGCGAAACACACAGTAAAATATCGGACAAAGATAAAGGGCAAAACAGAGGATATATAACAAGGCAAGAAACATGAAACACCTGGACACAGGAGGGGTTACAGATTCAAACCAGGCGGGAGGTGGAGACACTAGGAGCACATGATCAAAACAAACAGAACCACATGACTACAACCAGGACCGTAAACAGACAGGTGAGGACAGGCAGGGCGTGACAAGTAGCACATTGTAGATCTCTAATTACAGACTGCAGTGCTGCCGGAGTTCTTAAACACCTTGTCAACTCACTGTCCACTCTATTAGACACTCCTACCTTGCTGGCCCACCTTGTAGATGTTAAGTCAGAGATGACAGCTCTACTGTTGCTGCACAGTTTGTGTTTCTGTAGTCCTTCATTATCAAATGTTACAGGATGCTGCCCCCAGGACACTGTTGGCTGAATGGAAGCATATGTTGTTCTAGAACCTGAACATAGTTCTCTGCATTAATGGTGGCTTTCCAGACATGCAAGCTGTCCATGCCACAAGCACTCATGCAACCCCATACCATCAGTAATGCAGGCTTCTGAACGGAGCGCTGATAACAACTTGGGTTATCCTTGTCCTCTCTGGTCCGGATAACATGGCGTCCCAGTGTTCCATAAAGAACTTCAAACCGTGACTCATCTGACCCCAGAACAGTCTTCCATTTTGCCACACTCCATTTTAAAAGACCCCCGGCCCAGTGCAAACGTCTGAGCTTGTAGAGCTTGCTTAGAAATGGCTTCCTCTTTGCACTGTAGAGTTTCATCTGGCAACGACAGACGGCACGGTGGATTGTGTTCACTGACAATGCTTTCTGGAAGTATTCCTGAGCCCATTCTGTTATTTCCTTGACAGTGGCATTCCTGTTTGAGGTGCAGGGACGTTTAAGGGCCCGGAGATCACGAGCATCCAGTAGAGTTTTACGGCCTTGACCCTTACGCACAGCGATTGTTCCAGATTCTCTGAATCTTTTGATGATGTTATGCACGGTTGATGATGATAACTCAAAAGTCTTTGCTATTTGACGCTGGGTAACACCATTCTGGTAATAATCACCATCTTTCTGTGCAACAATGGTGGAACTGGTGATCCTCTTACCATCATGGCTTCAGAGAGACACTGACACTCTGAGAAGCTCTTTTTATACCCAATCATGTTGTCAGTTGACCTAATTAGTGTTAATTGGTCTTCCAGCTGTTTATTATATGCTCAATTTCCTTTTTCCAGCCACTTATTGCTACTTGTCCCACCTTTTTGGGGATTTGTTGACACCATGAAATTTTGAAACAACATATTTTTCCCTTAAAATGATACATTCTCTCAGTTTAAACTTTTGATCTGTGATTTGTGTTCTATTCTGAATAAAATATTAGATGTTGGCACCTCCACATCATTACATTCAGTTTTTATTCACAATTTGTTTAGTGTCCCAACTTTTTTGGAATCCGGTTTGTAATATCTGCTCTGTGGTGGTCCGGTGGGGGTCCTTACCATGGAAAAACAGGGTAACAATGTATACAGAGAAACAGATACTACAGTCTACTAGACTACAGTCTGCGAGTGTAGAGCTACTTATCCTATATGATAAGTGGAGCTGATAAAATGGATAGATATTATAGAAACTAGGAAATGGTTTTAGTAATGCCACACGAAGGCAGTACAAATATGTTCACCTGAAAACAGGAGTCTGGACATTGCACATTGCCAGCTCTTAGCATCTATTGGCCAGCCTATTTCTTCCATCTTACAGTAGACTGTCACTGGAAGGAGTCATAAAGTCAGTGTGGTTAAATCTACCAGTTTGTACAAAGTTATTATTTACTAAACGCTATTATTCACAGCAGATAAGCTTGATGGTTGATTTGCTGTTATTGAAGTTTGATCATAAATCGAAACAGATCGAGTAAATAGTACTAAATAAACTAAAACGGTCTAAACTGTATAAAAAGTTGACCTGCAAATGAAAATGAGACATATAACTGCTGGCATAAACATCAAAGCAAGAGTTCCACACTTCACCCTGCAAAACCCCTGGCGCCACATGCCACCCTGCCAAAACCGTCTGCCACCCCTGGTACACTTTAGAGCTCACAGCTCCGCCCAGTGTTCTTAATACATTCACACAAAAGCTCAAGGGTTGCTCATGAACATGTTTACCTGTCTTTCTAAATCACGTTCACAGTTTCATTCCTCATCTCTTCACTCAGTCTTGCTTGAGACGTCAGAAGACTTTAGAACGGCCTGCCGACGTTATTGATTGTTAAAGCAGTTTGGGCTGTTTTATGGACCACCCATAGCAGGACTTCGGCCGCTCGTCTCATTCATGCGTGATGGAGTGACTGCTAATCTTGTCTCATGTGCTTTAATGATGTGGGGATTGGGGTGCGCTGATGGTACCGACAGTCAGGCTTAATCTAGTCATAGCTGAGAGCGACAGAGCGTTGCTGATTCACCAAGGCGTGCACCATCGGCGCTTCCAGAACCAGCCGCAGGACTCAAGCTGTTGCCCGGTCACCCAGGTGTGGGCACCCACTATAGTGCGTCATGAAAAAGTGGGTATGCTTTCAGTGTATGATATTCATTCGTTTATTCATTACTGTTAACTGTTCTCTGATGTTCCTCACAGAAATATTTGTTTTTGGTTGGGTTGAAAAGTTGCACAGATGCAGTTGTACATGCCTATTTACCCCCTATGAGCTGCTTATATGGTGGGCTCATGAATATTTGAATGAGCTCTGCTCTGATTAGCTGCTTTAGTAGCAACATGTTGAAACAGACAACAGGAAAATAAAATGAACCTGTTACTCAGTATAGCTATTTTTGTTAAAGATGAAGTGCTTCAACCAGCAAACTGTGATAAATACAACACAGCATGACCGTTACTTGCAGGTTGGTGTCGGAGTTGCTGTTGTGATGCTAGTAAAGGTGCTTGATATTGTCTTGGGTTTAGATAAAGAAGCAGATGTCCCCCTTCACAGTCTGGAACGGTCAATTTATGCATGTAAGGTCCAACATTGCTTTGTTGTCATTTCCTGCTGGGCTAGAACGTGAGCTGGTATGTGTAAATTTAGGGCGTATAAATTGTTGTAACTACTTTACCTGCCGTCAAAATGAAGAGGGAGAGCAGTTCAGAGTATTTGCCTTATTCTTGAAGATATGGTCTAAGAAATAAGATCAAAGGTCTTATAAGGCCTGAGTCCAAGTTTCATCTGGCCCACATGACCCAAGTCATTATCTCCTGGATTTGGGGCAGGTTTCCTTGGGTGTTTCTACTGTAGACTGAAGGTATTTGCTGAACCATAAACTTCTCATAACCTCTGTAGCATTTGGTGTGGCGACCATCTGTCTTATTTTAACAGATGGGCATAGTATGTAAGAAATACTTACAACAAAATACTAATGAGTCTGTTATGTAACAGTTTAGAACTTTGGAACCGGCCCGTTTTACTGTCCCTACTTTGTAAGTGCAGTATTTGTATTTGAAGGAGAAACAACCATGTTTAAAGTTCATAGTATGTCAGTTCTATGCACTAAACTCTTCGTAATCAACTACGTAAACACAGTTTTCCACTCTATGGCACCTTTAATGTTTATTGTTGCCCATGCTTGCGCTTTTGTGTTGACCACAGCAGAGCAGCCAGTTGACAGTGACAAGACTATTGGGTCATCATGTTTCCGGCCATGATCATCCACAGCCATACTTGGAGGACATGATCAAATAGATCAAAGGAATTAAGTGATAGGCTGGTCACATAATCTTACTGACTATTATTATTTGTTATAATCTACCAATTATAAAATCTACCAAGGTTATTTATCGATCAGAAGCATTGGTTGGTCGGCTAGCTTAAAGCTTAAGTTAGATCTGCTTTTTAGGCTTAAGCTTTAAAAAAGTACTTGCAAAATAACATGATTAAACAATTAATAATAATAATAATAATAATAATAACAATAATAATAATAATAATAATAATAACTAAAGAGGGAAAGTTTGTGAACAAACTTTAAGTTGGCTTGAAAATAGATTGTAATAAAAGTTGTCTTTAAAACTTTGCCACTGTAAACTTTGTACCAGATTAATGGGAATTCCACCTTAAGTGCACTGTTCCTGCTGTTATTGCTGTGTTTTAGTGCGAGTACTGTGAATTTCTGTAATTCCACCTTAAAAGCATTGTTACTGCTGTTATTGCTGTGTTTTAGTGCGAGTATTGTGAAATTCTGTAATTCCACCTTAAAAGCATTGTTACTGCTGTTATTGCTGTGTTTTAGTGCGAGTATTGTGAAATTCTGTAATTCCACCTTAAAAGCATTGTTACTGCTGTTATTGCTGTGTTTTAGTGCGAGTACTGTGAATTTCTGTAATTCCACCTTAAAAGCATTGTTACTGCTGTTATTGCTGTGTTTTAGTGCGAGTACTGTGAATTTCTGTAATTCCACCTTAAAAGCATTGTTACTGCTGTTATTGCTGTGTTTTAGTGCGAGTACTGTGAATTTCTGTAATTCCACCTTAAAAGCATTGTTGCTGCTGTTATTGCTGTGTTTTAGTGCGAGTACTGTGAATTTCTGTAATTCCACCTTAAAAGCATTGTTGCTGCTGTTATTGCTGTGTTTTAGTGTGAGTACTGTGAATTTCTGTAATTCCACCTTAAAAGTATTGTGACTGCTGTTATTGTTGTGTTTTAGTGTGAGTGTTTGTGTGTACTGTTTAATGGGTGTCTATGTGAGAGATGTTCATTGTGACATCACTGCTGGCAAATAATTTTGAATTCTCTCAACATTCCGCCATTCATTTATATGGGGCAAAAATTCCCTGTTTGAAAGCTGTTTTCTGGAAAACTGTAGGTCGGATCTCTTAGAAAAGCACAAGCTTAAATCTGGACTATTGGACCTACGAGCCTGCCGTTTCAAGGTTCTAGCTCGAAAACTGTGGAAGGAGTTAGTGATTATATTGTGTGAATAGAATAATAATAATAATAATAATAATAATATAGAATAATAAGATTATGAAGAACAGTAAATTGGCTCTTTCAAGTCAACTTAATAATAATAATAATAATAATAATAATAATAATAATAATAATAAAACACATGTATTTAACTTTATTCAAACAGTATTTTAATGGAATACTTTACTTTCCAATGCAGTCAGTCCAATACACCACAGATTGCAATGTATGTGTACATACTTGTGCATTAACATTCTCTACATTCACTCCCATCACAATTCGAGTATTTTATACACCGCTGCTTACAAAAGTGCAGTTACTGCACAATGTGCAGCGGGCTTAAGTGAAAGTGTGACTTGGTCCGGCGGGCAGAGGATCTCAGCACACTGGGGTGAAACGACAGCGGGCCGAATCTGTGGCCTTGGGGAACACCGACACGCTTTTTGCATTTTGTCCGGCTTTCATGGTCACAGTAGCAATTTGCTCTCTCCGCAGCTGGGCTAATCTCTTAAAGGTCACATCCCTGAAGAGGAAACATATTTCTGAATGCTCCCAGTCAGACAAAGTCACAGAATGAATTCATGTAACCACAAAAATCTCAGTTAGTCACTGTAATGTAAATATCTTGGACTTGTAGTAGTCCAGAGTCGGTACATACTAGATTGCATTTTTCTGAATGCTCCCAGTCAAGACGAAGCTGCAGAATCAATTTGTGTGACAACAAAAATCACAGCTAGAGGCTGTGAAAACAATGTGCTTGCACACAGAAGTAGTCCACAGTTGGGGCACACTTGATTGCATGATTCTTTCCAGGATCTTAAAGGCATTTTGATGTAATGGTGTAATGGCTGCTGCTTAAATTCGTGAACTTATAAGACCTATCATTTGAAAGAATGAGCTCATACTATACAAACTAAATGAATAGCGCGCTTCCAGTGCTTTCTATTACCCACATACAAATACAGTACAAATCATTTTATTTGCTCTTTATCCACCCTTGAACCAAACAATACACATTTTTAAGAAGGAAAAATTTTAATTTAAAAAAACATTTAAATAACACGATTCTAGTCCTGTCCTTCTGAGTACTTTAAGCCAAACACTACAAACTATTTGAGAGATATTTGGCAGATTGTTCAAGTGATTTCAAATATGTTTTTGGAGCAGTAATTCAGCCTTCAGATTCGAGTTTCTAGGTCTCTCCCCATTCAAAGAGATATGCGTCTGGTCCGGTCTTGTATGGCTGAAAACAACTGCCGCTTTTGCCAAAATAGCCACAGAGTTTTCAGACTTTCTTGTAAGGGCTTTGACAGATTCCATCCCCCTCCGATCAACTGTTAGCCCAGCTGCTTAAAAACAAATGCAGAATCACTCATTACAAAACATACTGGACCCCAGGGTTGTATCCCACCTGACCCTCGGCTAAGTGCTTTATACTTTATAAGGATATGTTACTTTTGGAATTCATAATGAGTACTGAAGCATAGATATGTTTGCTACAAAAACCAGCATATGCCATGCTTTTGGTGCTGATGTGAGTTGACCAGGTGAACCAGCATCAGAACAGCATAGACCAGCATGAAATGAATCTAACAATAATGTCCGGCAATGACTATATATATATATATATATATATATATATATATATATATATATATATATATATATATATATATATATATATATATATATACACTGATCACCCATATAATTAAAACCAAGTCCTTGTATCTACACACATTATCCATTAACAACTCTATTTCCACATACAGGTGCACCTTGTAGTTCTACACTTCGGACTGCAGTGCATCTGATTCTCTGTATACTTTGTTATCCCCTTGCTCTTTTTTAGTTTAGTTTTGCTCTTTAGTGATCAAGACACCCAAAGGACCACCTCAGAGCAGGTATTATTTAGTGGTGGATCATTCTTAGCACTGCAGTGACACTGACATGGTGCTGGTGTGTTAGTGTGTGTTGTGCTGGTGTGAGTGGATCAGACAGAGCAGTGCTGCCGGACATTTTAAACACACTGTCCACTCACTGTCCACTCTATTAGACACTCCTTCCTTGCGTGTCCACCATGTAAAAGTAGTATGTGGTGGGTGGAACTGATCAAATGGACAATGTGTGTATTAGGGTTACCTAGGGTTAATACTTACTGTATTAATACTATTAAAATATTCCAAAAATAAAGTGTTTTGCTGAGCTGTCTAAAAAAACAGCTTTCTTAATATAATATATTATGTATATTTGGCTTTAACAGCCAAAAGCAATTAAACACACTGTTAAAATGCAAAATCCAGATGTGTTGAGAGTGAAATTTCATCCCCCTCCAAATGCTGAGCTAGTTATTTTACAGTGCTGCTGTTTTCGCTGCTGTTTTAAATGTGGGAAGCAGTTTAAACAAGAAAAACCTGTCTATGATTGGGGTGTCCAGACCTGATCTAGTACTGTATGAATGTACAACAGGGATATAAACAAATCCATGTTTAAGTGACTACTGTACCGCTCTGTAATTTACTGCCTGAGCCCAGACTGGGGCTTCCAATGGGATTGATTACCATGAAGCAAATCCACTGTGGTTACGTAACTGTATTGACTGTAAGCAAGACCAGTATGTATTTGACCTTAATTAAGTAACTCCACTGCTAGACAGTTAATTACTGTGGCGTAGCTGTTGCATGTGGGTGCATGTGGGAATTGTGAAGCACAAATTTGCATGAAGCAGAGGAAATGAATCAGTGCAGTTATTGGCACCACTGTATTTAACAAAGGCAGACGAATAAAATTTCACTTAATTAGTTTCATTATTCAGTGGCAGCTACAAGCACTAACCTTCGCATCGGTTTCTAATTTACTCCTTGCAGCAAGTACATTACTCAGTTTAGCTCCGCTGGACTGTTCTCCCGTGTTTCTTCTCACTGCTTGCTGCATTTCATTAAGAATCTATATTCTGAACCAGTCAGATCTCAGTATCTTTCCACTGCTGAAGCTGAAAAGCTTGCCGTCAATAAGAAAGTCGTCCACCAGTGTCAGTGATGATGGCCACAGGGCCTTATTCTCATTTGGCCTTACCTCTTGACAAATTATCTTCTCATTTATTATCGCCTTCCAAGTGTCAAGCAGCTAATCATGTCCCCATTTTTAATGTCCTCATGTTGTAGAAGAAAAGGATCATGGTCTCATTTCACCAGAACTTGGAGACAGCAGGTGGTTCAGATCCAGATGTGTAAATATAAAACTAATCAAGAACTAAATATCTTGTTTGTTGTCAGTATTTAGTGTTTCCATTTGGTCAGGAGTGGTCAGTCCACAGTTCTGAGAACGCGTCCAGCGTCTTCGTTTGACGTGTCTGTATCTTCTTTTCTGAGTGAGGAGCTTCTTGAACAGCTACACATTTCAGACCTAGAGCTGTTGAGATGGTATGAGCTCACAGTGGAAGGATGGACTGAATCACTGTGGATGTTTTCAGATCTGAAATGAGGGGGGAGCTTGTTTTTCTCCTCTCTCTCAAAGAGAGCGGCCTATCTGTTAGGGATGGTTTTGTCATTGCCGTAGGAACCAGGGGGATGGGGGCATGTGGCCCACCCAATATCAGAAACAGGTAAATTAGTCCCACCCAAAAATCAAACTACAGAAAAGGGGAAGCTGTTTAAAATTGGCTCTGGTTGTTAGATGGTCTGGGTCTTTCACATTGTTAAGGCTTGTGTTGAGATGCCTGTTTAGAAATATCCTGCAATCAGCAGCTTCACTGACCCGAGCTCTCGCGCTAGCTTTAAACGTGAGGTCAGTGATGAGAGCAATGAATAGCAACGATGACCATATATACAGTAATAAAACTGCTTTAGTATAATGTCTTATAGTAAATGTAAAAAAAATATTATAACATATAATAAATTAATTAGTAAATAAAAGGACACCATCGTTAGAAGTGTTTTCAGTAGTGCAGTATGTAATGTTCGAGAGGATGCTGTTTGGGACACAGCCTTACTGTCTAACATTAATGTTAGTCTTGTCTAGTCAGGAAACCTTAACATAATTTTATGTGTCATTTAATTTTAGCATTATGCTCCAAAGAAAATAATATAATTTTCAGTTATATATGACAGCAGTACCATATAATGTGGAGTATCTTGTTTAGTTTGTAAAGTGGTCTTTAATTGGATTTATCTAATAATAAACAGACGTACAGATAATGTTGTATTATCTACAGTGTTATCTACCTACAGTGGAATCAGCTTATAGGTAATATTTTAGGGGATAGGGTTGGCTTTGATTCATACTAGAAAATGTGTCCCCCCCGAGAAACTTACAATCCAAAGTTATCAGTGTAACCAACAGCAAGCAAACTAGACCTCCTGTCTGTAGCTGCCGGAAGTAGCCAATAGAGGATGGTAAACTGAGGCCATAAAGACATACACATGGTCAGCAACAGTATGTGAAATACACACTGGTATTGAGGCTGACCAGCTCTTGCTAGCCAAGACAGATGGATATAGCTCCATGACAGGATACTGTCATAAATAGTTTAATACATTTTCAGGGAGCCCTCAGAATTTCGATTTTCAAGTAAGGACTGACTGGCATTGATGGCCCAAAATGTGGCAAGAAAACATTTCCACCTCCATCAGAATGGACTACTGGCACAATTCAGGTTGGGTCCATGGATTCATGCTGTTGGTGCCAAATTCTGACTCTAACATCTTTGTGCCTCAGCTGAAATTCATATTTGTCCAGTCCAGTTTTGGCAAGCATTGTGTTCCTGGTGGTTTTAACTTCCTGTTCCTGGCTGACAGAAGCAGAACCCCACATGGTCTTTTGCTTCAAGGTTGGACATGTACAGTCTGAGACACTTTTCTCCTCAGCACAAGGGTGGTTACCTGAGTTACTGCAGCCTTTCTGTCAGGTGGAACCAGTCTGGCTCTGCTGGACTCTCTCATCAACAAGAACCTCCAGTCACTGGAATCATGCTATGACTACTTGAGCTGCTGGACTGTATGTGCATGATTTCTTGCACTGCAGCGCTGCCACACAGTTAGCTGATTAGATAATTGCATGGATGGGTAGGCGTTCGCAATTAAGTGCACGGCAAGTGTATGAAGCGTGTTTATTAAATGATTCTATAGGGAATGAATAAACGTAACTAATACAAATCTTCATGATATGAACATGCTTTATGATTTCCAAATTATGTTGGCTTTAATAATTCTGGCCCTAGCTATGCTCCATCCATGATTCTGCTCTGAACAGCTCTGCAGAACATTGACCTGATCTCTTGCCGTAGGCTGTGAGGTCCTTTGTTTTGCATCTGTATGCAAAAGGTTTTTTGGTTTGAAATGCAAGACCACCAAGACAGTGCTGTTGTAATTAATTGAAGGATACAAAGCTAGCATTAGCTGGACTACATCTGACCAGTCTTAAAAGTGTGGCAATCCACACTTCAAACAATCTTAAAATGCTATATCACACAGGACGGTTTCTCATTAAGCTGAGTGTCATTTTTCTCAACCTGCTGTAAAGCTTGTCCAAACTAGCAACAGTGGCTATCTGAAAAGTGCGGACCACTGAGGCGGGGCAAGGAAGAGTAACTCTGAGAAACTTGGGCTGGGTGAGTTCTGGGTGGCTTTAGCTGCTGAGAGGATTGGAACTCTGTACAAGCTTCCTAGATTGGCGTGACTGCAATCGTCATATTTAGCACAAGCAAGTCCACAGCAGTGGTAAATGCACTCTTATGTGATTGAATGGGTTTTTTTGCCCTCCTGACTGAGAGAGTGACTTTATCTCAAGGAAAAGAAGTGTTGCTTCCCCTCTGGAGGGCTTTCTGGGAAACTGTGAGACTGCTGGGCAGAAGTGTTGATTCCGGGTTGTGACCCCTTGCTGGCTGTACTAATGGACGGCTGTGGGCGCACGCTTGATGGATAGAGAATGGGCCTTTTTAGCAGGTAAAAACTGGACAATTAGAGGAAATGGTGGGGCGTGTTTGTGTGGGTTTAATGGAGGTGTGCAATTACAGTGAGTGTGCTATGACTCCGTGATTCTCTAAATCAATGCGTTAAATTACAGGACAGCAATCAGCAGCTGCTTCAGAGGAATGGAAAATGTACTGATACGCGTTTAACATCACGAGCGAATTTGGTGATTGTCTTAGCAATAAGTGTATGTTCACCAGTAAGAACATCAGATATGATTAGAACAGATGTGAATAATCATACATACAATACAAAGTAACATGAATATCTTATTGTGAGAGAAGTAGATCATATCTTGAGCTCCAGTTTGAAGAACAAAGTGTAGCTCCAGATTTCTCCTGGACGCCCCAGACATTGTATGAATGTATTCAGTTCCTTCAGCAGCAATCTTGATTTAGCTTAATGAAGTACTGAGCAGTCAAAGCAGGTATTAGATGAGAACTGATAATAATACTGGGTTCCACAAGAAGAAGCATGGAAAGGGTTAAATAAACACACTGACCTATGGAAAATAACTACTTACTGTATTAATACTGTTTAATATTTAAAAAATAAAGACAGAACTCCTCACAGGTCACTTAAGTTCCATGCTACTATCAGCTTCCCGTCACTTTATCTGTTGTCAGGGGGGGGCGCTACTGCACACTGGAGCACTGGTCCTCTGCCTCGGCCCCACTGCTAGCGACACAGGTCACTTTCCAGCCGTCTGACGTGCTTCTCTTGGTGCCCATGGCCACGACTGGTCATCAGTTTGTGAAATGAGGGTCCAATGCTGCACTCATCCCACAACCCATAGATGCCACTAGCTTCAGTGTTGTCACTGACCCAGGCTTGAAGCACCACCAATGCTGGGTCATCAATCTCTCTGCTGCTCTTCGCGGCCCTCCTGCACTGAGGCCTGTGATAGTTTTGCTTTCATCAGTCACCAGTGCAGCCAGTTCAATAGTAATAATAATAACAATGAAAATAAAGAAAATAAATACCAATAAAAAAGACTTTTTTTATTGAGACTGGGGACACAGACTGACATCAGACTGACCAGTGATGAGGATGCCTAGTTCTTTTGGGGCAAACTCAGTACAAAACTATACAAACTATACAAATACAGATACGCCCGGGTGCAGTAATAGAACACAGTCAGTCGACTGTAGATGAAAATCTTAATTCCTTTCTTTTATTTCAGTAACAAGAAACTGCGCACTCCCCCCAACTACTTCATCATGAACCTCGCCGTGAGTGACTTCCTCATGGCCATCACCCAGTCGCCCATCTTTTTTGTCAACTGCATGTACAAGGAGTGGGTGTTTGGCGAAATAGGTAATTCCTATGTTCAGATTTTCAGCCTAAGCCTTGAACTGTGTACGTTACTGTAACAGCTGCTCAGCAGATAAACACTTAACCTGCATTTCTGCTTTACTGCCTTGCTGTCTAGGGTGTAAGATATATGCCTTTTGTGGGGCCTTGTTCGGAATCACTTCCATGATCAACTTGCTGGCCATATCCATTGACCGCTACATAGTGATCACCAAGCCTCTGCAGGCCATCCGGTGGACGTCGAAACGGCGGACACTCTTCAGCATCCTGCTGGTGTGGCTGTACTCTCTAGCCTGGAGTCTGGCACCCTTACTGGGATGGAGTGAGTGACTGCAGCCATCCTGTGCTTCCTCCTCAGCCCCCGCCCTTTTCCTTTCCTGTCACGCCGCTGTCTGTCTGGCTCTGCGGTTGAGTCATTTTAACACTTCGCAAGTCAATGTGACATCTTCTGTTTTCTCATGGACAGGCTCCTATATCCCAGAGGGCCTCATGACGTCTTGCACATGGGACTATGTCACATCTACTCCAGCTAACAAGAGCTACACCCTCATGCTGTGCTGCTTTGTGTTCTTCGTCCCCTTGGGGATCATATCCTACTGCTACTTCTTCATGTTTCTGGCTATTCGTAGCACAAGCAGGTAAAGGTGTATAGGACACGCTTGAATTTATGCCGTATAGAGCATATATGCCACCTCTGTGTAGCTACACTAAGAGTATTTATGTTATCAGCTCCAGTTACCACATAGGAGCACTTTGTAGTTCTACACTCACAGACTGTAGTCCATCTGATTCTCTGTATATTTTGTTACCCTGTTCTTTAATGATCAGGACCACCACAGGAGCAGGTATTATTTGGGTGGTGGGGCATTTTGTTGTGTGTTGTGTTGGTGTCAGTGGATCAGACACAGCAGTCCTACTGGAGTTTTAAACACTGTGCCCACTCACTGTCCACTCTATTAGACACTCCTACCTTATTATATTTAAAGTCAGGGGTGAGAGCTCAAGAGGGGTTTGAGCTGGCCATCCTCTAGTCCAGTGGTTGGCAGCATGCATCTCTTGTACTGAGCCCTTACATCAGCACAGTTTTAACTATAGATGGTCTTAATTGCTGGAAAACATTTACAAATGCTACTTCACCAACCCTATCCCTGACAACTGGCATGCAGACTGGTAGTAATGCCGACAAGAGGGGAGAAAGGTTTATACCAATTGCTGATGGCTCCACTCCCCCAGCTATAAGCTCCCAAAGGGGGCAGACATAGGCTGAAGGTTATGGATCCGGTCCTGTGACTGGATAGATCCCCTGGTTAGATCCCCTGGACCTTCAGCACACAACTCAAGTGCCCTTGAGCAAGGCACCTAACTCCCAACTGCTTCCGGTGCTGCCCACCGCCCTAGTGTGTATGTTCACTAGTGTGTGTGTGTGTATATGTGGGTGTTTAACTGCACGGATGGGTTAAATGCAGAGGTTGAATTCCTCTGTGTGCAAACCATTCTAAAACAAAAACAGTCACCTTTAGCTAGAAGCTAAACTCAAAACCCAGTAGCCTCTCTCATACAGGAAATATTCCCCCAGCTCACCCGTATTTGGGCCCCTTAAGTTAAACATTCTTGTCTAAACCACTTTAACTCTCTCAGGTGGTTTATTTTTACACAAACTACATACACACAATGCCATTCAGAGACATATGTAAGCTGAAATGTTTAAATGGTACACCAAAAAAGAGGACATAAATCATTTTGGGTCCTAAAGTGGTCTGAAGATTGTTGATATGGGACAAAATGACTCTTCTTAGTGGACTATTTGCAGTCCAGCAGTGACTGTGTTGTGTTGACAATGTAGATAAACGTTAGGCCCCAATGGGTATTTTAAGTGTGTGAAATAATAATTGTATCATTCCTGATAGATCACACTGTTATATTAAATACACATACAGTACATATGTATTAAGAAACGTATTATGATATATATATATATATATATATATATATATATATATATATATATATATATATATATATAGTTCATAGTATGTTTCTTAATACATATGTATGTGTATATAATACAATGCTACACAAACTACATACATGCAAAGCCATTCTGAGACATTATTTCAGTGTATTGACAGATAACTGTGCTTGTCTTCAAATAGGAATTATTAGATTGTGTCAACTACAATTAAAAGTGTTTTACTTACTAAAATAACAATGCATTTCATACATGTCTTTAATGAAAAGCTTTTATCTTATTAAAAACAGTGATTTAGAACTTTTTAATGTTATTATGTAGCATAATTCAACTTTCTTTTTAGTATGTAAACTAGTTCCAAGTTCTGTAGTCTAGTGTTGTTCCTACATTATATTATTATTGGGCTTTTGTTTGGGTTAGGGTTTGGTGGGTTAGTCAGTCCTTGTAGTCAGTCTGTACAATACATTTTCTAAATGTATATATCTATGAAGTAAGTGGTCCTTTACAGTAGCAGCACAAAAGCTCCAGCTAATTTCCTTCCTTTGTGTCAGCAGAGATGTGGAGAGGCTGGGTACCCATGTGCGGAAAACCACGCTGATTCAGGCGCAGTCCATCAGGACAGAGTGGAAGCTGGCAAAGGTCGCCTTCGTGGTCATCATCGTGTATGTGCTTTCCTGGTCACCCTACGCTTTTGTTACCCTCATCGCCTGGGCTGGGTAGATACCATTCTCCTCTTTCTTCTTTTCTCTGCATAGTTCTCACTCTTATGCTTTTAAGACTTCGGGAAAGTAACAAAATATTGGTGGGAGGGAAGGTTTAAGGCGTTGTTATGGACTGTTAGTGGAATAAAGCTAAAAGTAAGACAATCCCAGTAACATATTCTAGTTACATTTTTTTTTAATTATTGTTTTGTTATTTTTAAAGTATGGTGGTCAGATGGTTTCTTCTGGGCGCTTGGGTCCGTCTTGGCATGTTTGGTCTCCACTCTTGTCAAGAGCCCACAGCAATTAAAGATTCAGCTCTCCATAAGCACAAGTATTGAAGCAGCAAACAATAAGATGATGTGATGTGAGCCGACATATCACAATAACCAGAGGCGAGTTTGCAGGGACTGTAAGCGAAAATGTCACTTATAAAACACCAGGCCTCAACGCAAGCTGACCAAGACTGGACACTCTATTGCATTTTACCACTGACCTTCAAACTATACAGCAAATTAACATCCATTTAATTAAAACACAAAACATTATGTTAAATTATCATGAATTGTTCTTAAAATTAACTGCTTGGTATCCTACCAAGGCCAATAGCGCTCCAGAAGAAGCATTACCTTCCGTTTGTTCTCCTGGTCTGAGAAAATCACAGATCTGCCTTTTAATAAAAGAGTGGTGGAGGATAACGGAGGGATGTGTGGGGCTCCGTGGAGTTCTGGAGGGCAGCTGGTTGCCCGAGCATCTTGCAGAGCAGATGAGAGCTGATGGGGTGCATTCTAACTGGGGAGGAAGATAATCAAGCATGTGATTTGAGTCCGCAACACCTTTGGGTCACTGCCCTGCCAAATAAACAAGCTCTACCAGAAGCTTGTAGCTTGTAGATTGTGTTCACCAATGCAAGCCATTCTTCTCTAAAGGGTGGATTCCTGTGGTCTGGTGTGTAAAGCTGTTGCTGATGTCAGAGTCATTGAGCGCTTCTATCCTATTTAGAAGAAGTACTATGGGTTATATTTTACTGCAAGGGGTTCTGTAATATATCTAGTGTGTGTAATTACATAGCATAAACATTAAAAGTCCTGGTTGAAATGTCACAGCTAGATCAGCCACAACATGAACACCACAACTACAATATCTACCCATTGTATCAGCTCACTTACCACATAGGAGCACTTTGTAGTTCTACACTTACAGACTGTAGCTCATCTGATTCCCTGTTTGCTTAGTTATCCTGTTCTTTGATGGTCAGTACCCCACAGGGAGTTTAACAACTCTAGTCGCACTGTTGTGTCACACTTACACACCAACACCATGTCAGTGTCACTGGAGTGCTGAAAACTCTGCAAAATGGTCATCGACTTGTTGAAAAGTTGTTAATAAAATACTGTTTTGTGAGATTATATGACAAGAAACACATTAAAACTCCAGAGAGAATCAAAATAGCTCATATTTTAAAACAACTTCACTGCTTGTAGATTTGCCTGCGTTGTATCATGGGATAAATAAGGTTCCTCAGTAGACAGCATGTTTAAGGTATGTAAGAATTGGGACAGTCTACATGTCGGGAGTGTGCATGCTATGATGGAAAATGCTGCCTATGTAGACCCTCACTAGGTTTTGAGACACACTCTATGTGGATTCAAAGCTACTCCACAGTTATTACCATCAGGCTAAACCACCGGTTGTTTAACGCTGTTGGAAGACTGACCATCAGGGCCTCCTCCCCACCCATCACCAGCCAGCTCTCCTGTCCACACTACATCACTCCTCAATTACATCACTGTGCTATCCAGCTCTGAGATGGGACTGTTTCAGCTCACGCCCACTTTACATAAAGACTCAGTCAGAGACTGCCTCAGTCAGAGACTGCCTCTACCTGTGCAGCTTCTAAAGCTTTGCTATCCAGATTTCAAACAGAGACTCTTTTCTTTGGTGTTTAGTTTAATAAACTGTAAATACTGTTTGACCAGAGGAGGGTGGGTCTCCCCTTGTGAGTCTGGCTCCTCCCAGGGTTTCTTCTTCCAGTCTGAAGGAGTTATTCCTTACCACTGTTGCCTCTGACTTGCTCACTGGGGGATATACAGGGGTTGGACAATGAAACTGAAACACCTGGTTTTAGACCACAATAATTTATTAGTATGGTGTAGGGCCTCCTTTTGCGGCCAATACAGCGTCAGTTGGTCTTGGGAATGACATATACAAGTCCTGCACAGTGGTCAGAGGGATTTTAAGCCATTCTTCTTGCAGGATAGTGGTCAGGTCACTACGTGATGCTGGTGGAGGAAAACATTTCCTGAGTCGCTCCTCCAAAACACCCCAAAGTGGCTCAATAATATTTAGATCTGGTGACTGTGCAGGCCATGGGAGATGTTCAACTTCACTTTCATGTTCATCAAACCAATCTTTCTCCAGTCTTGCTGTGTGTATTGGTGCATCGTCACCCTGATACACGGCACCGCCTTCAGGATACAATGTTTGAACCATTGGATGAACATGGTCCTCCAGAATGGTTTGGTAGTCCTTGGCAGTGACGTGTCCATCTAGCACAAGTATTGGGCCAAGGGAATGCCATGATATGGCAGCCCAAACTATCACTGATCCACCCCCATGCTTTTAGCTTAGTTTAGCTACTGGCTACCTGGCTAAGCTACCAGCTGGCTATCCAAAACAATAGCCTGAGGCCTAAAAATCCACTAGCTAAATGCTAATCTCAGGAGCATAAAACTGCAAAATGGCCAATAACTAGTTGCAAAGTTGTAAATAAAGTGCTATGTGTGTGTTTGTATGAAAAAAAACACAATAAAACACCAGAAAAAAACATTTGAAGATGACTTCTCCACACGTAGCTTTGCTTTTGTCTGGCGATGTTGGAAAAAGTTTTGCCTGCATTGCATCATCAATGTTTAAGGTATCTAAGAAATGGGACAGCTCACTAGGTTTTAAGCCAGACCCATTGCTTGTCATTTAAAATTAGGGCTAAAGAAAAGCTCATTTTCACAGCTGAAGTAATGTGTATTCAAAAATGATTTGGGCTGATTCTGTGCTTCAGGTATAGCAGTGTCCTGACACCATATTCAAAGGCAGTGCCAGCAGTCATAGCCAAAGCTTCAGCCATTTACAATCCCATCATCTACGCCATCATCCACTCCAAATACAGGTAAACCTTTCTCTCCACCTCCACCACATCTTCTCTTCAACTGAATGCTGTGGGCTGAGCAACTGTTGGGTTGGTCTTTAATTCTTTCTCCCCCCCGCCCTGTCTACTCCTCTTCTGGGGACTATGTTCCACAGAAACACTCTGGCTGAGAAGATACCATGTCTGTACTTCCTGGCCAAGCCTCCTCGAAAGGAATTTATCTCAGTTTCCAACAGTGAGTCCTCCTTCAGGGAATCCATGCTCAGCAGGCAGTCGTCAGCGTCAAAGGCCAAGTTCCAGCGTGTGTCCTCCATGTCCACTAGTGACACAGTGAGTCTCCCCCGTGAGTCGGTGTTGTAGATCCTTTCCTTTGGATGTTAAGTAACCATTGAGTTGACTTGGTACTAGATCACCCTCTACCTAAAGACAGAACTCAGCAATGTCATTACACCTGAAGGTGCATTGCTGATTCTTACATTTACAAATTTGATGTTATTAAAGTCCAGAGTGCCTGTATTAACCTAAGCCCATTTTCATAGGGACAGGATGAACCATATAGGAATTACAGCTGTTTTTATATATACCCCCCCAATAATGAGCCATGTCTCATTAATCTAATCTTAAACTGTAACGTTTAGTATGTGGTTGCAAACCCTCAGCAGTTAATGATGACCTAAAATTTGTAATACACAGTCCTGTGCAAAAGTCATCGAACACCTTTCATTTATTGCATTTCTAGTCAAAATATTGATTAAATACATGTTATTCATTTGTCATGAGATATTTCAGAGAATATTATACATATACAAGAACCTGGAAGGAAAACCATTCAAACATACACAAAAAAATGATACTTATTTTCTAAAATAAACTTGAATTGATGTGATGAACTTGCGGCGACAGGAACCAGATGCCCATACGACTCTAAAAGCTATCTTACAGAAAGTTATTAAATGTAATGGTTACAAACAAACCTCTTGTTACTTGAGACATTGTTTTATAATTGCTTTGACATAAGCCCGTTGGCTGAAATATACCTTTTAGAACCATTTTATAGTGGAAGCAAAATACTCCCAGTTTAATATTTTGAAACAGTTTTGAATTACTGTTTATGTTAGGAGTAAATTATGCATAAATTGGAATAAAAAAATGATGGAATTCCACTTTGAAGCTTTTATCTTTGTGAGATCTTTGAAAATCAGATTCCACTCATGGTGTATTCTGTCAATCCTCCCACTGTGACAAGATACCTCAGCAATTTGGGCCTGAAAGGATATGTTACTGATGTAAAGCCCACACTGAGAAATAGAGACAGATTAAACAAGGAAGCTACAGGTGTTCTCAGAACAATAGACTGACCATCTCAGGGTCCAGACCTTACTGAATGTGTTTGGGATTTTTTTGGATTGAGAAATGAATAACATATAGTTGATGGCATATGTTAACATATGCTAGGTATCTTCTGTTCTTAAGGGTCCTCAGTAGTTGGAAAACTGGTAAACCCTCCAAAGTCATACTAGTGCCCTCCCCTATTTATGCCACCATTCTAGGTGTTGTTCTGTTTTGTTTAACAGCTCTGCCTCATCAATGAAGCATTCTTCCTTGGCTTTGGTCTGCCAGGTTTGTTTGCTCCTGCTAAGCTTGCGATTGTGTTCTCATTTTTCAGTTTCTACTTCAATTGCAAACACTCCATCTGGAGTCAATGTCTGGAAAAACAACACTTCATGTTTGTCTGACCACTGTTTTCAGCCTTGACTGGTGAACCAACTGCAATTTACTAGAACCAGTCATATTTTGCTACCAATCACTGAAGAGATTCAGTGTAGGGGGAGCAATGGGGACAACCCTTTACCACAACAGATCAATAACAGGAAATAGGTGTATCAAAGATATAGTACACTACCAGCCAAACATTTTAGTACACTACCAGTCAAACGTTTTAGTACACTACCAGACAAACGTTTTAGATACACTACCAGACAAACGTTTTAGATACACTACCAGTCAAACGTTTTAGTACACTACCAGACAAACGTTTTAGATCACTACCAGTCAAACGTTTTAGATCACTACCAGTCAAACGTTTTAGATACACTACCAGTCAAACGTTTTAGATTCACTACCAGTCAAACGTTTTAGATACACTACCAGTCAAACGTTTTAGATTCACTACCAGTCAAACGTTTTAGATACACTACCAGTCAAACGTTTTAGATCACTACCAGTCAAACGTTTTAGATACACTACCAGTCAAACGTTTTAGATTCACTACCAGTCAAACGTTTTAGATACACTACCAGTCAAACGTTTTAGATACACTACCAGCCAAACGTTTTAGTACACTACCAGCCAAACGTTTTAGATATACTACCAGTCAAACGTTTTAGTACACTACCAGACAAACGTTTTAGTACACTACCAGCCAAATGTTTTAGATACACTACCAGTCAAACGTTTTAGTACACTACCAGTCAAACGTTTTAGTACACTACCAGCCAAATGTTTTAGATACACTACCAGTCAAACGTTTTAGTACATTACCAGTCAAACGTTTTAGTAACACTACCAGTCAAACGTTTTAGTACACTACCAGTCAAACGTTTTAGATACACTACCAGTCAAACGTTTTAAATCACTACCAGTCAAACGTTTTAGTACACTACCAGTCAAACGTTTTAGATACACTACCAGTCAAACGTTTTAGATACACTACCAGTCAAACGTTTTAGTACATTACCAGTCAAACGTTTTAGTAACACTACCAGTCAAACGTTTTAGTACACTACCAGTCAAACGTTTTAGTACATTACCAGTCAAACGTTTTAGTAACACTACCAGTCAAACGTTTTAGTACATTACCAGTCAAACGTTTTAGATACACTACCAGTCAAACGTTTTAGTACACTACCAGCCAAACGTCTTAGTACACTACCAGTCAAACGTTTTAGTACACTACCAGCCAAACGTCTTAGTACACTACCAGCTAAACATTTTAGTAACACTACCAGCCAAACGTCTTAGTACACTACCAGCCAAACGTTTTAGTACACTACCAGTCAAACATTTTAGTACACTACCAGCCAAACGTTTTAGATACACTACCAGTCAAACGTTTTAGTACACTACCAGTCAAACGTTTTAGATACACTACCAGTCAAACGTTTTAGATATACTACCAGCCAAACGTTTTAGTACACTACCAGCCAAACGTTTTAGATACACTATCAGTCAAATGTTTTAGTACATTACCAGTCAAACGTTTTAGTACATTACCAGTCAAACGTTTTAGATACACTACCAGTCAAACGTTTTAGATACACTACCAGCCAAACGTTTTAGTACACTATCAGTCAAACGTTTTAGTACACTACCAGTCAAACGTTTTAGTACACTACCAGTCAAACGTTTTAGATACACTACCAGTCAAACGTTTTAGTACACTACCAGCCAAACGTTTTAGATATACTACCAGTCAAACGTTTTAGTACACTACCAGCCAAACGTTTTAGATATACTACCAGTCAAACGTTTTAGTACACTACCAGACAAACGTTTTAGTACACTACCAGCCAAATGTTTTAGATACACTACCAGTCAAACGTTTTAGTACACTACCAGTCAAACGTTTTAGTACACTACCAGCCAAATGTTTTAGATACACTACCAGTCAAACGTTTTAGTACATTACCAGTCAAACGTTTTAGTAACACTACCAGTCAAACGTTTTAGTACACTACCAGTCAAACGTTTTAGATACACTACCAGTCAAACGTTTTAAATCACTACCAGTCAAACGTTTTAGTACACTACCAGTCAAACGTTTTAGATACACTACCAGTCAAACGTTTTAGATACACTACCAGTCAAACGTTTTAGTACATTACCAGTCAAACGTTTTAGTAACACTACCAGTCAAACGTTTTAGTACACTACCAGTCAAACGTTTTAGTACATTACCAGTCAAACGTTTTAGTAACACTACCAGTCAAACGTTTTAGTACATTACCAGTCAAACGTTTTAGATACACTACCAGTCAAACGTTTTAGTACACTACCAGCCAAACGTCTTAGTACACTACCAGTCAAACGTTTTAGTACACTACCAGCCAAACGTCTTAGTACACTACCAGCTAAACATTTTAGTAACACTACCAGCCAAACGTCTTAGTACACTACCAGCCAAACGTTTTAGTACACTACCAGTCAAACATTTTAGTACACTACCAGCCAAACGTTTTAGATACACTACCAGTCAAACGTTTTAGTACACTACCAGTCAAACGTTTTAGATACACTACCAGTCAAACGTTTTAGATATACTACCAGCCAAACGTTTTAGTACACTACCAGCCAAACGTTTTAGATACACTATCAGTCAAATGTTTTAGTACATTACCAGTCAAACGTTTTAGTACATTACCAGTCAAACGTTTTAGATACACTACCAGTCAAACGTTTTAGATACACTACCAGCCAAACGTTTTAGTACACTATCAGTCAAACGTTTTAGTACACTACCAGTCAAACGTTTTAGTACACTACCAGTCAAACGTTTTAGATACACTACCAGTCAAACGTTTTAGTACACTACCAGTCAAACGTTTTAGTACACTACCAGCCAAACGTTTTAGTACACTACCAGTCAAACGTTTTAGTACACTACCGATGAACAGTTTTAAAAAATTGCCAGCCAAACGTTTTAGAAACTGTTTTAAAACTTTTGACGGGGGGAGGAAACCAGAGTACAGGGAGAATATATATATTAAGTATCTCACAGTACAGATGGAAAATGAAGAAACATACTGTGAAAGCAAGCAACCCTTTTTTAAAGAATGATTTGCAGTGATTTGTTGATCAGCTGACCTCAAGCTAATCAAGCATGCCTTTCAGAAACTGAAGACGAAACTCCCCGAGAACAAGCAGGAACTGAAAACAGCTGCAGTAAAGGCCAGGCAGAGCATCACCAGGATAGAAAGCCAGCATATGCCATCCAAATTTTGGTTAGCCATTTACTGCAAATGATTTGCTACCAAATATTAAAAAAGAGACAATTTAATTTATTTAAAAGGGTAAAACTCAAAAATAAATGGACAAATGAATATAACGGTGTGGTAGACACAGAAAATAACAATAGTTCCTAAATAATATGCATCTGAATATTTTGTAGTTATGCAGTTGCAAAGAAGCTGTCAGATGATAATTATTTTATGACTGTCAATTATAGCAATTACAGTTAAAAACTTAAAATAAACACAAACTACCACTATTTTATTTCCACAAAGAATATTTTCCCCCAAAAACTTTGAGAATTTGGATGACTCAATGGACGGCAAAACAATGACAATAGACAACAAATCTAAATCTCTATAAAGAACATGTATGTTCCTGCTAATAATATTATTTGTGTTAATAATGACATATATTGAGATATCAGTATAATAAGTGTAATTGTAGACATTTTAAGTTTTTATGTTTATATGTTTGAATTGTTGTTTGTAACTTACAGCCTCCCGACCCCATATACACCCACCCACCCACCTACCCCCGACATGTCAAACCCAATAGTCTGTAAATCTATTCACTTATTTGTTGCATAATCATAATTAAATCAATGCCAACTGCAATTAAAGTTTGACACCTTACTTTAAATGCATTCCTTAAAGGGGGAATTCCACCAATTTTTACAAAATTCATTACAAAGTGAAGTTACCATGTAAACTTAGTTTTGGGAGCTGGACCAGGCCCTGATTTCCTCTACCGACTATATATACACCCCCATTCGCGCACTATTTCCGCGTCGAACAACATCGCACCCACCACCTCCCCTTCTCCTCCCCATATTCATTCTAATCCCAAAGATGGGGGGGGCACAGTTCATGCACAAGCACCAAATCCACCCAGAACTCCAGCCCCAAGCTCATTCCCAAGCATGGGCCATGCTAACAAAAGATTCATTCAGAGTGGAAATTTATAAAGCAAGTTTGTTGTATTGGCATAACCCAAAGTTGTATTGTAAATATATTATTCCATACTGTCACCGTGGAGAGACGAGGAGGCACGATGCAAGTGCATAACCGGAGGGCAGTTTAATAAGAAACAAACCAAACCAAGAGAACGAGAAACTAGAAATACTGACTTACAGACAAAACCACAAAATAAAATAAAAACAAGGTTATCATGAGTCCAATGAGCAGGGAACAAGGCTTACACTGACACAAAGCAAGACCTAACACTAGGCAAAGACGAATCAGACAAGCAGGGAAATATATACAGGAATTAATAACAAACACCTGGGGCTAACGAGAGGGAGCAAACACGGAACAGGTGAGCGGCAGAGACACAGGGTGGAGACACGGAGAACATGACTGAAATGTAAGTAGAAGTACATGGACTTGACAGGACAACGTAAACAAAGACAGGGAGACATGAAACAGGACAGATCGTTACACATACCATCCATATATGGAAGCAAGTCTGCAAAAACGCTATGTGTTCTGAGCTTTTATATGTTGATCTGAAATCTGAAAGCCTCATTTCAAACCCAAGTCTACATGATGTAGCTTTTAAGAGCCTCAACAGTGTGAACAATGACCCGGAAGGTTTCTCCAGAATGACACCTTTGCCTGGATGTGGTTTCCAGGTTTGGAGTGATGTGGAGTTGGATCCAATGGACCAGCAGATTCAGTCGCTGAGAAACTCCCACTCCGCTAACCTGCTGAGAGAGATGGAGCGAAGACATCAGCTCCAGCAGGGGAAGGCCAGGAGCTACTTGGTTCAAGAAAAGGTAAGGTAGGTGTTTCAGCTGTGTGGGTATATAGGTCAACGCCAGGGCTGCATGGTGGTAACACTGATTTGATCTTTTGTTAGAGATCTAACGTAGCTGTATCATCCCGTTACCCCCTGCATTGACATGCAAGGATAAATGACTTCCAGTATTTTGTGCAGTCTATTCACAAATGATCTAATTCTGAAATAAACACAATGAAAATATTTTTTCCCCTCATGTAAACTCTGCTTGCTAATTATCATGTAATTTTTAAGAAATTAATACAGACTATTTTTTAATTTTGTGTGATTTCTCTCTCTCTCTCTCTCTCTCTCTCTCTCTACATATATATATATATTTATACCTCTAGTGGTCACTACTCTAGCATGCAGATCTATGGGGGGACTGAGATTTTGTCTTTGCCCCCACAGTCGCAATGCAGCAACGGCTATTATCTCTGAACCAATCACAAAACACATTTTGCTGTGCAGTGTGAAGATATGTCCTTGCTTGTTTCTGATTGGCTTATACGGTAATTTCCTGATCATATTAATATTCTCACTTATTCCTGTCTTCAGAGTATTACAGTCTCAGCCTGTGTCTAGATACTTTTATCAGCTTTGATTTAAAGTTGTACTAAAGCTTTTCACCAAACACAGTTGTTCTGTCAGTGTAATGCTAAATTAATTAAGGGGGTTATTGAAATTAATCTCATTTAGATCAACTTTGTTTAATTTACATAAGTAAAGTTAGAGTTTAAGTTTAAAGCCACCTGCAGCATTTTGATTTCTTTACCTCATATATCAATTTAAGCCAGTATCATTAGATCTACTGTCATCAGTCATGCACAAGTCAAGACCTAAATATATTTCTGGCTTTAAAAATATGACTGTCCACATGCCCACGCATTACGTTTTATCTACCTCCCAAGCAAAGCACTGAACTGGGGCTGCCAGGATGCATTTAATGTGGAATTTAGGGCACTAGATTAATATGATGGTTAGGCTGCATGACATGACATCACACCCATCAAACTTTTAACTCAGATTACTAGGAAACGTCTATCACACGCGCACTAACAGACTTAAACATTTAGCACTACAAAGCAGAGTTTAAAGGCACTATACTAGTGAGCCCGATTCAGCCAATCAAGGCCGTGTAGGAAATCTTTCCCACAGTTTTGTATGTATGCAGCTGGATCAGGCTTAGTCCAGTACAGGCCAGCTTTGTTTTTCTATTTATTCGACGTGCGTGCTTGAACTGTAACCTGATCGGGCTGCAGGTGTTGGGGTGGGAGCCTAGGTTCTTTTGTCACAGGTATGCTGTGCATGGACAAAGCAGATCTCAGACATCAGAATAACCCAGAGTGTAAACAGTGTACTGTACTGCAACAATCAGATCAGCCTTCAAGAGATTTCATTTCTGTGTTCCTCTGCGTTCCCATATTACCACTTTCCCCCAAAAGCCCCACACAGCCCACCCATGACCCCAATTTGCAGATGATGCTACATGATCATGGACTTTTCATTGCAGAAGAAAGCCAGACTCTGCACTCTCTTTCTCACTCTCTCTATCTCTGTATTTAAGTTTGAGAGGCTGTTCGGCTGTTTATCTGCCAAATGAAGTGAAAGGAAACATTGGATGCCGTATGAAGTAATTAGGATTATAACCAGAGGAACACATCACAGTGAAGAAAATCAACACTGCATCAACTGCTCTTGTTGCTAATGGTTTTAGCGGTGCTCTATGTACTGTGGACGCTTTTTCAACCATGTACATACAATTTTTTCTTATATGGAACCTTTAATGGTCGTTTTGTGAAGTCTAGTTAAGAGACTATTACAGCATAAATGAGCTTCTCTAGGTGCTTGTGGGGCATCAAACCTAAATTTTTAATATGAGAGGAGGCTGCTTTGGTGATTGTTTTGATATGGCTAATAAACTTGAGATCTATGTCTACTAGAACAGCAAGATTATAGCTAATGCTCACTGGCACACTGGCCACTTTTTACACAGTCAAACTTCTATGCATATGATGGTTTATGATGTGTACAAATGCGAGCACTGCACTGTCTTGTCTGATCTGATTGAGCTATCAAGTCTAGAGCTGCAGTCATAATTGACAAAAAATTTGTTTGTGTTATTGATATTTGTTGGATCATGTTGATGCCTCATGGCTCCATGACTCCTTTAGACTACCCAAGAACATCTGTAAGTTATTAGGATACTGATATCCCACTTTTAGTATCCAGTGAATGGTTAGAGGCTCTTATACCTTCTGTACACACATCTGTGATGTAAGCATAATAAGCCAGCTTATATGATATAGACACTTGCAATAATCACCAGTAACTGTATGTGCTTATCCATCACAGCTAACCATCCCAGAGAGTGGCTCACTGAGCAACTGTGACCGGAATAAGGTCAACCTGGCCTCCGTGCCCCTCCTCATGGCGAAGGAGAGCCCAGGAGAGGATCGGAAGGAAGAGGAGGGACACCAGGAACAGACCACCTGTGTACAATCCCCCAACACAAGGCCTGCCTTTCACGAGGACACACAAGAGAGCAGCCTGGTGGAGGGAAAACAGGATGCCCAGTCCATAGAGAACAACCTGCTGCAGGGCCTGAAGAGCTTAAACTGTTCCACAGAGTTTCTAGAAGCCGTGGAGAAGTTCCTCTCCTGAGTGTGAACTTGGGTCCTCAACCAGCCTGCATCTGAGGTGAATATGTTCATGACAGGGAGAGCACACTCGAGAACAGTGACCACCACACCTAGCCAAAAGAACTGTTCACGTTTCTCTTCTACACAAAGAAGCTGCTGCTAATATTCTACAGACGTTCAACAATGCTGTTTTCCTCCAAGTTGGCGTCAACCTAAAGCCTTGATCTGAGTAGTAATAGGAAGTGTCACTGTAGTGAACTGCCCCATCGCACTCCGTCACCTCTCTGCAACGGCTACCTGTTAGCTTTTAAACATGTTGCTAGATATTGTGACCGAATGTATGTCAAACATCAGCTGTGTTGCAAATCGTCCTGTCCTGTCCAGTCCTCACCCCGAACCGGGACACAGTAAGGCAACTTTTAGCAATTGCGGCTACAGCTTTCGTCTAAATCTGTGGACAGTTTTAAAGTCCATGCCTATATACTATATTCCAGCTCTACATGCTTGCTGTATTTCTATCATTCTTTAAATGACTTTTTTATGGTGTCTTCTTTGGTTTGAATTGATTTGAGACTAGGTGTCTTCAGATCTGCCAAAGTACCCAACAGAGTTAGCAATATGCATCGTCAGCTGCTAGCTTTCCTCTCCCTTCTGCCCAACTGCTCCCAGTCCCGGACAAAACTCCCAGCTCATTTAAGCTTTTCTAAATTTGTTACCGGTGCTTGTTATGAAGGTTTGTAGCCTAGCTAGACACTGCTTCTTACTTGTGTTAGCCATTTGTTGCAGGATATTACCATTAACTTCATTTAAGACAATAGCAATAGCCAGCAGCCCACCTTCACTGTAGGAATAAACTTATATGTTAGCTTAACATGTTAAACAACCCCCCCCCCTCCCCCCCAACATCAAGGCTTACAGTCTTTCGTCACTATTGTACTTTGCGGGCGTGGTGCGCTATGAAGCATATTTAATTTCTTCATGCTGTCCACAAATATGTCCACGCTGGCTCATAACCAGTTTGTGTGACCTCAGTTTCAGACTCACGGTCCATCTGTTAGCTAGCTAGCTATAGGTTATTAAATATAACGTTGGTGAATGTTTTTTCTGTGGCATATCTTTACTATTAAACCCAAACTTAAACATTGGAACAGTCATTTAGATGTGAACATCTAGTCATTCAGAGTGGTTTGATGTGTCACCAGTGGTGTTGACAGGAACCAGACATCTGAATGCCTTTAAAAAGCTACATAACAAAGCACATACACAAAACGCTCGTAAACATGACATAGCCTGATGTGTGAACACTGTGTAACAAAGAGTGAAATACTCTGCATGTAACATGAAAACAATTAAATAATCAGATTTAATGTGTGAAATTAAGCCCTGGCCTACCAGTAGCTCATTTACATATCATTTACATACGCAGATGTTTTGCAATGGAGCCAACAAAGCGTCTTGTGCGCCAATGGCTGGGCTTTTAGACGGAGTTTGAGGTCGAGCAGTGAAAGTAAAGGCTCCCCCTATTGACCAAACTGGAAGGAATAAAATATTCAAAAACAGCTTAGACTTTTTTGTAAGACAGTTGAATTTTGTGATTGTGTACTGTAATTATTTTCCTAAAGTAATATTTATTTAAATGCTGTATTACTGCTGCGTATGAGTTTCTGCACTAGCTGTGTTTTGCATTGTTTATTTTGTGAGTTCACATTAGACTTATATACTAATACTTTTTTCACATTCCTCTCACATACAAAATGTGCACAAAGTATTAGTATTCTATAATAATTAGTACAAAATTTATTATTGGTGTTGTTAGTTTTATTGATATAGTTTTCATGTTTTAGGTTGTTAAGTTATTATGCACAAACTGTTATGTTGTTAAACTATTATGCACACACACCTACCAGATGTGAGTTTGATTGTACAGACACACCAAAGACATAACTGATGAATATCTGTCGGTGCATGCAGTAATTTCACAGTGGGATTTGAGCAGCACCTTCGATGAATATGTTACCAATATTTTAAAACACATTCATCTTGGAGAGACACCTGCAGGGTGATATAAGGCAAAACAGTCTCTCAATTAAATACCACTATTTTAATATAAAGTTAATTTCTCATATGTAGAGCTCCCACATTTCACATCACACCACTCTGAATGACTCTGCTTACATTACATATGACGGAATAATGCTGAAAATGTGAAAAAGCAAGGAATCTATTGCCCTTCAAACCTGCTATTTTGGTTGAGACCCAACTATAAAGTCTGGACCAAACTAGGTCCTTGTAGCTTTATTGAGTCAGGAAACCAAAACCAGGTCTAAATATGATGAGCATGTCACTCTGCAAATCACTCTGCAAAGCCTGAAACTCTTTCACAGGATTTTTTAGACCACCAATGCTCAGGACTGAATCCCCAAAACGTTAACAGTGTGGCTATATAAACAAAAATGGTGTCACAAAGGGTTCTTTAAGTGATTCAACACTTTTGGTTCCCCAAGAACCTTTCATTGGCTGTTTTCCTAAAGAACCATATTTGGAAATGAGATGTGTGAGTGCAAAGAACCTTCACATCGTGTAAAGGCTCTGTACCAATTTTAGGGTTCTTCCTACAATCTTAACAATGTGCAAGCCCTTCACCCTCAAACATCTCATTTTCAGAAACAGTACTTCAAAGAATCATCTCCTGGAAGGTTCTTTAGGGAGCTAAAAGTGCTTCTTCTTCTACATTCTTTCAAAATGATGGCTCTTGAGGGGTTCTTTGGTAAAGATAATGGCTCTAGTTAGAGCCACGATTAAGACTAATGGAAAATGTGTTTTATATGATTCTATATAGAACCTTTTTGGAAATAATTCTATGTAGCACCAAAACAATATGCATACACTAATTTCATGATGAATAACCAACTTGCTTTTAGGGGACCTTACTTTTTAAAACACATTAATCAATCAACAGTCTCTCAGTCAAAGCTTATGGTTTAGATTCTCCACTATTTTAATATAAAGTTAATTACTTATATGTAGATTGCCCACAATTCACATCGTACCACTCAGAACGACTCCACTTACATTACATATGACAGAATTATGCTGAAAATGGGAAAAAGCAAGGAATGCCCCTGACATTTCATGCACAATTGCACCACAACGAAGTGTGAAGTGTGAAGCCGCCACACTACTAATTGATACTACTGAACCAAATACAACCGGACAGTGCTGTGTCCATTTTCCAGAATTATCTGTATCTAGTGTGTTTATCGTGTTCCTTAAAACAAAATACAGGACTGTGTACACACCAGAGACCACCTTTCATTAAGAAGTTTCTAGTCAAAACAGCTACTAAGTACAGGTTACTCATTTGCAGGAGATATTTTTAGAGGAGATTGAGACTGAGATAGGAGATAATCTACACGTATAAGGAGGAAGAAAGTTACAGAGAAAATAGGGTTCCTAACAACCACCGGGAAGACCCGGCACTACCAGCACTGACCCTGCCAGATAAACAGCGCTTTCATTTTTGAGACAGAGATCAAGCTTTACTCTCACTTCAGAGCTGAAAACATCCACAGGGGTTTCTATCCATCCTTCCACTGTGAGAAGACACCTCAGCTCTATGGGTCTAAGAGGATGTGAAGCTGTTCCAGAAGCTCTTTGTTGAGAAAAGGAGATACAGACACGTCAAACAAAGACGCTGTTGGTGTTTTCAGAACAATGGACTGACCACCCCAGATTCCAAAAGCAGAGCCAACTTCTTAGACTAATTTTGGCCTAGTGGCTCGTTGAGAAACTGAAAGTGAGTCTACTGAGAAGAAAGGCAGCTGTAATAAAGGTAAAGAGTGGACACTAAATGTAAAAAAGTTATATTTAGTTGCTGAGGCATCTGCTGGGGCTGTTTTGACTGAAAATGAAATATCTGAAGGGTGGTCTCTGATTTAGTGTACATATGTGTTTTTGGGCATCTAATCCCAAATTTCCTGTGAAACTCTCAATCCAGTTATGGATGTCATCTAAGGGAACATCAGTTCTATGCTTTCTGCAGGACTTGAATGGAGTTGCTAAAAGAAAGGAATGGGAAAGGGAGGGAGACTGGGAATGTATGGAACATTGGACAGTCTTACACTTATACCACATAGATCTAAATGTTATAAGCTAGACACCAAAATGTAGGAACTGTAATCCTGCTTCAGCTTGATCCGGACTGAGGCCAGATCTTTAGTTCTCACAAATTTTTACTCCTTTGCTCTGGACTATTGTCCAAGACACCCTTCACACCTACTATTTTGGTTAAAACCCAACTATAATGTCTGGACCAAACAAGGTCCTTGTAGCTTTACTGAGCCAGGAAACCAAAACCAGGTCTAAATATGATGAGCACATCACACTGCAAATCACTCTGCAAAGCCTAAAACTCATGTACAGCTCAGTGTTCAGGTCAGAATCCCCCAAAAATACATAGGGTGGCTATATAACCAAAAATGGTGCCCATTTTTGGTTATATAGCCACCCTATGTGGCACACAAAGGGCACACAAAGGGCTCTTTAAGTGAGTCAACACTTTTGGTTCCCCAAGAATCTTGCATTGGCTATTTTCCTAAAGAACCATATTTGGAAATGAGATGTGTGAGTGCAAAGAACCTTCACATCGTGTAAAGGCTCTATATCAATAATTTTAAGGTTCTTCCTACAACCTTAACAATGTGCAAACCCTTCACCCTCAAACATCTCATTTTTGGAAACAGTTCTTTAAAGAATAATCTCTTGGAAGGTTCTTCAGGGAGCGAATAGTTCTTCTTTTACATATTTTTAAAAAATATGTTTTTTCAAGGGTTCTTTGGTAGGTAACCTCCAAACACCAGTCTGAACTCTTCACTGTGGTGGTGACGTCCAAAGTCTTCAGTGCTTCTAAACGTTACCTCTAAAACGTTTATTACACAAATTATTTACCAATAAGTTGTTGTATACCTGCTGTTTAATACTGTCGTCACTTAGGAACATTATATAAGCAATTTTTCTGCACAGGAAGCGTATTAAATATTCCAACAGTATCAATACAGTAAGTAGTTGTTTTACGTATGTCAGTGTGTTTATTTAATCCTTTCCAGACAGTATTATTCACAGTTATCATCTAATACCTGCTTTGACTGCTCAATACTTTATTAAGCTAAATCAAGATTGCTGCTGAAGGAACTGAATACATTTATACAATGTCTGAGGCGTCCAGGAGAACTTTGGAGCACAAGATATTTTCTGATTCTTTCAAAATAAAATATTTATGCTACTTTGTATTGTATTTATGATTTACAGCTGTTCTAATGATATTTGGTGTTTGTACTGGTGAAAATACACTTTTTTGAGTTTTAAATGAGTTTTTACTACAAAACTATATAATACTTAATTCTAATTATAGCAGAGGGGTACACGCAGGCTAAATACTTCCCAACTATGACCATTATTAACAACACAGCTTCACCGAGTTGTCATTACAGATAGCAAATAAAGCAGCGATGTTGGGAATATCATAAATAATTTCACATCAACCCATCTCAGTGTCCTAATAATTTTTAACCTTTGGTGAAATTCACCTTTAATTAGGCAGAATCGCCTGGATAGCTATAAAAATTAGTCATATTTTCTATTGTTTCTCTAGTTTCGGGTTTCGATGGCTAGATTTATCAGGGAGCATTGCACATGCTTTGTTATGCACTATGCTATCTTCAAAACAATATTTATTTAAACTTATGCAAGAATGTGGAAAACTGTTCAAGTGTGTATCACGTGTGTTGTATTGTATAGACTTTACAGGTGACATTTGTGTAGATAATTTGATAAAATGAAAACGTGTGACTATCCCATAAATAAGTCTCTGGAGTCGTGGCTGGCTGTTTAACCATATTGTTTCATGGTTCCAGCCTATTCATGTTCATGTTCAATAAACCTGTATCACAGATGAACATTATAATATTGATTAAACGTCAGACTCTGTTTACCTTGGACTTTTTCTCCGGCCTTATCACTCCTTTGTAGCTGTCTTTGATGTTGTCTTCTCTAGCCGAGGGTCCAGACTGACGTATGGCTGTATGCTTGGCAGCACAGCTCAGCAAAGCTCAATCAATGCATTAAGCCGAAATGGACTAACCTGGAGCGCACGTCAATGTACCTTCTTAAAGCCCCCTCACTTTCATGATGCTCTTTCAACAAAGAAATGGTATATCTGGGCTGCAGCAGTGCTTTCCTGGGAATAGGCTTCTTTTGGGTCTCCAAACTGACCACAAACAAGGCAAGGACTGACACTGCTTAGATACATTAATGTAATCTGTTTTATTCACCAACCAAAATGTCCAGTAGGCCTACAGTTACAAGAGACTTCTGAGTTTTGTACATGTCATTCAATTCAAGTTTATTTGTGTAGAACTTTTTACAACAATGTTGTCACAAAGCAGCTTTACAGAAGTTTTGAAAACAGACAGTTACAACATATATCCCCCAGTGAGCAAGCCAGAGGCAACAGTGGCAAGAACACCTCCCTCAGACTGGAGGAAGAAACCTTGGGAGGAACCAGACTCACAAGGGGAGACCCATCCTCCTCTGGTCAAACAGTATTTACAGTTTAAACTAAATACCAAAGAAAAGAGTCTCTGTTTGAAATCTGGATAGCAAAGCTTTAGAAGCTGCACAGGTAGAGGCAGTCTCTGACTGAGGCAGTCTCTGACTGAGTCTTTATGTAAAGTGGGCGTGAGCTGTAACAGTTCCATCCTATCTCAATGCTGTTTCAGTTACATCGCTGTGCCACCCAGATGCACCAGCATTGAGATAGGATGGGACTGTTACAGCTCACGCCCACTTTACATAAAGACTCATTCAGAGACTGCCTTAGTCAGAGACTGCCTCAGTCAGAGACTGCCTCTACCTGTGCAGCTTCTAAAGCTTTGCTATCCAGATTTCAAACAGAGACTCTTTTCTTTGATATTTAGTTTATTAAACTATAAATACTGTTTGACCAGAGGAGGATGGGTCTCCCCTTGTGAGTTTGGTTCCTCCCAAGGTTTCTTCCTCCAGTCTGAGGGAGTTTTTCCTCGCCACTGTTGCCTCTGGCTTGCTCACTGAGGGATATATGTTGTAACTGTCTGTTTTCAAAACTCTGTAAAGCTGCTTCGCGACAACATTGTTGGTAATAGCGCTATACAAATAAACTTGACTTGACTTGACCTGACCGGTGCAGCTGGATGGCACAGTGATGCAATTGAGGGTGTAGCAGTTGACACAAATGGACAGGAGAGCTGGCTGGTGATGGTGAGGAGGAGGCCCTGATGGTCAGTCCTTCAACAGCGTTCAACAGACGGGAGGACAGTCATTACCTCAGGAAGAGTAAAGAGATAGAGTTAGTTGGGCTCGGGTGTATGACTGTAGAGAATATGAATATTCAGAATTTTAGAGTGTGGCTGGTGACTCCAGCAGATCTAACTATAACAGCCTAAACTAAAAGGAGAGAACCAGAAGGTAACATAGACATGAGAGCACCCTGAGACACTGGGACCCCCCTCACTCCACCATCAAAAAACTTGAGTGATTGCGTGAAATGGTGGGACAACAGTCTCAGTTTACCATAAACCTCTGTGTCCAGGTGTCCATGTGTCCATGTGTTTAACAGTACATTTTCCACTGTTTATGTTTAAAATGTGCATTAAGCCAAAACTGTCAAAACTATTATAAAACAGTGTCTCCAGCACCAGGACGCACAGGACTTTCTGTTTGGGAGCTTTGGGGTCATTAAACTCTTCAAACGCTCAGACATTCCCATCACTGTAGAGTTAAAACCCTCAGTTCACCTCAGGAGGTTCAGGCCTACTGCCCTGAGCTGCTCTGAGGAACAGTCATCCTGGGTTCCCAGGACCCTTTGTTTGCTCATTGAACTTTCTAGGAAAAAGCCCTACATGTTCCAGAGGCCTGTGTGTTCAAGGCCCTGTGTTCCTATTTTGGACTCTTGGAGGCAACCTTGTGTTCCGTTACTGAAATATTTCAGGAAACAACTCTATGTTCTAGTAGCCCAATGTTAATTATGTCTCCTCAAGATAAAATTACACTGCAGTGACACTGACATGGTGCTGGTGGTGTGTTAGTGTGTGTTGTGCTGGTGTGAGTGGATCAGACACATTGGAATTTAGCATAAAAAAGCTTTACCAAAGAGACATTTGCCCTCTGTTCCATTACCCATGTTCCACCACGTTGCCCAGAGGGAATCCTCAATGCCAACGTAATGTTGTATTTTGCTGTTTCAACAGGAATTCAATTTACAGTGATGGATTTCTGTATTATTCCAACTTTAGAGTGTAAACAAAGTCATTCACATGTGAAAAGCTGTACTGTGGATAAACCCAGATTTTATTACAGTGGTGGTGATAGGAACCAGGCGTCTCCTGGGAAGGCTTTCTATACCCTTCAGGAGTGTGTTTACAGGAATTTTTGATCGTTCTTCCAGAAGCACAAGTACCGTTCTCCATCGGATTGCCAGATGGAGAAGCGAGATTCGGCACTCCGAAGAACACCATTGCATCCAACGCTTTGCATTGAGCTTGGTGATGTAAGGCTTGGATGCACCTGCTTGGCCATAGAAACCCATTCCATGAAGCTCTCTACGCTACGTTGTTGAGCTGATCTGAAGACCACATGAAGTATGGAGGTCTGTAGTGATTGACTCTGCAGAAAGTTGTGAATATTTAGTAGTGAGGAAATTTCACGACTGGACTTGTTGCACAGGCGGCATCCTATCACGGAGCCCCTGAGAGCGACCCATTCTTTCACTAATGTGTGTAGAAGCAGTCTGCATGACTAGGTATTAGGTTTTATACATCTGTGGCCATGGAAGTGATTGTAACACCTGAATTTAAGAATTCAGATGGGTGAGTGAAAACTTTTGGCAATATAGTGTATGTCCAGACCGAAATGTCCCCAACATTTTGTTTATTTTCTACACTTGCTGTCACTGTCCAAAGAAAAAACAAGACAGTAACTGTACAGGAGAGGACTGAAGACTTCTTACGTTTTAATTAAGTTAATGTAAAAAGGGTTTTATTACATGTGATTATTATTTATAACATTTGTATTGGTTTATTCATCATGAAATGAATAGACAAATGGAAATCGACAAAATGGGGATAAATGTTTTTCTTAGAACACCAACGATATAGATACTCAGAAGACACATGTAGGACTACTAGTCAGTAATCTGGATAGTAGATAAAATGACTGTCAAATGATCTTGCTACAGTGAACCATTGCACTTTAAAACAAGTTGAATGACTTCAGCTCAATCAATGAATTACGCTAAAATTTAGAAATAACTAAATTCAGGCCAAAATTCACATTATATTTTTAACTATTTGATGGAACAGTCATTTTATCTATTACCAAATGTCTCAAAACTGTGCTATTTAGCTTGCTATGTTAAAAATGTAAAACCCTAAGAACATACGTACCCTCCTGAGAAAGAAGCAATGGCTCAAATGTTTGGTATTGTTCTAGCTTTTTACAGCGGACGGCTAAATCACTGTGTTGAAGGATTTGTGGTGTCCCGCACCAAATTCTCACATACATAACCATAACGCAAGATAGATCAAATAATGATCCAACATACTCGTTCTCCGTGACCATCTCAGTAAACATGGAGTGGTTACTATGGTATAAAGCAAATGTTAGTAAGTTAGCACACCAAACCACCTCCGTCCTACTGCTTACTTACTTACTGCTTTCATGGAGTACTTACTGCTGTTGGGGTTAACTAGAACCTTTGTTATCCACTGACCTGGAGCTCGATTTATCTAATCCAGCTGGACAGAACCTTTGACCTTCTTGTTCCAGTCTTCCTAGCACACTTCTCCTATTACTCATGGTTGTTACCTCCACACCATTAGCCGCTTTGAAGGCCTTCCAGCCTTTATGGTGAGTTTGGTTCAGCTGATGCACACACTCTGTGTGTCTCTAGCAACCAGGCAGGAGTTTATTCATGATACTGGTATACTGATCACTAGGGATGACTGGCATTGATGAAGATCCAGAGGTGGGTATCACATTAACAGCTAAACTTCTAAGTGCATCCAGCATCCATCAGTGTAATATCTGAAGTGTGTTAGAAGTTATTCTTCGATGAAATCAAAGCAGTACAAATGTAGTCACCAACATAGGGTAATAAAATTAGTATCCAAATATTAATATAAGTTGGGGCAGAATGTTAATAGAACTCAATGATATATAAATCATTTAAACCCTATATTTACACAAAAATTGTGTAAAGTCCACTGAAACTGAGACATCGCTCACTGTAAACAATAGAGACCCCTAACTGTGGAAAATCTGTATCCAGCAAGAATGGGAAACATTTCATATTCAAATCCCTTCTAATGCATAACAACTTCACCCGTATTCATTTCCTGTGTTATTGTATTGCTGAGTACCTCTTTGGTAAATCGATTAAAATCAGTTTCATTATTTAATGTTCCACATGTTGATTAAAAATCTTGTTTTTGATCTTAAATCATTATTTTAATTCTTATTTATTTACTTCATGAACAGAAATAGTGTTTGTAAATGTGTTCCTGACGGCAAATGTTTACAAATGTCAATAGTTCCCATCAAATTCCATAGTGAACACATAAGGGTCAATTCTGACCCATGATGTGTGTTAGAAGGCAGTGATAAAAAATGATTTTTATTAATAAAGTAAAAATAATAAAACTTAAATCAGGTTTTGTGATGGCTTAGCTACCAGCAGACATCCAAAACAATAGCCCGAGGCTTAAAAATCTGCTAGCATAAATGCTAATGGCTCGAGTATAAAACTGCTGAATGATCAACGACTCGTTACAGAGTTGATAATAAAAAACTGTTCTGTGTGATTATATGACCAGAAACACATTAAAACTCCAGAGAGAATCAAAATAACTCACATTTTAAAACCACTTCACTGCTCGTAGATTAGCCTGCGGTGCATCATGGGATTGTCTTAGCGGCTGAGGAAGCGTTCAATGCTTCTTTAAAATCAGGTCTAAATAAGGTTCCTCAGTAGACAGCATGTTTAAGATATGTAAGTATTGGGACAGTCTACATGTCGGGAGCACATACTATGACGCAAAATACAGTCTATGTAGACCCTCACTAGGTTTTAAGACACACCCAAATCTCAGTCTATCACTTTTGACCCAGGTTGTGCATCAAAGGGTTATAAGAAGAGGTGATGAACACAGTGGTGAACATAACTTAAACATATCATCGCTGTCCAACTTTCCAGTAGAGGGCAAAACACTCCTTACTCTTTACTTTCAGTCAAAGGTAATGAAAATGTATTCTGCAGTTTTGTAGCACTTCTATTGGTCCCATCATGACATTTTGATACAATGTACAAAATGTAAGCCCAAAATATGTATTTGAGCCTAAAATGTGTAAAACATCACAAAAAAGGGTTCTTGGTTTTCTTGGCGACAGTATTTCATATGGGCTCGTATTTTCTCAGTTTCAACATTCAGTATGTTGTCTTTGTTTTGTTTTCGATTAAGTTCAATAGCTTTTAATGAGTTGCACATCATTGCGTTGTGTGTTTATTAACATTATTTGGAAGTGGTTTTGTTCTTAGAAGTAGACTATAAAAGTATGAGCATTTAAAAATACTCAGAGAAGCATACTCCGAGACCACATTGAACATCTGGGAAAATATAAAATGAGTCTTGTGCTATGACGTGATCATTATGCAAACGTAAGCAAAATTTCATGACCATGTTATGACCGTTGTACACAAAAGTCAGATTTGTTTATTTTATCTCATCCTGTCCATTGATCCTCATGTTTGGACGACTGATCTACTCAGCAGAGGCTTTTGCGCAAACTTGTGGAATCTGTTCCAGCTGACATGCAGATACAGCTGTATATCCAGTATTGGGCCACCACTGGTCAAGTGATATGATGTTTTGGCCCACTTTAGAATAAAACTGTTTCTGTAAAGGATATATAAAGGGTTTCAAATAAGTTTACTAATGGTTATTACTTAGGTCATAACTACCTTTAAAAGTGGCCCCTATTACCTCCACTGTAGTCCAGCACCACGACTGTAATGAGCCACTTCACCTCAAACCACTCTGAATCGGAATCTGTGGAATTCCCATTGAAAACTCTTCCTCCTGAGATTGTGCAGTGCTTGGTTGACCAGAGGAGGCCGCCATTTGACTGCACCGAAACAAGCTCCTCTGCGAGGAGGCACTGAAAGGACTGCAGATCTCGAAATCATCCAAAAAAGGAGAAGAAGCCTCAAAACTGCAGCTGTATTCATTTTTTACATATAAAACATGCTGATAGTTAACACAGATTTCTGTTTGGAACAGCCTGGCATGCGTATCTACCCACTGTTAAACACTGAGGGGAAAGAATTACATCACCTAAGAGACTGGAAAAGCCAGCTCTCTATCAGTGGTATCGGCCGACCTGCATATTTCCTGGATGTCCTCATGAGGTTCTCAATAGTTTTTATTGTTTGAATGGATTGCTGAGCGTTTCCTTTAAAAGTCATGGGAAAATACTATAGTCACATTGTTGATGGCTTACGTGTGAATACTATGTTAGGCTGCTCGGAACATATTGTTCCTGACATGGCGATGACAGCACCAGTGCCACTGTGTCGAATATTTCTAGAAGCACATACAGGGGCGAGGACCTTGCTGGTATCTTAATTGATCTCGTTTCTAAGCTTCAGTCAAGCCCAGCTTCAGCTGGAGTTATTGTGGTTTAGATCTACAATGACTGAAAGGGGCCAAAATTGAAAATGTGACCATGGCTACTGTTACCTGCTATGAAGATGTCTAATTGCCTCCTACAGTGGTGGCACAGTATACTTGAGAGATTGTCCAGTTTAAAGGAACAATATGAAATATTTTTAGTTTAAAGGCTAAGTAAGCACTGGCTAATATTAAAGTGTCAAACACATAACTATAGCGGTTATTGAGTTTCTAACTTGTGATTATTAATAGAAAAGATTTATTTTTACTTTTACTTTTTATTTTTTACAAAGTCAAGGAATGTTTAGCTCAGCCCGCTGGTCAGAAACTGTCATAGGCATTATGCGTGTGACATAGATGGCGGACAATGCTAGAAGACGCTCTTACGGTAATGGACAATGACAGAAAGGTGGTGTTGTTTTTGGCTGTAGTAATTGGATGTACAGTGGGACCACTGTGCACAAATGGCCCAAAGACCCCCAAATATCCAGAAATTGGACTAAACCTGTCAACTTTAAACGGGCACATAGGAATGGACCATCCTCTCACTCCGTTATCTGTAGTGATCATATCACGTCTGAAGATTATCACAGCTATGAAACAAAGGCTTACACGACGACTGGATCTTAAGTCTGGCGCTGTTCCAACAATATGGGCGTGTAAGGAAACCAGCGAGAGGTGTTCAAGAGCCCTGCGTACATGGAGGTAAACCAGGTTAGCGCGATTACTTCACTTGTTTTAGCTAACATTAGCTTCACTTCCTTCACTTCCGGTGCCTCAAGTTATGCTAAGCTAACGTAGTTGAAGTATGAAGATTTATAGAGTCGTATGAGTGAGAGTTCCACTTTATTCATATTTCCAACAATAACTGTACCTGTATATCTGAGTTTAGCTGGTTGCTAGGCTGTTGTCATGAATAATGTTGGTTATTTAGCTAGATACTGTTTACACTCAGGATGAGCTGCTGTTGTGGGTGTGGTTTGACTAAAAGTCTCAGGACTAAGTGATATGGGGGTCTATTTCTACATTACAGCTCTTTCAAATTCAAATTCAGGAATATCCTCAGAATCTGAAGAACCAGCACTGGAGAATTCTCAGTCCCAGTCAGTCATAATGCTGTTTTACTCCGGAGTTGTTTACTGTTGTCCATACGGTAGCATTCAGGAATTTCCATAGCGAGCTTGGGTTTTTCCACCGTCAATTTTAAAGCAAATTAAGCAGCGAATTTCATTTTAAGTCATGTTTATGTATTTTCAATGTCTAAAACAATGTGAAATCACCAGAGGCGTCCATCAGTGGTGCTTAGCCTTTAAGATATTTTAAAATTAGCTAGTTAGAATGTGAAGAAGTGAGTTTTATGGGTAGACATCTATATGTCATGTTGCAGAGATAGCTACTGAAATTAGCATGCTAACCAGCTAGCTCTGGCCCGTCCTGTCTCATAGCACCACTTTGTCCCTCAGGAGGCGATGGTGGGTTGATGTATTGTTAAGTCAAATAAGCCCAACATGAGAGTATGAGGAAATAGCGCTACTGCCCCGACGGCATATTCTAACCTCTTGTCAATATGTGGCTGTTGCTGCTCCTGTTTATATCATTTAAGGACAGACAGCCAATGAAAGGAGGAGTGAGCGCAACTATGACCAAAGCTTTTTCTGTTAAGCTGCAGCTGCACTGTACAATATATCAACTCCAAATCAGAAAACGTGGCGACACTGTGGACAATACAAATGTAGCAATTTAGAGCTAGTAATAAAGTGAAAGACTAAACAAAGTTAGTTGAAATCATTTAAAGTTGATGTCAACAGGTGATTGTAACCATAATGTGGTACAAAAGCAGTATCCAGAAAAGGCCTAGTCCTTTAGGTGTAGTTTGCCCACAAATTGATAGAAAAAATTATTGAAATTATTGAATGTTCCTCAAAAAAAGAGAGCCTAAGCTGAATAGCTGTGCTCTCTGACGAGCCTGTATCAAGAACCGTCATTCAGCAACAGCTGGGGCGAGGGATTCGTTTGGCGAACCTTTCTCAAATTCTACAATACAGAGTTTCATTCACAAATGCCATTTAAAACCTTACTGTGAAAAATAGAGACCTTGTGTCCAGAAGCAGCACTGACTTCTCTGGGCTCTAAGGCACCTGGGATGGACTACCACAGTGAAAATGCATGATGTGGTCAGAGAAATCAATATTTCTGGTCTTGTTTGAAAGAGCCATGATTTCCAGACCAAAGACAACAAGAATGATTTATACTACCAGCAAGTCCAAAAGCCAGGGTCTTTACGGTATAGGCCAACGCCTATATGTCCATGCCCTTGGCAAAGCGAACTTATACTTCTTTGATCCACCTTTAATGCATCAGATAGATTTTAAAGCAACACATGCTGCCTTAGGACGACATCTTTCCCAGAGACGCTCTGCATATTCCAACAAGACGATGCGAAACCACACACTGCACACATTACAAAGACATGTTTCTTTGACATGTTTTCTGGTGTCCCAACTTATTTTGGAAGTATAAAATATCAAACAAGCTTTGTTGTTATCAACGTAAGACAGGTCAAAAACAAATTACCCCAAAAATTGTATTGAACATATCCAGCATTTTCTGATAATATATCAAATATCATGGGCCGCACATGAAATCGCCTACTTAGACAGTACGTACTAGGTTTGACTTGACACGTCTTGACCGATTCCCCAGTGAACTCTTTCAGTACATGAGTTTTTAGTATCTACATAATCTTGGAAGCACTATGTCCAACATCTCACCAACATCTTGTAACGCAAGCCGTCAGACCACCACTGGAAACATCCCACTTTTCTTTGAAAGCCCTGTTTGTGGCTGTCCTGGATCTATGTTCTGATGACGTCGAATAACAGCTTGGAGAAGATGAAACATGAGGAATGTAATGATATTTTTCACTTGTTTACCTCTGTAGCAGCGGTTCATTATATACACAGAGCTGACCCCCAGCTTTCTTCCTCACCTTTGCCCCCCTTTGGAGCTCCAGCTGAATCATGGAATAGCGCAGTGTACAATCGCATACTTCAAAATATGTCCCAGTTCAGGAGGTGGTCCAGGGAACTTTTGCGCACTGCTTGATACATTCTTTGTATTTATGCAAACACACTAGATGTTCTCACCTACTGCTTTCACCTGCTATGTAGTAAAAAAGCAGGAGATTCAGGACGATAATTATATTAAGATAAGATAAGATAAGATAAGATAAGATAAGATAAGATAAGATAAGATAAGATAAGATAAGATAAGATAAGATAATCCTTTGTTAGTCTCACAGTGGGGGAAATTCACAGTGTTACAGCAGCAAAGGAATAGCAAGGCACTCAGTACAAACAATAGATAAATAAACAATACAGTAAATACAATAATAATAAATAATAAAAAGTCAAGAACTTCTAAGAATAAGTACTTGTTTTAGGCCAGAAGGCCTTTTTGAACCATCTGCTTCATCAGAGTATAGTCATCTACATTTGTAGAGATACATAAACTTCTGAAATAGGTAATTAAACAGATTTGTTCTTCATGGGTCATGGGGGGAGCTGGAGCCAATCCCAGCATCATCGAGTCAAGACAGGGTACACCATGGGCCAGTCCATCACATGGCCAACACTCACTGCAGGCAGTTTAGAGTGAGGGATCAACCTAACATGCATGTGTTTGGACTGTGGGAGGAAACCGGAGTACCCGGAGGAAACCCACTCAAGCACGGAGAGAACATACACACTCCACACAGAACGGCCCGGACCGGGAATCCAACCCGGATTGTCTTGCTGTGAGAAGACAGCACTAACCACTACACCACTACGCTCAGATTTGACTGAAAACGAATAACTCTGCTTTATTTATTTGTCCTATTTCTTCTTTTGTGTAACCGATGGACCATCATAACTGCTATAACTTTCCTTCATCAGTTGTAGGCCTGGTTTTCAGAATTGCTGCATTCATAGAATTACTGCATTCTCGGAATAACTGCTACTGCCTGTCACCTCCTTGACAAAACCTCAAAACCCAGGAATCAATGCTCCTACCAGAAGTCTGAGTGCTCCTGTAAACAATATTGCCAATTTTCCTCTTGGCCTCTCTTTCTTTACTTTTTCTCTTCCTGCTGCTTCCCCCCTGTAGCCCGTTCCACTCAGCTCCAAACAGAGCTCTATTTTTCTAAAGTGGAATGTGCGCTTAAATCAGACTTCGAGATGTAAACAAAGTCATTCAGAGTGGTCCAATGTGAAATAGTGCATTGCGGAAAAACCTAACCACTTAGATTTCTTTACAGCGGTGGTGAAAGAAATCAAAGGTCGTCATGACTACAACACAAATACATCACTTTTATTTACTATCCAAAACCAGCAGTGAACCTGCATTCTGAGATGTTCTATATAAATGAGGGGGGAAAAAAACTAACATTGCTCTTAGGTACTACTTTGTCTTACAGTGCCATGCATGTATCTTTTCACCATTAATATATCTGAAATATATAATATATAATATATAACATATAATATATAATATATAATATATAATATATCTGTCTTCCTGTCCTGTCTTCCCTCCCACTCCCCCCATACCTCGGTTTTTGCCGGATCTTGTTCTTGTGACTGTGTGACAATAAAGGCCCTGATTGATTGATTGATTGATTGATTGATTGATTGATTAATTGAAATAATGTATTTCAGGGCAGATCTACAGAACGATCTCTGCAGGCATCAGGCATCATACTGGTAATGTACTGGTAACGTACTGGTTACCAGTTTTAGCTTTTAAAGGTGGACTTCTGGTTACTATCATAACAACTGTAAACAATTCAGATTCAGTCCAATCAGTACAGTGCCTTTCACATTAAAGGGGAATTCCACCATTTTTTTCAAATTTTGGAATAATTCTGTCCTTGAGATGCACACATCTAAAGAAAAACATGTATTTTGTATTTTTCTGTATCATTTGAACACGAAAGCCGCTGTTTCCACCCATCCATCCATTATCTGCCACTTAATCCTGCTAGTCGGGGTTACGGGGGGGCTGGAGCCAATCCTAGCATCATCGGGCCAAGACAGGGTACACCATGGACTGGTCACCAGTCCATCGCATGGCCAACACGTACTCACACCCATGGGCAGTTTAGAGTGAGGATCAACCTAACATGCATGTGTTTGGACTGTGGGAGGAAACCGGAGTACCCGGAGGAAACCCACTCAAACACAGAGAGAACATACACACTCCACACAGAACCACCCGGACCGGGAATCCGACCCGGATCGTCTTGCTGTGAGAAGACAGTGGTAACCACTACACCACCATACTAACCACTACACAACCATGCCACCTAGCTGCTGTTTACATTATGTTAAAATTTCAAATTGACCAATGGACCAATAGAAAAGCTCCAAAATAGCTTGGAAAAAATTCTGGTTCTATTGACTTGCATTTAAAGTGAAGACTGGGCGTGTGTGAAATGGTCCACTCATTAACTCGTTCCCTGTTCACTACATAGACTGTTCTATGTAGAACACTATATAGGCGAGCAGTGCGGGAGACAATAGAGGGAATTAGTATGAAGATGTTTCCAAAGAAACTGCTATGCATTGTGGGGCGTCAACCTGTAAGTAGCATACATTGGTTGTTCACTAGTTTTACAGTGCATTGTGGGTAACAATATAGTAAACTATATAGGGAACCTAATTGTCCACTGAGAATTCGGACAACACTACAAAATGAATAACACCCAGACACAACACGGTAAATAGAGTGTGATTTCAGACACACTTGCTGTTGCCATTTTAGAGATACTTCATCGGAAACCAGGGGTCATAACGTCTACCACACATGTATAGTCATTTTATTTATGATCAAAAGCACCAGTGACCCTACACATGTCTTCTGGGATATTATATGTAGTGTCGACGATGGTAAAAACTGAAAACAAAAAAAAAATTGGGGACAGTTTTGACTCACACTGGCCTTTAGCTTGAATGGGTTAAAACGTAAGCACAAAACAGCACCCTAGAAATTCAGTGATTCCTCAAAGGGGAATTCCACCATTTTTTCAATTTTTTGCATAATTTTAAGGTTGAGAGTTACTTCCACGTCTTTTAGTGGAGATGATAACAACCAAGGGTTACATTGTCTACCAAACATATCCAGACTTTTACAGGTTTTACTGTGCAGAGTAACATCTGAGCCTTATATGTAGTACTATAAAATAATGGTCAGTCTGAAATAATACAAAATAATACATTTCCTTTGGGGACTATTTTGCCTTGCAACACCATGCACGTCCTGCATCAATATATATATATAGGTTTTGTTGATTTTACTACATCATTTGAACACAACAGCTGCCATCTACAATGTCTACAATTGCCATGATAAATGGACCAATAGAAATGCTGCAAAATCACTGGGAAAAAATTCTGGTTCCATTGACTTACATTGAAAGTAAAGAGTTTTCGAAAAGTAAAGCTTTTGGCCTCTCCTGTGAAGTTCCTATTTTGGAGATAGGATATATATATATATATATATATATATATATATATATATATATATATATATATATATATATATATATATATATTTCTAAGTTTCTCCAAAAGGCAGCACTGACTTTGTTTACATCTTTCCTCTTTAATTTTGCAGCCCTTTCATTTTCGGTGGAGCTCCCCATTAAACTATTCTGAATGACTTTTGTTTGCTACTTATCAACGTTATTATAACACACATCGGTGGATTAAAGATCAAATATTTATCCTAGCGAAGGAGAGCTATATTCAAACAGTAGCGGAGGAACAAAGAATGACTGACATGCTGATGAATCAGATTACAGTACAGCGCTTAAAGGAAAGCTGACTTCATACTCCACTTCATGAACACTCAGTGCAACAGGTGAGTTAGTAGCAGCCGGAGACCGAGTCGACCAATCAGAAGTTGCGCTGCTCGTCCCCTGCGTCCAATCAAATCGGCCGTACTGTCGTCACCAGCGTGTAGGGAACGCCCCCTCTCCCTCTCGCTCCGGTAAACCAGCCAATCAGAAGTCGGACGCTCGCCTGCTTTCTGAAGCGCACGAGCGAACACAGTAAGTTTCAGTTAAACTCGCGCGAGCAGCGGCGACCGTTTACTTCAGTTCAGCAGGACGAAAGTAGGTGAGTGTTCGGGGATGTTTTAGAGGCCGGGAGAGGTTTAAAAGTCGTTTTTCGGTTGTTCTACTACAGGGTACCAACTTTACTCGTCTGTAAGGGCACATTTCCTGTGAGAACAGTAAGTTTGTAGAACAAACGGAGGCGTCTTCTCAGTCTGTCCGTCCGCGTTGTTGTTTTTGAGGAGCCCGCTTCTCTGACAGACTCTTCAGCTGACAGGCTGTCGAAAGTGGTTTAGTGGTGACATGAAGGCTTTTTGATACACGAGAACGTTTTTGGGCCGTGTTTTGTACCGAGTGTCCACCACAGGTCCGCTTCTTGTTCGAATTTAAGGCGGCCGAGTGTAACTGCTGCACTGTTTAAGGTAGAACGAGCTAATTCGACTAGGAAGCGGACAGCAGCCTCGCCGTTACAACACGCTCGCTCTTCAGGAAGTTCAGACAGACAGAGGTGGTGGAGGGTGTGTCAGCTCTGTGAGGACGTGTGATAGGTTAACTGTACCGTTAGAAAGGAAGGTGAGATTAAAGAACAGATACCTTAAAAAACTGTGAAATTAAACATTTCGGTGTGAAAATAAGATGGACATAGGTTATCTGGCCATTGGACAGTGAAGCCCGGTGTGGCAAGCCAGTTAGAAAACATCTACAAAATGGTACAAACGTGCTAGGTAGCCTAAATAATGTAATTTCCTAGAATGTGAGTAGTGACTTGCTTTTGTGCGACAGATTGTGAGCATATGAGCGATTTGCGAGAACTTTTAAGTTTTAAACTGTTCACTTCTGTTGTATTACGTCATCTGAACTGCTTTGTGATTAGTCATTAAGACTATTGAGGGTAGCATAGTCTATGTGTAGTCAGTGGGGTGGCCAGAGGGGGCCAGGGTCACTCTAGAATGAAGAATGGCCGTCCTTCTGGTCACCCAAGAAGAGGTTGTGAAGGGTTTGTCCCATGACAGGATAAGGCTGAAGTCAGCTCCATATTCACAAGCTATATAGTTGTTTAATAAATATCATTTCCTAAAATGTGACTAGTGACTTACTTTTGTGTGGTTGTTCAAGAGATTGTGAGCATATGAGTGATTTGGTAGAACTTTTAAACTTTAAACTGTTCACTTCTATTATATTAAATCAGTGAGAGTCTGAACTGCTTTGTGATTGGTCATGAAGACTATTGAGGTTAGCGTAGTCTAGGTGTAGTCAAGGGGTGGCCAGGGTCACTCTAGAATGAAGCTTGGCCACACTACTGGTCATACAAAAAGAGGTTGTGAAGGGTTTATCTGTTGACAGGACGAGGCTGAAGTCAGCTTCCTATTCACCAGCTTGTTGTTAGTTTAAGATCTGCATATTAACAGTGTAAAATACAGATATAATATCTATGAGAAAGTTTTATGCCGTGCACCGGATACAATTGTACTTGATTCAGCTAGACAATGACATAAATGACTGAAACACATCAACACAGTTTTCTCTTTCAGTCCACTTTGGGCATAATTGTATTGAATTGAATTTTGTCCATGTGGAAAAATGGACAGATTTAATTATGTAAAAAGAAATATCAATGCATAACTTTTTAATGTAATATTAACAAAGTAAAGTTATTTATTTGTTATTTTAGCAGTGTGGGTTTATGTGGTCATCCCATTCTAAAAGTTCTAGCTGCACGTCTGGTAGTTTAGTCATTTTATCTGTGACGAAAAAAGACCCCTAAAGGAGCTGAATGGTTCCTGACAAACTTCAGTTGCTGTGCTGGTTGACGGGCAGTGTACTAAGAAGTAAGTACCAGTGTAAATGAAGTTTAAATTTCCTACTTCTATTCCCTTTCATATTTTTAAAGAAGTAGGACCAATGCAGTATGCATTTAGGTTACTGTAACACCTCAGTTTCCATTTTTAGTTTTAGTTAGGACCTCTGGAATAATCGTTATAATGTGTTGTGCAGCTTAGTTAGTAGATTGGATGCCAGGCACAAGTTTTGGTGTCCAGGCTTGAATAAATTCAGAAGAAAGGAAAACATAGTTAGGCATAGTTTTAAACCCACTGTCCTAATTGTCTAATTATAAGTAATTTATGTCATTTTGAAAGCTGGCCTGGCAGTGAGTGTAGCTGCTATGGAAGTAATTAGTCCCCCAATTTTGTAACGAGTTTGCAATTTTTCCCCCATTGGTGGTGAGAGCCTGGCATGTAAGTGTAATGTGTGAGAGGATTTCAGAGACCTGGTATTTGCAGACAAGGTCATGACTGGGTGTAAACCAGGTGTTGCCCCATCATCCCAACCCTTGACGTGGCAAACACATTAAAGTATTAAGCCAGATGTAGTCAGGCACCCAACAAGGTGGAGTTGATGCTGAACATTAAATAGTAGTGGACAATATTTTTTATCATAATAAACGATCACACATTTTTTTAAAGCATGCCATGACTATTTTCAGAACATAAACACAAACTTTGACCAGCCGTGTGTCTTTACAAAGAGCGCATACTTATGTAATTGGATGTAGTGCATTCCGGTGTGTCAAATGTTGAAAACCACTATATAGTCATCATATTCATTGTTTTTCATTACTGTCTAATAGCATTTTTGCCATATTGTCCACCCGCTAACATTGAGTGAGCAGATGCCTTTAGAGAAAGAGCCTGAAATCAACACCAATCACTTAAAGCTCTTGAAGTGATGATTTGATGACAAGCTTTAGGCTGTTGAGTAAGTCAAGTTAGCCTTGTTTCCAAAGACATTGATAATGGTCTTTAAAGTCAGCATAATGTGTCAAATGAAGCCCAGATGACAGTGGAAAATGCTGTTAGTTACCAGGAAAAAGATGCTGATGATATCTTCCTATCTGAAATCTTTAATCAGTGTTACAAAGCACTCTTGTGTGTTTTGCAGATGTTTTGAAGGTGGCCTGCACGGTCTATCAGACTGTGTTGGAAGGCTCTATCCAAATATGTTTTTCGGGTCAACACAATAGTTTCGCTGTGCTGAGGTCATGTGTGGTCAAGTGTGTAGTGCAGAGCTGGTAAACATTAAACAGTGAAATGATTTCACATGGAGCTGAAAGTCCAACCCAGTTAAAGCGCCCATCTGCTCTTTTCATTGGAACTCATGATTCAGAAACAGATGCTCATAGTTTTGGTAGCTCACCTCTGTCCTCATGTGTGATGCAATTTGCATTACTTTCAACTCAAATGCTATGTGGAATTAGGTCATTCCAACGCAAAGTTAATAACGTGCCAGTCGTTGGTAACCTGCTATTTTTGGCAGCTTTGTATTCTTGGCTTTGTCCTTAGACTGGCACTAGGGGTTGGTTATTATTACCATTAGTGATTCCATTCTTCCTCCTGCAGAAATGTGGCAGTTGTTCCCTTTGGGCCTCAGAACTTGTGAGCTCAACCTACGTTTTTTCCCTGCAGATCTCAGTATTTGTAAGCTTTCCAGGGTGCGCCTTTGGCACCACGTCTGCTTTCTACTCAGGGGAAGCCAGTTGTATTTGACAGAAGAATGAACGTGCCAGTTTTCACACCTTTCTAGATTATTTATGTCCATGGTGACAGACAAACAAAGTCACCTATTTCAGGCCACACCATTTTAACCCACCTTTCTGAAAAGAAAAGGCACTGTATGGCAGGAGTCTAGGAAATGTTTTCCAGGCGCAGAATAAGAATATTACACTTTAGGCTAAAGCTAGACTTTCATGTGCTTTTGGAAATTGGTCGTTGTACCCACAACATGGCAAGGCATAAACCTTTTGTGTTTAGTGCTTGAGATACAGGTTACCTGTCTTACTAGTTTGGTTCTTTTTTTTACTTTTTACTGCTTGTTTAAGTGATTTAACCCCAAAGCCACATTCCCAAGATAATACCATGGGTCATGTTTCAGCAGATGCCATAGCCTCAATTGTAGGACTATGTTAAACCACTTAGCTTCTCTCTTCTTTAATTGCATGTGGCTTCTTGTATGGGAGTGTTCCCAGAGGCTCAGTGGAGCATGGTGCTTATCTGTCTTCTGATAGCTCACTCTGAATAGCCTGCAGAGTAACAACAGCCCTAATCTAGATTGGATCAACTTGGGGCAGAGCAGGTTGGATAATTAGTCAGTTACTGAAAGTTTTTGTTTCCACAGTAAACCCAGGGCATGTGGCTACAGGAACGGCAACAATTTCATTCATTTTGTGCTTCACGGTGCTGAACATGTTCTCAAACAAGGCCACTTCACTTGCACTCCACCCTTGCAGGAAGAGCTATGACAAAAGAAACCACTGTATGAGGAACCAGACCTTTCTCAACTGCAAGGTCAACTCATAATCCCCTGACATGGTGAACAGAGAAAACAAACCAAGTGAGGTTGGAAGAAAAAGAGAAAATGCCCAGATTTTTATTTATATGCTTTGTATTCTGCGCTGTTATGTAATTTTGCTTAGTCTTGGCCTAGGCCATGTTGTTAGCTCCTTCAGGGTTTAGTAGACCTCTGATCTTTATCAGAGACCAATGCACAGTTTGTCTTTTCTTCTTGTTAAAACCACAATGCTTAGGATATGCTTATCAGAGGAACATCTGGTGCATTATACCACTCCCAAAAACCAAGGACAGGGAATATGTGCCATCAGAGAGTTCAAATAAACATATTATTTTTTTCCAAGTTAAACCTTGATTTAATTATCACTAATTGTGTGGGTATTTTTTCCTGTAAGGGTTTTTTGTTATGAGCTTAGGTTTTATCCTAACCAACCATGAGATATTGTGTGCCTAAATGCCACTGAGGAGGGAAAGAGCAGAGTGATGTTACCTCTAAAATCATCATGATCACCATTGTGGGGTATCTGTTCTTGAGACCCCCAGACTGTAATCCTCCTCTCTGGAATGTTTATGTTTGGGCTATGCTGGATTTCCATGGGGTTCCACCTTAAGAGCAGTGGCCTTGCTTTGTAGTGGTTCTTAAAATACTTGCCTGCATGCATTCCCCAGTGCCCCAACACAATCTAAATAGCTAAAACTCTGCTATCAGTAGTTGTAGACAATGCTGTAACCTTTAGGTAACCTTTTCATGACCCTGGTTTCTTTCATTGTGTTTGTTTTGTTTAACAGGTCATCGTGTTGCATGCATTTTTAAAGTCTTTGGTTGTATTTGGGTTTGCTGCCTTGATGTGCATGTTTTGCGTTTTGAATTGAATTCAAGGTGGAATCGTTGTAGTTAGTGCAGCTGTTTGGCTGTTTAGAGCTCTACGCCACTTCTAAATTTATCAGACAAATATCTGTCTGAATATTGCTGCTGCTCTTTCCAAGGATACACAGGCCCGCATCCAAACTCGCATATCACATCTCCCCGCAGGCCTTTATGGATAAGAGTGCTGAACTGTCAAACAGGCTTTACTAGATCATGTTGTGTTTGTCCACTTTTGCCTGCATGTTGTTTCTGTTAGTAAATAAATGAACAGAATTAAGGAGCTTGCTGAAGGTCTGTGCTGTTGAGATGATTGACTAAAATGAAACTTGTTCTTCTGCTCCACAGAGTTGGACTTTCTAAAGCGCTTGCTTGCACATACAAACACACATCATCTGTGCCACAGACAACCATGAGCAGCAATTACAGCGTGTCCCTGATTGGACCCTCCCCCTGGGGCTTCAGACTGCAGGGGGGCAAGGATTTCAGCATGCCCCTCACAGTCTCCAAAGTGAGTACCTAACTCGCAGCTCTCCAGCTGTGACTTGCTCTATATGCTTGTGATATAATCCTGCTCATATTTCCCTGCTCATTGTAGAGGGTTCAGCTTAATGTTAGTATGCTGCCTCCTAGATGAGATATGTCTATTATTAGCACACGATACACACAAACACGTTGTGCTCTTTCAGCCTGCACGTTTTCTGTCTTTGTACACACACACACTCGAACTCGCACGCTCAGTTCCATGATGTCCAGAGTACAGGAATGACAGACATGCTCCCCATGCTATCTAGCTGTTGGGTGATGATAGAGACACTACCACAGATCCTATTATGCAGCTCACGCTCACTTAAATCTTTGCTGGCTCTCTGAACACCCTGTGGCCCCTCTGTAACTCCCTCTGTTACTCTTTTTATCCCCCCCCCCACCATTCTGTTTTTATCTCCCATATCCATCCTGTAAGAACAGTATTAGCCTGTTCCCAGAAAAGTGAGATACTGAGGTACATTTGTAATTTCCTGAAGTTCCCAAGTACTACGTGGTATGTCTATAAAAAGCTTTATAGAGTACTCATCCTACTAATTTAAACTGGATTTGAGAGTTTAATGTGTCCTACAGGGCTGTACTCAGTCTAGCACCAAGAATTGGGCTTTTTGGGAGGAATGTGTTAGTGTTTGCGGTAGTGTCTGTCTGTTTATTATCTTCAGTCTGTGTATTATCATTGTGCTGTCTACTTTTATGGGAAATGAGGCTTGCCAGCGAAAGATGGAACACAAGCAAGTCTGTCTGCAGAGGCAGCAGAGGAACTCCTGGATCAGCATACTCCCTTTGCTGATGTTGAGAATCTAAGGCTGAAGAATATCTGTCTGGGAGCTCTACTGCTATAAATCCAAGTGCAGGCCTGGCAGCCAGACCCAGGTCGAGTGTGAGGCAGCTGGCATGGTCTTTCTCGGTGAAGAATGGGCTCTGTGCTGATGAATGACTAGACTGCAGCCATACTGAGGTTACAGTATTTGTATTTGGGCAGTGTGGGAGGATTTTTCTCAGCCTCGCTGATACCATGACTGTTGGGGATCTGCCTGAACCTGTAGCTCTGTGATCCTTCAACTTAATAGGTTGTAATCTGAAGTGGCAGTTTTTACCTACACAATCATTCATCAGTGGAAGTGCAAGATGGTGGGTGAAGACAGGAGGAGAGAGACATGGAATATTTATGTATATGTTTGTTGAAATGCATCTGGTTCTTCCTGGGGTAGAACATCTGTACACTTCCTGGGGATAATTGGACTCCTTTGAAGAAAGCTTTAGGCAGTTACACAAGGAGGGCCCACCCAGATGACCTTCCTATAAGATATTCCTTATGAAGCCTTGTGGTCAGAACCACAGTCATAGCACACCCTCTCTCCTGGAGTCATGCCTCTAGGCCTTTTGTGGGAGAGGCATTGGCCACTGGGCATAGAGTAGATGTGCCTAGCCTTGTATGCCATGTGCACGTCATGGTTTATGGACACAGGAGAAAGGAAGCACAAGCAGGCACAAGTTCACTCCACCTTTAGGACAGTGCTCCATTACACCAAACCACAAGCACACTGCTTGCATTCATCTGGGCTCGTTGCCATATCTAGTGATGTCTTGGCAGAGCAGAGAAACGGGATATGACTGGAGAAAGTATTTGCAGACCTCTAATTTTCAAGAGGTCTTTAAATGAGCTTTAACGTTGTTGTGGTGTTATCAGGCACAAGGATAGATTGCTCCTGCCACTGATGGTGTGGAAAGGTGTGTGTTAATGTGGTTGTGAATGTATGAGTGCCAGGAGTTGCAGGCCTGCTACCATCCTGCAGACATCTGAAGTGGTTTCCTGGTTCAGAACGTCCGCCCTGTACAAGGACACGTGGAGCCATGCAGGCAAGAGTGCGACGCACATGAATAGTGCCCACTGCAGCACGACCCTATGGGAGATAATGGCTCTTCCTGTCAGAGGAAGTTATTTATATTCTGTAAGCAGCCAAGAAGGGGGCGAGATGGAGAGCTACTGACTCCAAGCTGCTGGTAGGGAGCGTAATCTTCGGTGGAAAACTGAAAAAGAAAATGGAACAAACTGATATTTTATTTCATTTCATGTCGAATACCTTATATGGTGTGGTGGTGCGCAAAGTATTTCAGCTTTGGGGAAAATGATCCTAGGTTGCTTTTTGACTCTGACAGAGGGATTTTTCTTTTACATAACACATCTGAGCCGCTCCCTTGCCTTCATGCCCCTATGCTACAGTACCCACCATGGTGTTGAATTATGTCAGGATTTGAAGGGCCTGTATTGTCAGGGTGATAGATGAGTGGAGCCACACCCTAAATGTGTTAAGGCCTGAAGCACATGCCTCAGTCTCACAAACACTCATAAACCACTAAGTAACCATGCCAAGTGAGAACTGGCTGCCAAGCTTAGTGGGTATATAGTTTTTCACCATATACTGATATGATTATGACTCGATCTTAGCTCAAAGCGAAATGGGATTGTGAGAAAAGAGATATTCTTTATAGCCAAATAGTTTAGTGAATATTCTGTGGCTGAAAACAAGAAATGCTTCCAGTAGACTCTTTTAGAATTTATAACTAAGTCAACTTCTGTGTGGCACTGGCTTACTCTGCCCCAAAGTGGTGTCTAAGTTACAGCCAGCAAGAGGAGAAGATAGCGTGTGTTTTATTACTTGCCTTAGCCAATATGACTTGAAGGCTGGGACATCAAAAAATAAAAACTCGAGTCATGTAAAGGCAGGGGATATGACTTAGTCACTGCCATCATGCTGTAACACAGCTTGTCTTAAATAGGGGGCCCTAAAAGCTTCCTTAAAGAACTAAGGCAGGCACTAAAATCAGGGAGCTGTGCAAATATCATAAATTCTTGACGATCTTTTAGAAGTGGTTTTCAGAGCATGCTGCTCACTTTTCTCTAAAGCGCATCTCTGTGTCAACAAACAACCTTCAGCCTGCTGGAGTTGATCACTTGAGTCACTTTGTGTCAGCGCTCCACAGGCTTGGGCCAGAAGAGGCATTGCTGCTTCCAAGCCTGCCTCTGCACATTAAGATAGACTCCTTTTCATCCATGCAGGCTGCTGGTAATCCCATCGTGAATGAGAGCTGTGCAGCTTGTGCCGCAAAGCAATACATATTCCGCAGCTCTAAGAGCAACAGTGGCAGGAAACTGCTACCTCCATAAGCTCAGACCTGCTCGAGGCACGACAGAGCTGTCTTTGTTTCCCAATTCTGGAATCCAGAACTAGGCCCTAAAAGTAGCAAATGGTTAGGAAGTAGTTGATGAAGGCACCTGGCTTTCCTCCACAAAGAGACTGTGATCAGTGTGTTATGACTAGGGACGGATAAGAGCTAAGACTAAGCCTTCCTGTGGCCTAATGTTATGGAATGAAAGAGAAAAAAGTAATGGGAAATGCGAGCCTCTGTGTCCAGGACGCAAGTCTGGAAATCAGCTGTCCAGTCAGCAGTATGGTGGCAAACGGGTAAGGAATGGTAAAAAGCTTTTCTTATTATAATATACAGCAGTACGCTTTATGAGCTTATCATGGATATAATTAGTACTGAAAGGACACTTTTTTAATCTTTTGATTTACTGGAGCACAGGATGTGAAATGAAAAATTTAAATTATAGACATAATTTTCAGGGCAGCATCCTTCCATTCATAAACATAGTGACTTGAGAAACTAATCAACATTCCACTAGACCAGTGGGCACCAACCCTTTTGCTGGAGATCTACTTTGCTCTAATGTTTAGTTCTAACCTGCATCAAAAAACTACCTCCTCCCAACCGAGCCCAGCCCAGCCCAACCCAACACTAATCTGTCTGATCCAGGCAGTCAGCTGGAGCAGGTGTGGCAGAGTGTGGTTGTAAATAGACTCCGCACAAAAGTAGATCTCCTGAACCAGAGTTAGTGAACATTGCTCCTCCAGTGTCATAGAACATTTAGTGCCATAAACATGTAGTGGACATTCAGTAGACGTTCGAAAGTTCCAGATCATGGCACTAAATGTTTTTTGTGTTCCAGTCTCACAGAATATTGCACCATTGCTGAATGTCTAACTGTTTCCAATAATAAAGTGGAGATGGATGCTGAAACCCAACAGGACAAGCAGACCGTAACCCTGATGGGAATAGAAACTTGAACAAATGTGTCTGGACACTTTAGTGGTTATTGCCTTGGCGTAGATATTTCCATATTCATTTAAGCTCTGTTCTATCAACAGCGCTTTTTTCCTAATCTCTCTCTCCTTTTTTTTTTTTCTTTTTTCATTCTCAGACATGACAGCAATGCTCTATTCTGAGAGCTCTTTGTCAGCTGGAGAATGTCTGAGCATACTATTTCTGTAGAGAGTGTATTACGGGGCAGTGCAGAGAGGATTCTCGCCTGAGCTCCCATGGCTTGATGCTCTCTCATGTTTGCGTTTGCATGACTATAGGGAGGCCATTGACCTATGCCTGCTGTGGAGATGAGATTTGTTTGTCGTTTCTTGTTCCTCTCCCAAGTTGTCAAAACACATTAAATCTTGCAGGGGAAAGTGGGACAGTTCAAGAAAGGTCTTGCCTTCTCTTATGAGAAGAAGTTTATGTTAGGGTTAGCGCTGTCGCAATAACCGCAATATTGTAACACCACGCTATTGACCTGCAAACCGCAGGGAATTGTGTTTTCATTTTTTCGCAAGGTTCTTCTTGTTTTACACGTAAGCCACTTTGCTGCGTGTGCAGTGGATGTTAATTATTATTTAAAAACGCAGATTGTTCGCGTTCGTTGCAGCTGAGTTGCTGCTGAGTGTTGGCTTTTTTATGGAAACAATGGCGGCTACTTTGGTCGCAAAACCAAAATGTGACTTCGCCATTTTGGGAGCATTTCGGCTTTCAACCAAATAAAAAAGGGAGAGCCAGTCAATTTAGACAAGGCAATATGCAAAATCTGTGCCCGAAAGGTTGCTGTGAAACGGGGAAATACATCGAATTTGAGATCCCACCTAGCTACCGATCATCCAGCTATCGAAGCGCAACTGCCCCCACCAGCACCAAGCCGTGGAGCAGCCTCAAAAAGAACAGCTCAGGTTGGTTCCAGCCTACAGTTAAGGGTGGCTGAAAGCTTTGCGTGAGGTTCCAAATACGGTCGTGAAAGTCACAGACATAAACGCCTGACGTCTGCCGTAACGTGGTATCATGTTGAGGAGATGGTTCCATTTAGCACAGTCGAAGCGGCATTCAAGTTTATGCTTGAGAAATTCGACCAACCAAGCTATACGAATTGCCTGACATAGACTCTAACACAGATCCCCTCGGCTGGTGGTGCAACAACCAGGCTAGATTTCCTCTGCTTTCTAAAGTGGCCCCCAAGTACATGTGTATTTGTGCAACAAGCACACCATCAGAGAGAGTTTTTAGTGCTGCCGTAAACATTGTTACCCCACTTACCCCACTTAGATCCTCTCTGAAACCACATACGGTGAACAGGCTGGTTTTCCTAACAAGGACATGATAACGCCGGACTAAACCTAGACGTTATTACTAAAGAAAAGGTTTTGCTTTCCTTCTTTTTTAAAATTCTGATCTCAATTATATATATTTCCGGCCTGGCCCCTCCCCCTCATAACCTCCCATTCCTCCAGCTTTCTCTCAGCTGGACATTTGATACCCACGCTGAACAAATACACACTATTTTTAGCTGTCTGTTGGGCTGAATCCTGTATTCCCTCATGGGTGCTGTCTTACCCTCACCTCTTATCCTGGCCCTCCTGATAGCTGGAATGCATTTGTACTGCATGCCCATGCTGTCAGTGCATGTGATTGGATTGCATGTGTGATCAGATGTTTGCGTGTTGCGTGAGTGAAAGATGATTGTGGGGAGTAAATTCATTTAGCACAACAATACTGGATTACATAAGCTGGGGGCTTATGAAGAACAGGAAGGGAGCTCTGTGTTGAGTGGTTTCCAATGGGCTGTGGGTCGTATTGACCTCAAATTTCCAGAGAATTGGTTTGGCTGATCTTGGTCCTGGAGGATTCCATAAAATTCCTTAAACGGTTCTGTGGCCTGGAGTGTTTCTGCGTAATGCCAAAGACCTACATAAAGTCAGACTCACTCACAGCTGCTGTGCAATAGATCTAAAGCTTACAGTCTTGGGGGAAAACTAATGTAGGGGTACATTAGCTTGATAATGGATACTACAGTGATCAATTGAAGAGGACCTACTTTACCTTCTTTAGTCCTTTATTGGTAAGCTGAGATGCAGTGGAGTTTGTATGGACATGATGTCAAAACAGGCGACACAGTCTTGCCAAAGTAAATGAGTCCCAAGCCTAGAATACTCCCTGCGAAAGGTTATGTGCGGCTTACAGCACATAAAAGTCGCCAAAGAGCGATGTGGCTTTGGCATTAAAGTGCTACAGTGTTTTAAGGCCCTTTTTCAACTTCTCATTTTTGAAAGCGAAATATTTTGAGGTTAGTTATTAGAGGGGCACATGGAGTAACCACGCTGGCTATTTTCAACTCTGCATTAGCCATTGCTCAGAAATATTGTTGGATGGTAAATGGATGGGCAGTTTCTACAGTCTAAATGACTATGGAACAGCTTGTTTGATGTAACTACAAACATCCATATTATGCCCTGTCAAGTTATTTATAAAAATATGATGGATTTACACGTGACAGACATATTACAGTCTTCCTCCCTTACGTCAGTGCTCAGATATAGTAATCCTGTGGAAACATGAAGGATTAGCCTCCAGACAAAATTGGACGTTTGGGTTTTCTATAAAACTGTTAAAAGTAAATTATTTCGATTGCGTCCCATTTTAGAGAAATGTATAAAAAGGCAGAATTTTAAATAGTTTGACATTTCTGGTTGAAGAATGTCCAAGAGCACTTGCCTTGCCCAGAGAGTCAGTCAAAATGACACCAGTGCTGATCGCCAACGTCCACTTCTAGGTTCAATTTGATACTTGGCGTCTCTAAAATTTTTGATAGTAATAAATAGGCTATCAGAGGATAGACTAGGTAGCTAGCAGATGCATGCTCTCTGGGGTACTTTCATTATATGGATTGCTTCGTCTGTTTGTTCTAGAAGGCTGAGAGCAGAGAGATTTCATACCTAGATTTCTTCACCAGACTGGGATTTGTGCAGTTCTGGTGATAAGCCTCAGGCCATGTCAGGTTTTCTCAGATGGTCATGTGCACAAGTTGGTGATTCATAGCGATTGGCAGCGCAGCAGGGTGAACAATAAAAACGTCCACTTTGTTCGGATGCATGATTTAAAGGGTGATGGTTTGTGGCTGTGGTGTTGTAAAACGTGTCTGTGGTTACATCTCAGCTGAGCACCAATGGACACTAGCACTACAGCTCTACAGCAGCATCCCCAAACGAAGACACACCTGTCCCTGCTATTTAAATGTGCCCTTTTAATTTACGCTCTCAGAATCACAAACACCATGTGGTAGCAGAGATAAGTCAAGAACATTTCAGCTTCAAACACTTCTGACCTCATCTGAAACAGCAAGGAGTCTCAGTGGTAGATAAAAGGGTAAAAGTGCAGGCCTTACTTTAACTTTATTTTAACCTTATTTTGACTTTGCTCTTGCCAATTGTTCTGTGAAGCCAGATTCACTTTAAGGCTTGTGAACACCAGATATTTCAGGTCATTTTATTTAATTTCTTCAGGTCGTCATGTCTAAAAAAGCAGTGAGTGTTGGAGAGCTGTCTTAAGGCATTGTGTCATTGTTCTAATACAAAAGTTTGATGTTATGCTATGGAGTGGTTTCTCAAATACTAATTACATCTAGTCTTATTGAATCTTTTTTTCCGTCTAGGCGTAGGCCTAATCTAGGTCTGGGAAACTAAAAATGTTTGTAGACATGGGCTCTTCCAATGTTTGTTCTGAAATGAAAGGTATAGAAAATTTGTCCCTCCATTTGCTGCTGTACCATCTACCACTCAAATAAGACATGGAAACATTGCTGCCATGATTTCATCGCATTTAGCCAGGAAAGCCTTTGTCAGATGAGGCACCTGTTGGATGATTAGTTCTGGGTCACAAATTTCACTGCAACTCATCCTAAAGGCATTTGATGGTGGTCCATCCCTTCAGAGAATGCAGTTCCACTGCTTCACAGATCTTATGTCGTAAAGCTTTATGCCCGTATATAACTGATGCTTGGCATTGGATGAGGTGTGCGGCTGATATCGAGCTTCCTGCACCCTTGATGATGCTTCTCTGTGGTACAATTGAGCCATCTTTAACACATAGTATCGAAACATTAAACTGTGTGATCTTGAAATTATCCAGTGACAACTGAATTATGTACCTCTTCAAATAGTTTGATGCTTTAGCTCTTTGCTTGACTGTGTTATAAACTCTGACAGACCCAGAATTGTTTTCAATACAGTGCAAACAACTGAACAACCCTGCACTCAGGAAGGTCCTTGCATCCACTGAATGCTTTGAGTTTGAACTGGCTCATCTGGTTTTAATCCGCAATGTGGCATGGCTGCAGAATAAAAGCACATCCATCATTCCCCAGTGCCTCCCTGCACTACTTTGATATATTCCATTCACCACATTTGCTGCCTTTGTTTGTTGAAAAATGCTATTTGGCACAGGGTAAATTGCAGAAAAGACAGAGTGGATGGCAGTGCATCAAAAATAGAAGTTTATGGAGGTAATCTGAACTTGGATAAGAGCTTCTTTTCAGTCCTTTTGTAGACCTAGACGAGAACAGACATTTAAGAGCTCAGGAGAAGCTTTAGAAGTGTGTGTATTCGTATGCTTATGTAATGATATCACCACTGTAAAAATAAATGGGAAAATAGCTTTTCGGATACTATCTGAGATTGTGTCAGAAGTGCTTATTATAAGAGCCCTGACAGGATGAGTGTGGGGGTACAATGTTTCTTTTTTTCTTCTTGCATAGCTTGTGTCTTAAAGGTCTGAATGTCTTTCTCACAATGGCTTCTTCACATCCCGTGCTGCAGAGAATGAGCCGACTCTTACTCATTAACCAAGCATGCATGCATCCTGTTGACCAGAGCAAATGGCCAGGAGCACCATGAAGGTCATTTCACACGTCTCCCCAAATGTGTCTGAAATAAGTTAAGCTTCTGTTTCCTGTGTGAGGGATCTGTTTTATAGTCACACATTTCAAGAACACATGTATACACATGATTCCTATTTTTGCCCCCACAAATCAGTTGCCATAGAGGTTTTGATTCATTACAGTTCTAGAGGGTGATCAGGTGGTTGACACCAGTGCCTTTGAGGCCAGGCATTGGGTTTTCTCCATTAGGCTGAGTGCATTTAGGACTGGTCCCAGCCTTGGCTTTCTTCAGGCTGTGGAATGCTCTGTTTTGTTTGTGTTGCCAAGGAAATGGGCTTGAGTTGCTTCACTGGGCCCTTGTGTTTCACCAGTTTGAGAAAAATTATCACCGGCAAAGCTTATAGGAGACATACATACATGCCAAATCCAGCCAAGGGGACAAGCATAAGGGACCTGCTTTTGCTTGCGTCAACCTTTACTTAAGCTTTTCTTCTTGTCGTTCAGGACAACAACACTTGTCTCTCTCCCCCAGCTTCTGTCTATTTTTGCAGTGGATAAATTTGATGCATCTGGAGCACAGCTGGCTAATGTGTCCCAAGTTAGTGTTCATGCTGTAAGTTTTTTTTGGTTTTGTTTTCTTTTTTTTTTAAACCTGGGCCAAAGACGACATCAATCCCAGGTACAACTATCGGGCCATTACCAGCAGGGAAGGTGGACCGGATAAAAGAAAGGGTGGGGGGGGTGAATCCAATCCAGTCTATAATGGATCTATCCTGAAATGACACAATGTTAACCATGGATTTTAGAGTAGTGAAGTGCTTCAGTTGAAAAAGGCTTATTACATTTCAACAAAAGTATTAAAGAAGATACGCCAGGTTTTAATATCAGTATAGGTGGTATTACATTTAATAGAAGTCAGTCTGTGTTTCTCTGTAACCTTAAATGAAAGCTGGTGTTCGGTACCTTTCAATAGTCACCTTTTTTGTATTGAAGGCTGAAAAGGCGCAAGTAACCTAACTTGCCTTCGCAGCAGATTTGGTGATGAAAATATCCGCAGCACCTGGTGTGCACTACTATTCTGTGCTCCGTCCAGGATGACACAATGTCTCCCTGTGAGAGTCAGCTGGGTTCGGCCATTGCCTCAGCTCCATATAAGGAGCCCAAAAGGCATCTGAAGTAGACGTCAGAACACTTTCACAAGCTTTCGCCACAATCAGCTTCCTGTGACTAGACCCTATAAAAATGTGATGCCTGAAAGCATGCTTGCTGGGCTCATTCATTTGGCTGTCGTAAGCTGTGGTGAAAGCTTGAGAGTCGCATCCCAATCATCATGTGTGGGGCCCTGTATGGGAACCCTCCGTCACTTTGGCATTCTGCTTATGCAATGTAGCGTTCCTTCCCTGCCACTAACTGCAGGTTCTCTGTGTGGTCTTTAGCCTAAATTATATGGCAAAATCTGGTAACCTGCCTCCGTTCTTCGGCCCCCTTGAGGTTGAGATTGATGGAGACAAAGTGGTTCCTTGGCCACAATTAAAATTCAAATATTGTCTTTCCAGTGTTCAAGAAAAATAAAGCTCTGGGCCAGGCATGGTGCAAAATAACCCATTTTTTCCCCAGTTCAACTTCAGTCCAGATGTATTAGCAGTTAGCCAGAAGTTACAGAAGTTGTGGTTACCCATCAAAGTCTGGATCACTGACCAAACCTGACTCAGAAAGGCTAGAGGCCTTTCCAGCTCACGTTCAGTGAACTTCACAAGCTAGAGCTCATTGCGATTTGTCACACCTTTTAAAGATCTTCTCATTTTTGTGGTATTTCACAGAATCCCTTTTGGCTAACTTCCATCTGTGTAGTGATGATAAATAAGGTTTATTTGAACATACAGTGAACCGTGCAGCATGACCAGATGTTACTCTGTACTCTGTAACAGCTGAAGTATAATGGAAAGTTTCCATTCTGTTTAGTCAACAGACACGCTAGCACACATTCAAGCAGCATACTAAGGGGAAAGATATGAACTAGGTTTTGACGTACGGTCAGCCAAGCATTTTTTGCGGAAAGTGGATAATGGCATAATGCTGTATCTCACAGCATCTTAATAGGAAATTTAATTTAGTTTTTTGTTTCTTTGTTTTTCGCAATTGGCTGCTGTACATGTTGGAATGGAGACAAGCTTTGAGTTTGTCATCTGTTTTACTGTAATTCATTTCTCCAGATGATTAAGTACTGAATTGTAGCTCATTTATTCACTCTGAATTGCCATACTATAATTACTGTTGTATGCCGCTATAATTATTAGAATGGCTGGTGTGTTTCTCTGCTGTCATTATGTTGTTTATTGTGGATGACGTTTTAGTTATAAAGGTTGTTTGTAGATGCAGTGTCCCTGAAGCATTATTCTCCTTTTGCTTTTAATTTGGAATTGTTAGCTATGCAATAAAGAGCAGTGTTAGAAAAAACTGCTGAGTAGGGGTGTAACAATTCTCCAACTCCATGGTTTCTGACCCATGGTTTATACATTTATTTATTTATTTATTGGGGTGAATATGAAAGAACGGTTATAATGTCTGGGTTAGAATTTCTTACTGAAGCAAAGAACACTAAAGAACATGCCGCATAAACTCTAGAGTCAGTTACAATTACAAGGTATTTACCTGACTTAATCACACATACTATATGTTGTTGTTTTCAAGAGAGCCTGGGATGCTCAAATATGTCAGTGCTAATGTCAAAAATGTTAGTTTTCATAGTTGTCAGCTTACGTGCCTTTTCAGGATGTGTAGGCTAAAGTGTGTATGAAATGCCTGTAGTTTCAAATAATTATTAGTTCATTATTATTGAGTAAACATGTATTTTTAGCATTTGACTCCCATCAGAGCTCCTCACCCTTTCTCTGCAGTCAGCCCTCCCCCTAGGTAATTCCAGTCTGAGGAGCCAGGGCTTGTCTCACTTGCTCCTCTGTGTTTTCTGCTAATCTGATCAGTCTTAATATGGTGTAAAATATCTTGAAATCCTAGTGCTCTGATCAATTGGTCCAAAGTCATTCCAAAGCAATAAACTCTGGAAAGCAACTTTGCACCTTGCCTGCAAAATTCCTGGGGAGATTTTAGACTGTGGATGTTTGTATCACAGTTTTGGTCTCTGTGTCAGAATCGTTACTCCCCTTTTGCTGAAACATATATTTATCTAACCGCACTGAGTATGAGTGTTGATTGAGGATCATAAAAAATTGTGATGTGTCCATTATGCATCGTCATTGTGCAAGAACACAGTCGTCACTGTTGGTTATTACTAAACAAGTAATCCCTTCTGGTTTTTTTTTTTGTGGTTAATTTTTGCAAAAGATCAAGCTATATACGTACCTGAGCTACAACAAGCCATATATAATATTTTTCATTTGCAAAAACTATCATTACAAAAGTAATACATTTAAAGCTTTTTAAAGTGATTTTAAAAAATTCATTTGTGTTTATATTGTGGTGTCGGCTGTGTTTTTCCTTCTGTAAGGTAGCCGAGTATTTGAGTAGTTAAGCATGGTGGAATACAATTGAAATGCAGTTAAATGTTTGTGGGTGTTTTATTGGTAAGAAAAAACACAAAAACAGCAAAAAAGTTGAGTAATGTGATTCAGTTGATTCATTGCGATTGCCTCAGATGATACAAAAACAGTCTGCTGGATGATTGTGTGTGTGTGTGTGTGTGTGTGTGTGTGTGTGTGTGTGTGTGTGTGTGTGTGTGTGTGCGCGCGCGCGCACGAGTGTGCGCACTCTGTCATCGCTGCGATGTAGTGTGTGGTGCAGTCTCATTTTATGATTAGAGGTGTGGGTGATGTGGCGTGAGACATCCTCAGACGACTATAAAAGGAGAAAAACTTTGGTGTCGTCCGAGTGGAACAACCATCTATTAACATTTACGGCCTGCACAAAAGCGGCGCGTCAGAGCACGCCACTCCACCAGCACGGGTTATGCGGTGTGGTTAACATCTACCGAGTGGAAAAAGGGGAAGTATCTCATCCATTTGGCCTTCTGGAGTATTTTCAGCTGCCAAACACATGTAACGAGAAGCATTTGGTTTCTTTTATACCAGACCAAACAAAGAACGATGTCTCGTTCCTTTTATTTGAGGTGGAACAAAATACCATTAAAGTGTTTCGTTTACACGCCACAATCAGGCGAAGAGACATGGATGCTTAAAAATGGAAAGTTTCATCAGTCAGAACTTGCACTTGTTGAAAATATACCCCGCTCGTTACTTCTCTTTGGATAAGAAATTGATGGGATTAGGCTTGTTAAAACCGTGTAATAGGTGTGTTAGGGAACACTGCACGACTTGGGCTGTTTAATTATGTATGTGTGGAGATTTATTTGTTTTTTGTGAGACAGGGCTGAAGTTTATAGTATTTATAAGAAGGAGACACGTGGGATTCATGAGCGGCCTTGTGCTTGTGTGAGTGTGTGTGTGTTGCTCGTTTTTCCATAGGCCAAATGTTAGTGTTCCCCCTGAACAGCTCTGCTTCAGTCTGTTATGCTGTTGGGTCTCCAGGGGTTGTTCACACCTGCTCCACCCTCCAAGTTGTGTTGTCATAGTTGTCAACCTCATGACTCATAGCGTCTAGGCAAAGTCTGGTGAATAACTGCAGTGTCACTCTGGCACGTACATGGAGTTTGTGCAACAGATTTGTGCTCAGGACCTTTTTTTCACTGCGTTTCTAAATAACTGTTTGTAGTGCTGGACGGTGTACAATCATAATTAAAAGTTTGGGCACTTCTAAATTACATGATTCATTGATTTCTATGGCAAAACGTTACTGTTTATTCATACTAAGCACGTATTTACCATACTATCATGTCCAATAACGTGTAGAGGCTACGTTATATTTTGTTTTACCAAGATGTTTTGTTTTTATGTTAAACTCATTAAGTAATAAAATGGTACACTAAAATGTTTGTATTTAATATTACATCTTTTACACATGGCTGTTGTCTCTATACTGGTATACTGGAATTTGTGTCCCACAATCTTATTATTGTTTAGTTTAGTTGGCACAGAAATATCCAAAATATCTAAGGTACATAAAAAGTAAGTTTCGTTTTGATCAATGTAGTTTCTGCCTTTTTCCTGGTAACATTTTAAGAGAAACACACCAGAGCAGTCCAATCAAAACAAGCTCATGTCGAAACAAGTCAAGTTTGTAACACATTTTTAGCATAGTCTCTCAGTTCTGGGAAAGCGTTGATACATTGCCTTGTTAATAGAGATTCGATACTATGTTATGTTTGAAAAGAATGAGTTGTATCATTGTTGCCTAGCACTAGGTTCTTTAAAGGAGAATTGCAGTAAACTGATATGGCATATTTCACTGCTAGACTTGGCTACGCTCTCTCCACCTATCCAAAGTGTCTAACTGAGTTTTACCCTCTTCTCTCTGGCCCCCATTGACCTTCTCATTGACCCGCACGCTGGAAAGCAAATCACAAATTGTGCCTGACAGACAAGGGAGGTCTGATAGCCATGGGCTATAAATAGAGTACTGTCTGCTGGCACTACGGAGGCCCAGGGTGGCCCTATTTGTTGGATTGCAACCTCTCCCTTTTATTTTGTGCACGTTTCTGTGCATCATAGTGCATTAATGCTACAGATATAATACCATAGTGTTAAATACAGCAGCAGTTTTATCACAGTGCATTAAAAGATGTAATATGACCAAAGGTCAGCCTGCTTTGTTTTGACCAAACTTATTAAGTTGGTTGGTTTATATGACAGACTTTGACCATTCATCAAAGCGGCCACAGGTGCACAGATATGGAAGGTCTGAGGTTGGTCAGGGTGCTTGCAATACACAATGAAAACTTGATGGCTTAGGTTTCATATTGCAGCCTTCTTATTGCAAAACTGTTTAATATGATCTTGTGCTGCTCTAATGTGTGCAGTTTGGTTTTGTTGTTGTCTTTTGTTGCACCCCTGGATAACATGACACAAGGCGTGTGTCTCCCAGTCCTGGTGTTTAACAGTGTGGCTCCTGGGACAATGCCTCTCCTTCTCTCCGTACACTTTCTCTCTTTCTCTCTGTAGTTAAAAAAAGAGTAGGTCAGTGTAGAGCAGCGTGTCCTTTATTCCTTTAGAGCGGAAAAGTCTTTTTATCTTTGTCCTACAGAGGCTCTACTGTGCCAGACTGCTTAGCACTCTGCAGTCAAAAGCTTCTCTCAAGCTTCGCAAAGGAGATCCAATTAAACCCCATTTAATTTTTCCATTTTAATCTAGGTTGTCAGTGAGCATGGTATGTCTCCAGCAGGCTTTGTTTTAAATAACTACAGATGCAACCAAGTGAGAGAGCCCTTTCAGAAGCCATTTTTCTCCTAAAGTGGGCAAATATTCTGCAGCTGTTATTTTAACGTTTTTTAGTGAGGTGATTAATAAGTATTTCTTAATTCCTAGTAGACTGTATCTATGTGAAATAAATAGAATAAAACAAAGAAGTCCTAGAAGGCAGTTATGGTAGCTTTCATTTATTGCAGGCTGTCATAGACAGGATAAGCAGTACCTTTTAATCATGTTCAACAGAACCAAATGTTCAAAGGAAAGTTGGCTGCCATTGTATCCTTATTAATTTTATAGGTGCAAGACAGGACTTGAGCAAGTCTCAGTATGAATGGGCAAGCAGGCAGGCTAGCTAAGGACAGGTTCTGAACGGGAGTGGTGAATGATTTACAGCGTAGGTGTATGCTTGCATAATCCCTCATGAGAACACCTGGAGCAGAGTCGTTCTGTCGTCATGGTTTTATCACAGCTCTTCCTGTCCAGGCACACCTACAGGGCCCATCAGCAAATTACAGGTGGTGCTGAGTGCTTTTTTCTGATCTGAGATCATTTTCGTAGTACTTCTTGTATGGGTGAAGTGTAAGATTTGATTTGTTAGAGCTTGGTTGTTGATTAGCATTGGAGGGCACTTCAGTCTAGACTGATGCAGTTGGTCTGCTTGTAATAGTAAGGTGACGCAAAGCACTGGAGCCTCTGTCTGGGAACTTACTATGCTGTTGTCACTGAAGATATAGATTTCATGCAAGTCGTGCTGGAGCTAAGTGGATTCGAGGACTGTCAGTTGTTGTTGAGAATACATTATACAATACTTTATTTTAAGTTTCAGGTGTGTCCATGCTTCATGTTCTAATTAAAATTTAGACTGATCAACCTTGTAATGTTCTTTCTCATGCTCAGTTGGTTTTGCCACTGCTAAGCAGGAACAGCGTAAAAGAAAAGATGGGGGTGGGGGGTGGTGTGTGGAACAAACCCACATTTTTCTCATTCAAATCTATTTCTTGGCATCGAATTGTAAGATACAGGTGTGTTTATTCTCTCCTGTCACTGCAGGTTAAGTTAATGTACTATAAGGAAGACATTCCTCAGAAGAATGCTTCATTACTCTGGTAAAACTGGAGGTCATTATGACTACTCTGTGGCTAGAGTCCAGAGCATGACTAATTAAAGTTCTCGCTAAACATACCGTTCCCCATATAAAATAATTTAAGCCGTTTTCACTACTTGCAAAAGTGTAACTGCCCAGACAAGTCTCGAGAGGCTTTCTATCTTCTACTATCAGCCGACAACTTCTCAGTTTCCCCAGAAAGATATTACAGATCAACTACTGCAGATCCTTAGCAGCACAGAGTCTATAGATATCTGAAAAAAAGCACTCTAAAAATATAAATCACTGCTGTTTAGACGTATCTAACTCCTTGAATAGTCTTCTGTTGGCAGTGATTGGCCCTCAATGTATCAGGTTTTTGTTTATTAACCTAGACAATAGTGTTCCTTTCCTCAAACACTAACAAGACCATGGATCGTTTCTTCAGTGAAATGTAACGGTCTGTCAGGCTTAATCTGATAAAGCAACCAGCTCTGCAGCATGTTATAGCTCTAAGCACGGAGGTGCATAGCAGATTTAATGCCCCTAATAAATTACAGCGTCTCCAGCTGGGCCTTTATGTAGTGCTTCTCCTCACAAGAGTTGTATTTCATCACAATACACTCCCATAAGCATCTCCTTGTACTCTGGGTATCAAAGCTTATGGATTGGGCTTTATTGTTTGGAGTTTTTTTTTTTTGTTTTTTTTTTTTCATCACAACCAAAGGGGTCAAAAGAATGACCAAACGTTACTCACTTGATGAACTTTTTTTTTCTTCTTTCTGCACTGGTTCCTATGCATGCTCTGTTTGATTTAAAGCCCCTAGACATGCTGCCTATACCATATAATCATAAGCTGTCTGGGAACTTCTTTTAAGTTTGTAAGATATATTGCATGCATCCCATTCGTATATCAAAGAGACCAGTGTATTGCGGTGTCTGAGCAAACATGGCTCTTGCCATGTTATTCTAAGCTATTTTAGTATATCCTGATGACAGATAAGAGCGAAAAACACAGTGAAACTAAGTGTTGCCTATTGAAAGCTATGTGCTTTTACTGCTTATCCAAATCACTTGTCTCCTTCTTTCTGCATCTATGCCCACGTTTCTATAGCCTTTTAATGAATAGTTAAGGATACTGCTGTGATGATATTTTAAAGTGCTCTGTTTTAGCGGTGCCTGATATTTGACTCCTGTCAGCGTGGCTTTTATTACAGCTGAGCTGTTACTTCCCGTTCCATTCTCACCTCTGACCTTATTTGTTTTGTGCAGTTGACTGATGGAGGGAAGGCGGCCAAAGCAAAGATCAGCGTTGGAGACATTGTGCTCTCCATTGATGGCATTGCTGCAGACAGCATGACCCACCTGGAGGCGCAGAACAAGATCAAAGCCTGCACGGGCAACCTGAACCTCACCCTGCAGAGGTACGAACACCTACCCTACACAGACACACAGACACCACCCCTATCCACCTGCCCACACCACAGAAAAGTTATGCATGGATTTTCAGGAGGATGTTATGAGGAGATCAGATCAAAATCCATTTTCGTTAGGAAAGGGAAAGTCATAAATGGGGATACCTGGTTGACCTCCATAATCTGGTTGTCCCCATCAGATAAAGAGCTTTCATCTTTGAGAGACAGGAAATACTCCACTTTGTCCTCAGATTACATCAAACATCAAACAAAGATGCTGCTGATGTTTTCTAGAACTTTGAATGCTTTTGGGATTAATTAAATTGTGAGAAGCATATAATGCAAATAATTTCTAAGGATGAAGATTTTGGATGTGTGGGAAATTAGCATGTCAGTGTGTAAACTGTAATAAAGTCAAAGGGTGGACACACTAAAACATTTAAGGTTGTATTTACTTGTTGAGGCTTCTTTTCAATGTAATAAATAGTAACTTGTACTCATTGGCCAACTTGACTGGACATGTTAAAAGGGTTGGTCTTTGGTGATTTATAGCACTGTGCAAATATCAGTCACTAAATGGCATGAATTCAATCAAGAATACTAAAGTCATGAATGCAGTATTGCTATTTAGACTGATAGAAGGATGAGTGCACATTGAGTAAAAAAACACATGAATGCTGAAAATTCCAAGTTTCCAGTCATTCAAGAAATCCTGTTTCGCCCAAGATCATTCAGTCAGTGGTGGTTCTGTTTTTTGCTGCATTTAGTCCTGCCCGGGTGGCTCCGCAATCAGTCACTGTCAGAAAAAAACCCAATATGACGGAGATAAGATCAGTAATTGTGTGAATATGATGGCTGTGTGCTAAAGGCAGTGGAAAAAGCTATTTGGTTAACAAAGAGATCTGTGCCATGCGTTTCCCTCAGGGGGCCTCCTTGCTGGGCATGTAATGTAATCATGATGTTTGGATTCAGCACTCTCTCTTGTTTTAGCCTGCTGTTGTGCTGCTCTTAGCTGCACACATCAAGACTGTTTGCTTTATTATGTCCCCAAGCTGGGATAAGTGTGAACACTTTCAGTTGAACTGTTACTAGGACCACCATGAGAAGTGATATCTATTATATCTAATTTTCAAAGATTTTTGGTGCTGTTCAATGAGAATGGCATTGAGTAGGACTAACCAACATTCGTAATGTGGTAGATATTTGTCTTTAGGGCAGCCTTGTCTGTTTATACCTGTTTGTGCTGGAAAGCATATGTGTGCAGTTGGACGGTACAAAGGTGAATCAAAGGACACTGGAGTCTACCCAGGTGTACCAGTCATTTGTTTATATGGACCAGCAGTAGTTTAGATGAGATGAAATAGGACCAAGATAGGCCCTGATACAGAAGCTAAGTGGGGTCAGACAAACTTTGGGGTTCATATGCTAGAGTTATGGGCTTTGGGGAAGAAAAGAGAAAGAGAGAAGGAGAGAGAGAAGCATTGTGCAATGGCTCTGGAATCTCTCATTAAACTTTTTAATGCATCTTTCATAGGTGTTTGGCGTTTGACAAACGAATCTGTAAAACTCATCAAACCAGACCTGCTATCAACTAAAAATCCACACACAGTTCCAGCACTGCAGGTTAGCTATAAAAATAACATTGCTTTTAGAAGAGAGGAGCGTTTGCTTAGAGGTCCCTGAGAGCTATTTTAACTCTGTTAGCAAAGCATTAGAAACCACCCAGAACACAGCTGCTGAGGGCCCCATCTAAGCTATTATCCAAAGGTCCTTAATAAACTGCCTCTACTGTGGGTGAGCGCTAATGTGCTGCTGAAAAGTGGGAATGCCTTGTGTGACTGCTGTCATAGAGTATTTGCAGTAGGAGGTGCTATATGAACTGTGTAATAACCGGTATATTTAAATCATGTCTGTTTCCACACGCCATATTTTTTTATTTGTTTTGTGCAAGAAAAACTGCTGGCTGTTGTCATATAAAGCAAGAGGATCTCTATACATCTGCACTGCTCTACAACAAAAAATATAGAAATCCATCAATCCTGCAGAAGCCCCGTTTAATCAAGCTATAAAAACCTTATTTAGCAGGCACATTAGGTTTTCGTATACTTACTCATTCGGCTCCTGCAAGGTACGGCTAAGGAGGCATTTTAATCTAATGGAGTGTAAAATTGCTCCGTAGCACAGATGCTTGTAATCTACTGGATGCAATAAGAGCGGTGACAGGAAACACTTTGGGACTTCACACAGTGATATTGTTTTTACAGTCTTGTTCGTTTTTCAGGAGGTCTTGGTAGTTTGGACAGATTAAAGATCAGTATTTGCAGCATGGCTTTAATTTTCTGATGACTTCTAAGCTGAGGAAATGGGCATTTTGTCCAATTGCCGGTTTTATTTATTTTGTACTTGTTTACTTGTGAATGGTATTTAGAACTGTACACAGAACTGTCAAAGATGTGATACTTTGTTAAAAAAAAAACTGGCTGCAGTAGAACCCACAGAGCACTTCTGCTTGCGAATGGGAAATGAATTGTGCAGGCATGGATTTGTCCCCTGGCCCCATATCTCCTTGTGTCAGTTCAGCAACGCTGCAAGAGCACATTGATTTCTTCCAATCATTTCAGACCACATGCTCTTCCCTTTCCTGTTTTCTTAAGGTTTGCTTCCAGCCTGACTAGCAAAGCCTTTCTGAAATGATGCGTGTTGAATGGCGCCTGAGGTTTGGGACAGGTTCGTAGTAAGTCCAATATGTCTTGTTTGGGGCCATCCAGAAGGATACTATGTTTTTAGAGGTTTCTGAACCAGGACTTGTTCATGTGCAGCAACAGCGGTGAAGTTCAGCGGGCTAACTGCTCGGTTGCAAGAAGGTTCTTGTTGGGTAAGAGGAGTCACACAGGTGGGAGGTGGATCTTCCCATGAATATCAGGCTGCTGTGTACTAAAGATTCAGCTTAACATTTTGCAACTTTTAGTGATTTTAAGGAGAAAAACATGCTTTAAAAGTTAATCGGACCCAAATGGAACTTCTGATATGTTCAATTTTCTAGATTTTCTGTTGTCACAATGGCTGTTACACCATGACTTACCATGAAGCCAAGACATTGCATTGAACAGTTACCTCACCATTACTTTTCTAAAATCCATACCCATCTGTGCACAAGTCGTAGTTTCCTTAAGTCAGCATAGCTTCAGCCAATTTTAGCCACTGTGCTCAAACTCTGAGAAATATTAGGGTTGGTTTCTTCATAGTTTACTACCCACATGTCAGAGACATTGGTAGAACATTGATAGATCAGCTTTGTTATTCACCTCCCTCATAAAAATATTACTAGTCATTGGAAAACAACAAATCACCACTCCTTTGCAGCTCTGCCTCACATCAACTTTGCAACTTTGTACATTTTTTTGTGTAGTTAGCCTCTTATTTTGTAATGTTAATAAAATGTTTGACTAACTCTAGGGAACTACTACCTTAAACAACCCAGTACACTACAAATATCTCAGTTAAAATACAAAATAAATTAGTCTATTATGTAAAAACACCATAAACAAGAGTTGGCCAGTGCCATTCTAGGATAAGGCATGGACACTCTTCTGGTCATCCCAGTTATGGAAAATGACAGTCAGCAATCATCAATAAAGCAGTCCCCTGAGAGTAGTTCGATCAGTCTCATGATGCTCAATGTAATAATCAGTGTATCTTGCTGTGATGAGCTACTTTGCTGAGCCAACAGGCATGCTGTGTCTCTTCAGCAGAGCTACTCTGCAAGCTACATTATAAAGTAGGCTCTCTGATGCTAAGATGGTTAGCTATTAAGATCATTTAACAGGCTAATTATGTTTTACAACTGGATGCATATGTATGATATATTAATCTGAGGTAACTATTGCTGAGAGCGATATGTTTGTTTTAAAGTGAGGTCAGCAATTGCCCACTGCATGTTTACGGTGCTGTCTGGCTATCTGTCCACTCATTAGACACATGTGACCTGCAGCGAGGGCAGCATAAATTAGCCAAAATGGTCTGTCTACATACTGTCTGTACCTACTTTAGGTTAATGTTGTGCAGTCAAGAGTGTAGTCAAAGGTCTACACTCTTTTTTTCATGAATTCATAAACACAGCAGTGGGGAAATGAAGTACAGGTTCAGTTGTACAAAGCTACAAGTGTATAGAGGAAAACCAAAGCATCACTCCATTTTAATAAAGCAGCTGTTTTATTTAGTTCCTAGGAGAGTTCCACCCCAGTACGATCTCTAGGTCTAACTTAGCCACCCCATTTAAAAGGTTCTGGTATTTATAGGAGCATTTTAAAATGTAAAAATGGGATTACATTGGTATTGAAGTGTAATATCTTTTTTGTTAGCTGGCCGCCAATCCAAGTTAAGGATGTTATTGGGCTAATTGGTTGTTAGGACACTCTTGCTCAATTGTGATGCTGAAAAACATTCTACTAATAAGTGAGTATAAAAGGGAGAACAACATTCTAGGTTAGTTTAGTATCTGAAGCATCAGCAGTTGATGGCTTGCTGACCGACTCAAAATGACCAGAAAGAAACAATTTTCTTTAGAGAGCCGTCAGTCCATTGTTATGTTAAGGAAGGAAGATACTCCATTGAAAACAAGAACATTTCACTGTGATCCCAAACTTTTGAGCAGTTTATATATATATATATATATATATATATATATATATATATATATATATATATATATATATATATATATATATATATATATATATATATGCACACCATGAAGCTACAGGGCACTGATGCCCCTTGAGGCACATGGAAATGTAAACTAGTGTCTGAAGACTTTAAAAGTACTTGTGAAATTCTTTCTTTTTTCGCTTGGCTTCTCATCCAGAATTTCCACCTCAGGGATACAGTACCAGCTGTGTCATGGCATATTCCAGCTTCTCTCTGCTGAATTTCGAGAGCACAAAGCCTTGTTCCAAACATGACATGTGGGTATTTAGGAGACGTGTTAAAAGGAGCAAAAGCAGTTTGAAGTGAGTGTTTTGGGCCTTTTTACGAGGCAGAGGAAACCATTGTGACCACTCTGCACTGGACACCATCTGCAAGCACGAACTCGTTCCCTCCTCTGGCCCCTGCTCTGCTCCTCTCCTATTCTCTCCTTCATTTGTTTTCTCTGTGGCTGAATTATATACACTGTGAGCTCCTTTTAAATGAACTGGAAGTCCTGTTTGTCTTTTGGGGGTCAGCATTCTTACTGTGGCTGACATTTTGCCTCAGCAGTCACTGTAAGGTCAGCATAGCCCAGAGCAGATAGACACACAAGTAGTTCTTTGTCATGGTTTAAATTGGTTCTGCGGAATACACTGCACATGAAGGTACTCTCAAAGCTAGAACTGTTCGCTCACATAAATAAGTTCAGACTAAGTTGAAAATGTTGAAGCAAAAGCGGCTAATTAGGCCCCCTCACACTTCACCGCCTCCTGCTTCATATAAACTGTGGGCCATGCTGCATAAATCCAAACCTTGTAATTATTCCCTCAGCTAACACCATCCTGCCATACCACCAAGACATGTATGCTAACATAGGAGTCTTACTTTAATATACAAAGTTTATGAGGTGACAGAGGTTTGGTATCCAAGAAACCTTCTCCGTCTGGCAGGCCCATGTGTTTCCATCTTGAAAAGACTTCTGTATAATGGAGTAAATCATCCCTCCTTCAGGTTAATAACTAGGTCCTCACTCGTACTTCGGCGCAGAAGTAAAAATCATTAACTTGGCAGTTTACATTGGAGAGCCGGTTGCTGCTAAAATACAAAACGAGTAACGCTATCTGTCTGAGGGAGCACTGCCAACCCCGGCCAGGCAAAACCGCTTAAGTCGTCTTCTTTTATATATTTTTTCAGAAACAGAGCAATGGCACCCACACTTTCCTGGATGACAGACCCACTTTACTGTGTCTGAAGAGCTCAGAAACTTGATCTAGTGGTTTGTTCTGTAGGCTGGTAGATGTGCATATGACAATGTCTTTTTTTTTTTTTTAATAGTTTTAATTGGTTTCTTGCTTGCTTGCTTATTTCTACTTATCCTGTAACTTTTTTTCTGGTCCCAGCCTAAAAACTGGGCTTTTGACTTCTCATCTTCTGCCAAAGAGACAGACTGTATTAAAAACATAATCCCAACTCAAGATAAAATATCAAATTCCCCTTTACTCACTTTTTCACTTTCACAGCAAGCTAATAGATCTTGCCTATTGTTCTTCTTTTAATCATGACTTAAAGCTTGTAGAACTCTAGAACTTGTAAACCACAGAAAAGGTACTCATCACAATCTTATTTTGTCTTTCTTTGTATATTCAGTTTTATGCTTTAGTGGAGATGTTTGCTCAGTTTGAATTTTGACACCATGCCATTTACTTTGGTTTGGCTTCCATTTCTGTTTTGATACATGTACAGTGTGGTGTGTTAAGCATGCTTGTTTAGATCTCATGTAATGGCTTGTAAAAAAAGTTAAGCAGTGGAACAGTGATTTGAAGAAAGAGTAAACACAGCACTTTTAATAGGCCAGTGTACAGGCCATGCTTTTAACAAGGCTGTGTGTGTAATTGGACCTGCAGCATTACTGCAGTGACTGTTCTGTGTGGCCTTCTCTCACACTGGGCATTAGGATTAGCAATAAACTCATTTCAGCTCATTCTTCATTTTCTTGCAAGTTAGTTTTAATGCTCTATTATAGTTTCAAGCAGCTCCATCACCTTTAGATCAAAAAATAGATGCATTAAAACAATAAAAATACTCTTCTGTGTTGTTAATCATATTCTTTTCAGCTGAGGTCTGACCTATCAGGAGATGTTTTAAATTCTAAACAAGCCCTGAACCTACTCCAAGGTCTCCCACTGCTCTTTAATGTACTGTAACACACACAGGAGTTTAGAGCCCCAGCCTGCACTCCTACACGCTTTCTTGATCTGGGGTTTTATTTTGTTGAACTGAAATACAGACGCAGCGCGTATCTTCAGTGTCGTTCTGTTTCACTGCCTTTCTGTGAGGTCTGAGAACATCCACCTGGATCTGTTTTTCATCCTACAGTGCAGGTTATACGGCTTTGTTAACCCCTTTGACTCTACACACTTTTATTCAGATAACAGCTTTAAAAATGTTTATTTAATGAGAGTGAGGAACTGAAGTGTGGGGCCACATACAGGCACTTAAAGTTTATGAGGTCCACAGTCCTGGTTGTCATCAGTGACTTATCTGCTCGGTGCAGTAAGGCTGTAGCAGGGGTGAGGACTACGTGGAGAGGTCACTGGCTCCCTCATCATCCATATCAGCCTCCTGTCTTTGTCCATAAGCCCCCTGCTGCCGTCTAAAGCTAGCTTGAGATGAACTTTGACCACAGTTGACATGGATTTTCACATGTTCAACTTTTTGTCCTCTCTCTCTTGAGCTCTCTCTGATTGGTTTCCCAGATGATTTCGGTGCCAGTCTGTTTAAAATGCTTCAGTAAAATTGCTTTTTTAATATGTGGACAGTGGTATATAACTGGAAGTGATATTTTTTTAATTGGATGTAAGATACTTGTGGATAAGCTATGAAGTTCTATTTCTTGCTTCTTTGTCTCAAGTGTTTAACCCTGGTTGTTTTCCCAATATTGCAGTTATTTTTTAAACATTCATAATTTGTGAACTGAAATATGGAAGTAGAAATGTATTTGTATGTGGGTTTGGTGCTCACTATAAACAAGAGAAAATATATATACACTGCTTGGCCAAAAAGTTGGACCACCCTTAGCTTTAATTACAACATGCTTTTGTTATGGCATTGTTTTGACAGCCTAATGCAGTACCACTACCCTTTTTTTTTTTTTTTTTTTTTTTTTTGGCCAAGATCTTGTATTAATGACCCGAAAGGGCTGCGTCATCAGGGAAGTGATAACCTGGTCATTCAATACATTCGGATACTTAGCTGATTTTATTTAACATCACTGAGCCTCACCCTGACCCAATTGAAACAACCCTAGATTATAACATTGCATCCAGAGACTTGCACATTGAGAACTATGCATGAGAGGTAAATATTTCTATGCGCTTCGCTTTTTGCTTTGAATTATTACTGGATTTATCAGACCACACATTTGATCTTTTCCTGTTGTTCCAGAATCAAAATGTTATGCTTCCTTTCAAATTGAGGTATTTTTTCCTCAGTTAGCCTCAATATGGCTACATAGCTGTTTATTCCCAATCCTGTGTGTGGAAATGCTCTCACTTGTACTATTAAACATACCATAGCTGTGAATTCTGCTGGCCTTTTTTTGGGTTAATATCTTTAAGCAATTTTTAATACAATTACCATTCTCTGCACACCAGTAACACAAACTGAAAAGGACTGGGGGGTTGTATATGTAAATAACTAAAGAAATGAATAGTGAATAAAAATATCCAACCTATACAGGATGTGAAATTTACAGTGTCCTAACATAGTTAATGGCATCCGTCCAAATACAAACCATTGCTGTCTTTGCATTATGGAAAACACAAAGATCAGGTTCAAACCAGCATTTCAGAAGTAGTTTCTTGGCTACAGCTGGGGCTGCCATCGTAAGCGTTCTTTGTTGTACACTGAGCACCAAATTGGAATCAACAAAGAGCAAAAGTAGGGTTGGGGACTGATGAGTGTCGACAAGGTTTGTGTGACATATTGCCATAAAGTCTTCACAGTTAAACATGAACGAAACAAATGAACATAAATGCTTGTGAAACCAAAAAGTAAAAATATTAAGTGATCTCCTATTAAATACAGTCAGAACACTGGAATGACAGCAGTTATCAAAGTCCTAGCATTTTCAAAGTTACAGATAGCTTTCATTGCCCAGTTTAAAAGTAGCTCCAGGCTGTATTTTAAAGCAACTTGTTAACAAATGAAAATGTAGCTTAATGTCCATTTAAGGCAAAAAGTAAAGGATAAGAATTGGAACGTCACTAGCTGGTGCCACTTGCCTCTCAGACACTTGTAAAACTGTACTAGTGTAATGACTGCATCTAAAATCACATGAATGTCCCCTTTTCACTTGAGCTTGATGAGTCTTGGTGTTCTGTGTATACATGGTTATGTCTCCAGTGTAGAGTAACAGGCCCATCGCCATAGCAGCTCAGTGGGGGAGTGCCTGTCTGAGTCCCGCCTGCTTCCTCTCACTACAATCCAAGCTGTGGGAACGCGAGGCAGAACAACATTCCCCTGTATTCTGCTCGTGACTGCTTGCTTCATCACTCTGCGGGACGCAGTCCATGTTCAGTTCATTACATTTTACCCCACACAACTGCCTTTTGCATTTCACGTTGCACTATGGGCTAATCCTGTTACTCGACAGCATCTGTTTTGTTTGTGTTTTGGTCAGGGCCAGTCTCTGTGGAGCTCATAATTCATATCTGGAAATGTTGTTTGTGTGCAAGTTGTCATTCATTTGCACACTTTTCAGGAAGGCAAGACATTCATTCAAATTTTTTCACTCAGTGTCATACGCTTTTCAGGTTTTTAGTGACTGGAAATACATGTATTTTACAATAGAGCTGGAACTCTTTTCTTTATGGGCTGCATAACAGGTAACGGTTTCAAGCTGTTGTAGGGTGTTTCTAAATATGGCATTAATTATACTCTTCTCCAGCTTTTACTGTGCCTTGGGCTGACGTTCAGAGACATCCTCATAAGATCTGGGAGAGACATTATGAAACATCTGTTTGTCTCTGTGGGTGTGTTGTGTGGCGGGGGGGTGTTCTGGGAAGGAAACAAGCTTGCTTAAATGAATTGCAGGGTATTACTAATCAGATTCCAGCAGGCTGGATTTGGTGTCCTCAGGAAGTGATGTCAATGTCCAGGTCACATTCAAAATGGCTGCGAAGCTCTGACTGCGAATAATGATGATCTGTGAGCTGCTTTCAGTGTAAATGTGACTCTGTGCATGAGGTGTGTATGTGTGTTTTCATTTTCGTTTGTGGTTTTAGCACTCTCTTTCTTCATCTCTGTAGTTTTAGCGCTCTTCCTGATTTGTATGGGTAGGTTTCAACACTGGCTGGTTTCTGCTGGGCTTCATTCACTGTTCTGCAAAGGAGGGGTGGGGGAGAGACGAGGGAGTCTGTGTGAGGAAGCATGCAAGGAACTGTGTGTGTTATTGTGTTTGTTTTACCATAGTTTCATGGTTAAGCTACAGTGTTGATACTAACACCATGGCAAGGACTTAGATCATTTATTTTTGGTTATAAAGGTTACATTAAGATTACAAAACTCTTATTGCAAATAGATACTTCTGTGTAATACATTTGGGTCAGGCTATACAATGTGACATTGATAAGTTTACATGCACTTAATCAACCGATAACTGCAGAAAATCAGATTTCGTCTGTAATCTGATCAGTGCATATACGTGCAATTGGGATTGGATAATCAGATAATAGGAAAACTCTGGGTCTACGTGAGTCAGGCAGTAATCAGATAATCAAATTTCTGCTTTTCATCCACTAAACTTACAGAAAAAGACAGAAAACGTGATGTAAAACTAAAACTTAACATACATTACCAGTCAAAAGGTTTAGTACACTACCAGTCAAAAGGTTTAGTACACTACCAGTCAAACGTTTTAGATACACTACCAGTCAAACGTTTTAGATCACTACCAGCCAAACGTTTTAGTACACTACCAGTCAAAAGGTTTAGTACACTACCAGTCAAACGTTTTAGATACACTACCAGCCAAACGTTTTAGATACACTACCAGCCAAACGTTTTAGATACACTACCAGTCAAACGTTTTAGATACACTACCAGCCAAACGTTTTAGATACACTACCAGCCAAACGTTTTAGATCACTACCAGTCAAACGTTTTAGATACACTACCAGCCAAACGTTTTAGATACACTACCAGCCAAACGTTTTAGATACACTACCAGCCAAACGTTTTAGATACACTACCAGCCAAACGTTTTAGATACACTACCAGCCAAACGTTTTAGATCACTACCAGTCAAACGTTTTAGATCACTACCAGCCAAACGTTTTAGATACACTACCAGACAAACGTTTTAGTACACTACCAGCCAAACGTTTTAGATACACTACCAGACAAACGTTTTAGTACACTACCAGCCAAACGTTTTAGATACACTACCAGTCAAACGTTTTAGATACACTACCAGTCAAACGTTTTAGATACACTACCAGCCAAACGTTTTAGATACACTACCAGCCAAACGTTTTAGATACACTACCAGCCAAACGTTTTAGATACACTACCAGCCAAACGTTTTAGATCACTACCAGCCAAACAGTTTAGATCACTACCAGCCAAACGTTTTAGATACACTACCAGCCAAACGTTTTAGATACACTACCAGCCAAACGTTTTAGTACACTACCAGTCAAACGTTTTAGATACACTACCAGTCAAACGTTTTAGATACACTACCAGTCAAAAGGTTTAGTACACTACCAGTCAAAAGGTTTAGTACACTACCAGTCAAAAGGTTTAGTACACTACCAGTCAAACGTTTTAGATACACTACCAGTCAAATGTTTTAGATCACTACCAGCTAAACGTTTTAGTACACTACCAGACAAACGTTTTAGATACACTACCAGACAAACGTTTTAGTACACTACCAGACAAACGTTTTAGTACACTACCAGCCAAACGTTTTAGTACACTACCAGACAAACGTTTTAGTACACTACCAGCCAAACGTTTTAGTACACTACCAGCCAAACGTTTTAGATACACTACCAGCCAAACGTTTTAGATACACTACCAGCCAAACGTTTTAGTACACTACCAGCCAAACGTTTTAGTACACTACCAGCCAAACGTTTTAGTACACTACCAGCCAAACGTTTTAGTACACTACCAGTCAAACGTTTTAGTACACTACCAGTCAAACGTTTTAGATACACTACCAGCTAAACGTTTTAGTACATTACCAGTCAAACGTTTTAGTACACTACCAGTCAAACGTTTTAGATACACTACCAGTCAAACGTTTTAGATACACTACCAGTCAAACGTTTTAGATACACTACCAGCTAAACGTTTTAGTACACTACCAGCCAAACGTTTTAGTACACTACCAGCCAAACGTTTTAGTACACTACCAGTCAAACGTTTTAGATACACTACCAGCTAAACGTTTTAGTAACACTACCAGCCAAACGTTTAAGTACACTACCAGCCAAACGTTTTAGATACACTACCAGCCAAACGTTTTAGATACACTACCAGCCAAACGTTTTAGATACACTACCAGACAAACGTTTTAGATACACTACCAGCCAAACGTTTTAGATACACTACCAGCCAAACGTTTTAGATACACTACCAGCCAAACGTTTTAGATACACTACCAGCCAAACGTTGTAGATACACTACCAGAGAAACGTTTTAGTACACTACCAGACAAACGTTTTAGATACACTACCAGACAAACGTTTTAGATACACTACCAGACAAACGTTTTGTTCACTACTAAATCTAGTGTACTAAACCTTTTGGCTGGTAGTGTACTAAAATATTTGACTGGTGTAACACATTGACACTGCAAGGCATGGCACTGCTCAGGCCATCTTCTCTTTTGAAACAGAGTAGTACCTATAGGGTTTCATTGTGACATTTAACATATATATATATACACATTTAATTATTTACATATATAGGCACTTACTTATCGGCCATATTTATGTATTACTTAAGCCTGTATAAATACCTATGTCCTCACCCAGTATTTAAAAACAGAGTAGAGAGCGATAGTGAGAACAGGAGAACATGATTATATACAGTCTAGCTGCACTCACAGCTACTTCTGCTCTGACTTAGACCAGAAACCTGGCTGCAAATCTACTTACCAAAGAAACTGCCTCTTTCCATCAATCTCCCTTTGTTTTCATTCCTCCACTCGGCTTTTTCTAGCAGTGCTCTGTGCAGAGTGACTCATGTCTTCACCTCTGCCTGCTCAAAAGGACTTCTGCACCAGCCAGTGTATTCACAGCCCACCTTAGCCAAGCTGTTTCCGTTAACTCTGTAATGTGTGGATGGAAAAGGAATGAATGGGATTCTTTATTTAGGATTCTGCTTGACATGTGCTCCTTTATATTAAACAGTCACTAAAAGCACTAAAAGTAAAGTGTTTTTTGAGAATAAAAGGAACAAAGTAGGTATGCTTTTGTAGAAGGCATGTTGCTGGCTGTGTATTTCTGTAGATAAAAGTGTTTGAGCTGCGCCTTTTGGAGGCCTTCTTAAGGTTTGAATGTCTTTGGACTGGTATTAGCATCACCTCTTTTAGTACCGGTGTCTACATCAGAACAGAAAAAGTCCTGCCATCTATGATCTTGTTCTGTTGACATGTTGTACTGTCTAAGATGTGTGGAAGGGGAGTTGTGTGTTTATAATGTGAGAAAAGAGAAAAGGTGGGGTTGGGGGTGTGCAGTGAGTGTCCAGTGCTAAGCGATATGGGTGTGGGACGATGCAGTCTCTGGGGTGCTCAGACGCATGCCATGGGCCAGACTGTTGCTTTTGGCTCTTGTTGGATGGAAACGTGTGTCCCCCCGCCTCCCCCACCACCCCCCACATTCCACCAAGCTCTCTGTTGGTCTCTCACACCCCCGGGCACAAGGGACAACTGTCTGAGAGAAAGAGTGTGCGTCCATGTGCGTGCGTGTGAGCCAGGCACTTCGATTACTTCACTAATCTCCTACCACTGGAAAAGTGTGGAATCCTATAATTTATGTCACACTGTTTTCCGGCACCATCCTTTTTATTATGATCCCTCTCAATACAAGAATCTAGAACAAAGGCCAGTGTTTCACTAAGCTGCTCTGGCACATTTACACACTATTTCTAGTTCTATTTACTGCTCAGTAAATCAAATCTATGTTTTTATCTTGAAGCACAAGTTGCCTATTAGATCCAAAAGTGCTTAAAAAGGAGACTTTCTCACTGGAGTAGCGCTCAATGTCCATTTGTCTGATCTCTCTCTCTCTCTCTCTCTCTCTCTCTCTCTCTCTCTCTCTCTCTCTCGCTCGCTCTCTCTATCTCTCTCTGTTCATAAGATAATACAGTAAGAAACTTTTAAATATTTCCTTTGGAGACTAAGGTCGTGTGAGCTGGTGGGAAGTAGCATGCTCTCAAATACACAGCGTGTGAGGCCTGGGATGCCGGACAGTCTAGCGCCAGCAAGCAGCTGTGTGAAACACACACTTTTGTCTGACTGCTGTCAAAACAGACTGTCCTGCTGGCCAGAGGCAACGGAACCCAGAGTGAAGCAGATGTTGTCAGGACCACCCTGTCTGGGTGGTGGGAACCACGCGGCCGAAGTGGGACAGGGCACTCACCTGAGACGCTGGACCCTTTTGGCTGCCCCCAGGCCGCTTCTGCACACTGTCAGCGTCCTCTTTGTCATTTTAAGGCCCCCATTTGTTTAGACTGGACCTCTTAAACCCTCAGCCTTATGGTGCTCTTTGTATGGTGCTTGGCTGACTTCCTTCCCCAACAAGACTCCTTTTAGAGCTTTTATTGTGGCTTTTTCCTCTTCCCTCTATAATGAGGTGAACTTTGAGTGAGGGGGCTAAAAGGGGGCTTTTTTGGCGACAGAAGTGCTCACCCTGTAGAAACTCCTCTTGTCTGCTTTTCCTAATATGGAAGAGTCTGAGAGTGACAGAGGAACGCGACCCACGTTCCGGAACAAATTCTGAGTCACTGTGGTTTCGCAGAGAAAAGAAGAAACTTTGTTGCTCGTGAAGCAAAGGACAGCTGTTCATGAGGCTTGGGGCAGAGTACCGGGTGATTGAAAAAGTGTAGACCATTTCGTTTTTCCTCTGCAGAACTCCCTCTTTAGGATGACCATGCACCAAAAATGCAAGGGCTGAAACAATACCAGCATAAGGACTTTTTGTTTTCTCAGAACAGCAAGATGCTTGTTTATTCTGCCTCTCTTTAACTCCGGCAAGCTCGCATGAGCTCTTTAATCGAGAGAACCCCTGCTGTTTGTTAGACGGCTTTTGAAAAAGGAGATTAAAACTCAAAACACACATTACATGACATCAACAACTTGATCCTGAGTCAAAGAGTCGTTTCTATGTGCCAGATGTTGTGGCACAGTGGCGAACAGTGGGACTTGTGGGCTAACAGTGGGAGCCATCTGCTTCGGTGGCACAATCTGCATTCCTACGGGTAAAATCTGAGAGAGCTGTTCCTGGTGTGTTTCATGTTGCAGATTGTTTTGTCTTGACACTCAAAGTGCTGCAGCTCTCTGGTTACAGAACTTTGATCACCAATACATGCCCCCAGGCAGTTCTACACATGTCAAATCACCCATGGCTGTTTATCAGGGACCACAATCTGCAAAAGTAGCTGTACAGTTTGCGAAGGAGCCAGTTTGTAACGTTATTCCAGGTCAGCGTTTGGCACTGTGTATCATGGTACTTGGCTTGCCGTTACATTACACTGGCTTCACTTTGAAATCCTCAGCTGTTGTCAATAGAGAATGAGAAGTGTTGGCCTTGGATGCCATCGTTTTCTCTGCATTTATTTATGGACTGTGTAATGTACCATGCTAAAAGGATAGAGTGAGTCAAAGGTGCAGTGGATATTTTTCAAAGGAAGACGCAAAGTAATTTTGTGACACATACATTATTGTTTTGCATATAGCATCATGATGTGCTGCAAATCCAATGTTTTAATGTTGTGTTATGTTTTTTGTCTGCTTTTACAGGCCATCCGCTGTTCCAAATGTTGCCAAGGTAAGGGCATTTCATGTACAGCCATGTAATTACTATTCTAAAACTAGGATAGATTGTTTTAAACTGATTTGTTTGTGTAATGCATCAGTGCATGCTGACTGCCACAAGGTAGTGTAGCAGCATGTATCTGTGTATTTGCCTACTGCATTGCATGGCTCTATAGAGCTGTGATCTGCTTAGCTCCATCTCATGCCAGTATACCTTACTGTATTCTGTTCAGTGTTAAGAATTTGCTTCTTAGATCATTCATACTTGGCTCTATTGGATTGATATGTATTACTGCGATGAGGGAGCATCACCTGCATGGATTTGAGTGTGTGAGCGTGTCGCATGTGTATGTGTGTCTCCTCACTCCCTGTAGGACGAGCCACTGGAGATCATTAAGCCTGTGCCCATTAGCCACCCACCTGCGCCCCTTCCCAACGCTAGCCCAGCCAACTCCACCCCGAGCAGCGCTGCCTACAACAAGACGGCCCGGCCCTTTGGAGGAGGAGGATCTAATTTCAGATCAGTCAGCCCCTCCTCCTCTGTTTCTGCTGCACCCAAGGCCTCCATCCCCTCTGCCTCCTCTGCTTTCACCCCAGCTGCTCCCTCCCAGCAACACCTACAGCCTCAGCAAGCCCCACAGCCAGCACAGCCAGCGCAGCCCCCACAGCCCCCGTTCCCCCTGGCCAGCAGCACTGCCTCTCACTCGCTCTCATCCCCTCACACCGCCCCTAAGCCCGCCTCTGGCCGCTCCCCTTTCCCACACTCCTCCTCCGCCTCGTCCTCTGGCTCTTCTTCGCCAGCCAGAGTGACGGGACCCTCCTCTTCCTCCTCCTCCTCTGCTCCCGCCGTCCCACAGCCGTCAGTCTATAACACGCCAATCAACCTGTACTCCAATGAGAACGCTTGTGAGGTGGCCATGGGCCAGAGGCGGGGTTTGCTGGAGAGTCAGGGAGGAGTGGAGCATCATAATGGGTAGGTGGAGCACGGAAAACTCCTCTTTCCGCCTTCTTCCTCCCTCCTTCCTGCTCTGCTTCTAATCGAGTTTTCTGCTGTCCTTCTTCAGCCTCGTTGTGCTGAGCCTGTCCTTTATAGCCTGGAGCGTTTACACTCAGACGTCTCTGACACTGTTTTCTGGACATATTAAGAAATCCGTATGTCTTGACTGACAGGCAGATGTAGACAACGAATGTGTCAACGCAGCAGCAAATCTGTAATTGAGATCTGGATAGAGCTCATACAAGCTCCCAGAAGTTGTTTCGCTGACTTAAGTAAACAAATGATTCAGACTGAAATGTTCGGAGCCAAAGTAGTAAGTGGAAAAGCCTCTGTGGAAACTGTGGATATTTGTTTACTTTTTATAGTTTCAGATCCCTATTGCACATTTCAGACTGACTCAAGGATTTGTGGTTGCTTTTCTCTGTCTAGTGAGATAATTGAAGCCGTAAACTTGGTCCGTTTTTGGGAGCTCAGATAAGCAGAGGTTGTAGCACTGCAAGGTTTTCAGCTTCAAGAACTGAATAGGGAGACTTAAGTGCATAGCATTGTAAAATCTGTGCTTTTATTTGACTCCTGATGCAAATAAGACTGGTATTAGCATGATCATGCCCAAAGATGGGATTTTTTTTTCTGGTGAGCTGCTTCTTCACAATATGTCATTATGAGCTTCCTCATTCCAGGCTTTTGAAGTCAACAGGAAAAGGGAAAGAACAGGTTGACATGTCCTTTATGGCTTTCACTGTGAGAGGCTGAATTCCCTGCGCTCTGATTGATTATCCAGCAGTGAACTGGATGATAACCTTTCCCTGCTCCTCTGTTTTTGTCTTTCTCTGCCTTTCTTGCTCCTTCTTTCCTATCTCGCTATCTCTCCTCTCTATTTCTCTACTCCTCTCTATTTCCCCCTCTTTCCCCTCTCTTTACTCCCTCTCCCCCCACTCTGGGCTGTAGCCATTCAAAAGTAGCACATCTTGTCCCAATCTGCAGGAGTGGATGTGAAGCCCAGCTGAGACGCTTGGGGCTCGCTACCGCCCGCCTTTGTCTAATTGACAGTTTGGTTAATGGCTTTCCCAAACACACGGAGTCTGGTTCCGTGTCCTGTTGTGTGAGTGGCTGCACTTGTTTCCAATTAGCCGGAAGCCATATTGGTCTGTATAGAATTTGTCAGGTCTTTTGCTGCATATTAGCTTCTTTCGCGTCGAGGAGGCTTGAGTTTGTTTGAAGAATAAAGGACTGCTTCATTAGTGACAATTACTGTAAATGAGATGGAAGCAGCAGTTGATCTACTCAGCATGTGTAAGAAAATCAAAGCAGGGGGTCTGTCACAATAACTCACTCAAGAAAGTGTTGATTAAAAAAATGTACTTGATAAATCAACAATGATTCATAGTTTAAAGAGTCCCTTCTATGGATGATTACCTGTTTTAACTATGCAATTTGTAAACATACTAAATTCCTAAACATGCCATGCAGTCCCAGTTCACGTTGTTCATGTAAGTAAACCAAGGATTTACTGACATCACTCTATTCAGCCTATAGTGTTTTAGCCTCACCTTAATGTTATAAAAGGCACTACACCCTGGACTGCTTTTTGTGTGAAGCACAATACAATGTTCCCGTCTTAGTTATATAACAGACTCATTAATATTTAAACTCACAATTTTTTTTACAACAGCAGAGCATAGCAGAGCTCATCAGATTGTTCACGAGCTTACCAAAAAAGGGAACACAACTCGTTTCATCCTAGGGCCTAATAATAGGGCGTAAATGGGCGTGAAAATATGCATCCCGGATCAAAGTCACATACCTTCTATGCAGGCATCGGAGAACAGTTTGAAATCCTGAGTAAATGCATGCTGTGTCATCTTTAAGAGTGACTGCTGTTATAATCAGTAGTGACAGACCTACCAAACAGATAAGCCAAACATGTATACCAGACGGTCTGCTTGCAGGATGTTGATGTTCAGGCACGTGTGATAAGGGAACGGTGAGGTGTGATTTGTGAGGGTGTGGCTGTTGGGCTGGACACTGGACTGTTGTGATTCCGCTCGAGATAGCTTGTTGTTTTATTCTCTCCGTTCTCACCAGTAGACACTCATTATCTCTGCAACCATCACTTGGAAACATGGGTGTGGGTGACTGCTAGCCCATGCTGTGATGCCCTTTCAGTAACCTTCTGCTCTTTTCCCTCATGCCTCGTGACACAGCAAAGACTTGATCATTTGTCGTAGTCTGCATCTTAACAAGCAGGCCTGCGTCTCCTCATCTGCTATGTATAGCGGGCTCCACTCTTCAGGAATGGCTGTAACTTTTCCTTCAGAGAGTTTCCAGCTGCTTTTACTGAGTCGACCAATTAGTGTCCAGGGAGGAGCCATGGCAGTGATTTTTGACCCGTGGAGCCCTTCAAATTAAAGTAATTAATCCCAGCATTAACACGAGCAGCAGATGTGCAAGTTGGAGGAGCTGTGTGATGTGTGTAGCTTTGTAGCTCTTTTGCTGTCTGTTGACATTGGTGGTTAAAGTTTTGAAAAATGAGCTTTTGAGGCTCATAAAACTGCACTTCAGAGCCGGGTTTGAGTTTCTTGGGCAGCTGAAGCTAGAAGCATGTATTTTTGGTGCATGTAATTATATTTACCTAGTTTTTTCCCCACCTTGCATGCAAATTTTAATGCATCCTTATTCACAGTAATTGAATCTGAAGGGTTAATAGGTCTTCACATATTTCTGCTTTTTTTCCTTTCTCTTTTTCCTACAGGAGCCAATAACAAAGTCAGTGTTATGGTGGTACTGGTATCTGTTTGTGCCTGTGTGTGACGTGATGCTTGCGTGGTTTCACAATAGTTAACCCTTCAAGCATGAACATTCAATACGATTCACTTCTGGCAGCATTTCTCGTCACCATTCTTTCCATTATATCATTCAGTACTGGGTTGGTGGAGTTACCTCATAGCTTTTCGGAGTAGCTCGTTCCATGCATGTTAGTGAGATGAGCGTCAGGCAAGGCGGGGGGTACCTTCTGTACTCCGCTCGAGAAGGTACAGTCCTTTTGAACAGCATCTGCTCATGTCAATCCCCTCCTTGTTTATTCAAGGCCTTCTATTAATTATAGGCCAGGCTGTGTGTTAGAGTGGATATTAATAGGGCAGCTGTCAAGCTGTCTTCTATTTTGTAAGCCACACACGCAAACTGTATACATACATAAGTGTGTGTGTGTGAGGAGGAAAGAAGAGAGGTCTAGATGAGGCTTTATTCAGAGAGTAGAGGTTCTTTATTATGGAGATGGTCAATGTGGGATGTGGTGGTTCCATCTTGTGGTGAGAATTGGTATGGCTGATCACTCTGTTGCATGTTACTGGGAGTTGTTCTGCTTAATGCCTTAATTTAAAAAAGTTACAGCGATGATTAACATATGACTGACTAAATATATTAATTTAGATGCTTCCTGTGTGAGACTTTAAGAAAGGTTTAAGCATGTGAATGGCTAGTAATAAAAAAATCAGTTGTACAGTGAAATGTACAGTACCATGTTAAAGACAACTTTGAGTTTAATTTCCAGTCAAAACTGCCATTTAGTACAAAAAGGAAATGAAATGACAATACATCTAAATAGTGTTTCATTATTTCCATTCCTTTCAAAGAAATCTGCAGGGATATGTTTTTTTACACCTCCAAAGCTCAGTCCTAGAAGTTGGTTGCTTTATACCATGTAATCTTAAACACTTTCCGTGATGCTAAAGTCTTGATTTTGGGGGCGGCCAGCTCATTGTTCTCAGAACACAAGTAGGGTTAGGAGATCTATTTTCTTTATATATTCAAGTCCAGTTTCGAAAGGTCCTGCTTTTCCTTTGATGTTTATCTTTTCTATGTAAGCCGAATATTTTATATATGATCTCTTCAGAAAAATCTCTGAAAAATGAGTAATATTTTGACTGAAAATGGGTCAAAAGAGTGTGGTTTCTGACTTTTGCTGTACACTATATTTCACTGTCAGTTTAATTCTCTACTCACGTTTACTACTTTTACTTACTTTAAACTCAATCTATATTTGTGACACTTTGACCGTTCTGACCATCGACTCTTTTATTTCATAGTGGGCCTCACAGTATTCTTAAGTAAGTAGTTGCAATTGGTTAAAAAAAAAAATAACTGACTGATCGTTACTATATGGTTTCTGACTTTCTTCTGTTCCTCCTTTTTTCATTTCCTGTTGCTTCCATCACTTCATCTGAATGTCATTCCACAGAAAGACTCCCCCCAGGTAATGGGAATGGCCTTCGATGACTGTGTGTTCTGTTCTGTTCTGTTTTGGGTTTTTTTTATGATTTTTTTCCCTCATTCATGTGTAATGAATGAGACATGTTACTTTTTATTTAGCTTATAAACATGTAATCAGCACAATGTCATTGGTTTGTAGAGGATGATGACTATCATGATAACACGGCTGCATGTGCTTATGGTAATTGAGGATATTTTGTTTGTCAGAGCTCCGAGGAAACCCATCATGGAGACTGACCTGGTCGTGAACCACGGCTCTCACCTGAGCGATGCCAGTAAAAAGCGACTGATTGAGGACACAGAGGACTGGCGTCCACGCACAGGCACCTCGCAGTCTCGCTCTTTCCGCATCCTGGCACAGATCACTGGCACAGAGAACGGTTAGTGTCTGCGCTGGGTCTTAAGCTGAGCTCCACCAAGTGTTGTGTGTTAATTGATTCCCCTGTGCGTTTGTAAAATGCGTTTCAAAGCCTATCGCAAGTGCTGTTAGTGGCGTGTACCGCTGTTCAGTACCTTGTAGGGTAAGGAGCAAATTTCTTCAGAACTGCAGAGTCGGTATTCATCTGTATTGGTGTTGGGTTTAGCATCTGTGAGCCATTAGGCATGTTTATTTCAAAATCTAGTCTGCTGGTTGACTGCCTAAATTACATGTTATTAATGTCTGCGCCTTTTGATTAGTCTGCAGTCCCTGTGGTCAGTAAATGTACCCACTTCCAGCACTTCACACTCATTTCTGGTTTAAGCCACACCCTCGTTTGGTGTGTAATTAAAAGGAAGCTATGAAAGTATTGTTCAGAACAGTATTAGTATCAATATCTGAAAATATTTAATGGCTCTCAGCCCTGATTGCAACCCTACTCTTAACCCAGCATTACTATATCAGCCAGAACCATATAGCTTGTCTTCTGCTAAGATATTGGGAAGCTGTGATCCACGTCCCTTGAGATGTTAGCAACAGAGGAAAGGAATGTTTTTCATCGCCGCCTTTCTTCCCCACCTTCCCGGCTCTGTGTGTTTGATGCTGAAAGTGAGTCTTTTCTCTGAGGCAGTGCTCATGTTCTCTTTCTCTCTGTTGTCTCTCCTCCAGAGCAAGCCCAGGAGAGCAGCCCCGGAAAGAAGTAAGCATGTGGTTTGTTATTGTTATTCGATTCAATGCTGTTTTCATGACGAGTGCCCGAGTGTGTCGTTCTGCTGCTGTTAATGTTGCTGTGTAGTTTCTCGATGCTTGGTTGTGTACCGACGCCCCCAGCATGACCTGTTTTGCGTTCTCAGCATGTTGTTTAGTTTTATATTTGCCCAAGTGTGGAGATCTGGTCGGATGCTGCATGGTCAATTAAGAGTAAAACCACATCAGATGCTGAAAGGAAGAGTCAGGCACTTAAAAAAAAAACCAAACCCTACGATTCATGACCTCAGGGTTTTATCTTGATCTATCTCCTGACCAAAGCGGAATGGAAGCCACCCTGTCATGAAGAGGGATTGTGGGTAAATAAATGGGATTGTGGGTAATCAGGGTGCCCTAAGAAAAACGTCCCTGCTCTTCTCTCTTTCCATGGATGTGGTAAGCGGTGGAAATAATTGCAAGCGAGTGTGTCTCAAGGCCAGAGTCTAGTAAACAACGCTGGCTAATGTCTTGGCTGCTCATTCGAAACTATTCTGACTTTAATTGCCGTTATGAAGAATCAGAGGTACAGAGAAGGCCTTTGGAAGGGAGCCATACTCATGTATATGAGTGTGGTTTCCATGCTGTGCTGAATATTGCAGCTATTAATATCACAAAGGATTGCTGTGTTGTTGCATGCTGAAAATGAGGTTTGGGTTTTATTACTGTTTACAATATTGCAGTGAAATTAATGTGTTTCTTCCTGTTCTTCATTTCCTTTGTTGCCATCTTTTCACGCATCTTTCTCTGCCGGGACATCAGGGTGACCAAAGTTGACCCCGAGGCCGTGAGGCCTAAGTACAACAAGCTTCGCGACTGGCATCATGGGGTCTCGGCCCGGGTGCTGAATGTTCAGTAGTGTTTTGACACCAGCCTATCTGTCCTGCACCAGTTTTACACAATCTTAACTCTGCCACTCTTGATTGGCTTCCATTTATAGACCCACGGCAGTAGCGATTGCTGAAAAAGCCAATTGGTTTAGTCCATTTTTTCCCCTTTTTTCTTAATTTATGTGTGCAAGTGAGTGAGTTTGAAGACGTCAGAAGTGAAAAGCTAGGTAGATGTTTTACTTGGATCCTTATAATGGCTCTTATCTTGCATGATTTACATGCTGTCTCTGCTTCAGTTTCTGTTCAGTTTCTGTTCTCTTTAGGAGTTTGCACATCTTTTTTTTTTAAAGTTCTGTTTTCCCCTTTTTTTCTCTTTGGACCTGTCAGCTTCACGCTCTTTAAAATTCCTGCTTCCTGCTTTTCTGACTTCTGTGTTTGATTTAACATGCTAGCAAAATAGTATGAATGTCTTTTAAAAGTTCAATAAAACGCTCTCTTTTGTCTCTCTGCAAGTCTCCTGTGCTCTCTTTTATTGTTTCTCTCCTGTTCTTTTTTTCTGCCTTTCTGAAATCTAATAGTCTGAGCAGCTGGAAACTGAAATGCAATACGTCCAAGACACTTTAAGTCTCTGATTAGATCATCAGGTACAGCCCAGAGAGAGACGCCTTGCCTTTCACATTGGATTTAAATACAGCCTACCAGGATGAAGTTTATGTAACCAAAATATAGTGTGTAGTTCCAGATGAGTTCCAGTCAGATCAGGCAACAGTCTGTGATGTGCAGAGGTGCTTCTTTCCTACACTAGACAGTGGCTAGACAGTAGGATCCCACAGGCCTGCCACACACCTCATCCACAAAGAACTGTAGCTCTCTTTCCTCTGATGGAAAAACCACTGAACATTTCCAATATTTATTTATTGTCATGGATTAATAATAGATGAGCTTCCTCCTTTGGGCTGAGTAGCTCCTACCTCTCTTTCTTTACGCCTGTCTTTCTCCTGCCTTTATTCTCTCCTTTTTGTCCCCAGGGGTTAAAGAACATAAAGAACAAAATGGAACACAGGGTGCTGGGGAAAAAATGGAATCAAGCAAAGCAATACATAACGTATTGGTTTGAGCAGAGGTGTAGGGGAACCTGAGGGTACATTATATATTAATACTCCATTCTCTTTAATGCACTTTTTTGCTCGCTAGCCGCAGGCTATGAGGCCAGCTAGCCTAGCAGTAATGCAGCGCTGACTGTGTCCACCAGGTGGCAGTATGGTAAAGTCCGCTGTCTGTCTACATGCGTCTGTGGGTTTGAATTGATCGTCAACTTTTGTGAGAGTGAAGTATATATATATTTTTTCCCCCTTTCCTTTACAGAAACCAACCAGTTACTCATAAAGACTGAAACCAAATGTGAAGTATTTTATTGTTTTGATTTAAACATGCAGCTTTCATTCCAGAAAAGCCACTTAGCAGCCTATGAAAAGATAACCTTGATAAGCCATTTCATTTAGCTGCAGGGCGGGTTTTTGTGTTGGCAAATTCCGCTGCCGAGTTCATGTTAACCCGCTGCTGATGGCAATGCACCATGCTGCTCAGCCTGTAACCAGCTGCCCGGTGCATATGTGCCCCGCATGGCCTCTGCCATGGCCAGCCAGGCCCTCCCCCACCTTTCAAAGGCAGGTTCCGTGCTTTCTCAGATATGGCTTCGCCCTGCTGGCTCTAGCCAGGTTGAAATCGCTTTTTTTCTTCTACTCCCATCTGTTGGTTTAGGAGGGCTGTATCGTTCCAATATATTGTGTTATACCGAAGCCTTACAGACTTGGCAGTATGAAAAGATCATGGCATCTAGATCTGGGCATCTGGACCCGTGAAAAGTTTATTTATTTATTTTTATTGTTTTTATTATTATTATTAATTTTTTTTTATTATTATTTCGTTATACGACTGATGGAAGATTAGTCACTCTGACTGAGTGGTGTTAGCGGATTATTGTTCCTTGTGTGTCTCTTTGTTGGGGGGGTTAGATGGTGGGCATGGAAACTGGGGCAGTACTTTGCTGGAGTGAAGGCAGTGCCAGCTATTGTTGTTGGCACCTGTTTTCTTCATTAACAAACCATCTGGGACTGCTGGGCTGATTGGCCAGATTTATTTGATCAATCTGGTCATGTTTAGCATCCTACACAGGCCTAATTCAAAACACGTCCCCTGTAATTGGCTAGATTGGTATTAATTGCGTATGTGTAGACTGGCTCCTAATTGCTTCTTAAAGGCCTGGTTTGATGTAGTTTCCTGTCACACGTAATTGCTTTATTGTGTTCTATAAGTAAATCCTTAATCTTTTCCTTCATTGGTGCAGACAGTCTTCATCCGTTACTCTTCAATTACAAAACCTCCGAACGCAGTTCACCTCTCGTGTTCTCCGACGAAGCGTTTCATTACATGGCTATTGAATGGCTGCAGGCCCTTGTAGTTTGTGGTCAGAAATAACAGATGACTACGTTCCACGAAAGACTCCACTTCTTGCTTTGAAACAGGAACAACATTTGTTAGGACACAGCACGCAGAGCACTGGAGGGAGCGCGGCTGAACGTGTGGCTGCAGCTCGGGACCCTGAAAGGCAGCAAAATGACACCCAGCAGCTGGAGAAAGAGCTCGGTCTTATAGCTAAACCCTTCCCTGTGTTCATGCGTGCTGTTGCCATAACAAACCCACCCCGGGGTCTCTCCCCAGGGCTGGAGAGCAGCTGATCGGTCAGTTTAGAGAAGTCTGGAATTTGGCTTAATCTTCTCTAAGGCTGCAGTAGAATTCGAGAGATTCAAAACTCTTAACAACTATGTTATGACCACTCATCTGTAATTTTGAAGCCCTTTTTGAAGCAGGGTACTTACCTTTCTCCTCGTCTTTGTCCACAGTGAGGCTGCGGAAGATGTCCAAACGAGCACTCATAGCACCTCCACAGTCAAAACCATGACCAAAGCTCCTGCTGGAGCCCCTCGCACTGGGAACGGTGTCCCTCCACCCACAACCAAGAGCTGGCAGGCTGGTGGAAACACTGCAGGTACATACCAAATATCTGTCTAAATTAGCCTGCTTTTTATTTTTCCTTCAAAAGGTCTGCACAAGATGTGTGTAGTAGCAAAGGTTGATTAAAAAATATTAAATCTAAATATGCATATGTATATGTATTGCAATACGCACTGTGCCCTGAAGGTGGCAACCTTGTGCTTTTTGAATGGGTCGTGGCAGCCGTGTTTATTGCCGCAGAGTACTTGCTTTGCCATTGGATTTTAAAGCTTGAAGTTCACAGGGCCCATAAAAATAGAGTGGTATTTCACTAAATGAGCTCAAATGATATGTCTTAACAGTTATGCAGTCAAATCGGTTGTGAAATTGAAATTACTTTTTTTTTCTCTCTCTCTCCATGTGACTGAGTGCCCACTAAACAGAGGCATTTTAGGGTCCATATCTCCCTCCCCTCATGCAATGCTCCAGACTCGAGGCTGGAGCATAAATATTTACTCAGGGTATAGGGCGATCTTATTAGCGTTCTCTGTACTCTTCAGTGGGTGCCCTTATTCCATAGAGGCGCAGTATTGTTGGTATGCAGCGCAGGAGGCCCCATGTTTACCAGGACTGGGTCTCCGGGGGGCTTTTAAGAGCAAGCTGCTGACAGAAGCTCTGGCAGGGACGGTTGGGGAACACAGGTATCTCTCTGTGAAATATGTGTGCCTCTTACTTGTTCGGCTTCAAAACAAACAACCCAGCTCAAGGCAAGCCCTGCTGGAGCCAGACTGCATGTACCAAGTGAACTGCAATGGATGGCCTAGTACTTTTAAGACAAAGTGAGCAAAAGTGCTATGATGCTTCCCAACACATGCTTAATACAGAATTATAATTGTAATATTTTTTTCTGGGGCTTGTTAGAGTAGACACAATGCACCAGCAATAGGGGTGCTGCTTTGAAAAGGGGAAAATAGGAAATGAACACTATGTGACTTTAATGGTTCACATGTTGCGTATCACTACATCCAGTCAAGCAGGACCACTTGTGCTGTCGCTGAACTTAATGGGATTTCCACCTTTCAGTAATAAGCTACACCAGGAAGAAGCCCATAGAAAACTCTTCTCAGTAAAACATAGAAAACGTTATGATATCATCACATCCTAAACTAAATTTTGTTCTTGCTCCATGTGTTTTGATCATCTAAGCCAAGTAAAGGAGGACTTGGTGTCTTGCCTCCCCAGTTAAAAGCTTAGAATCCTTCACTAATTTTTGGTTCACTGAGTTAATAGTTGCCAAAGGCAGACAGTATGAAGATGGGACTTAAGGGGGGTTGATAAAGTAGATCCGTCATCAGACTGAGTGATTCCAGACATCAGAAGCTATCAGGATGGACCTTCCATTCTGCTGAAAGATCTGGAGTGTTCCAAACACACACACACACACACACACACACACACAGGCAGGGCTAGAGGCCATCTAAAAAGCATCTGGGCCTCATTGTGCTATGAGACCTGTGGCTGTGTGCTACATCACATGAAAATTGTAGCTCCTTTAAACAGCTCCCCACCCTGCCCTATTACAAAATGATTAGGACTGATGAAGATGGGGTCTGCTTGTACAGACAGCTGAAATGAAGGCTTTTTAAGGGGGAAAAAGAAAAGCTTTCTGAACATAATTTCCTCTTGAGTGGTTTCCTCCAGAAATGTTCCATTGTGATTCGAGCGGCCCTTCACTTAGACATGCTTTTTTTTTTTTTTTTTTTTTTTTGAAAGGAGGCTGTAAAAGTATAACTGCTTCTCAGGTCCGTTGAGATTTGAGCAGGGAGAAAAAGCTTTCCTTATCTCACTTTAGCCTTAGGATGTGGCAAGCCCCTTCACCAGAGGAGCTGCTGGAGAAAGGGATGATTCAGCAATAGAGCGGCATGATGGAACCGCTGAGGTTTACTCTGTCCTTGGACTGAACGTCCAGTGTTTTCCACTTTCGCCGTAGTTTCTGAAAAATAGTGGAGCTGTGAAGGGTCGTCTCCCACCTGCAAGCCATGGGAATGAGAGTTTTCCTGATGTAAGCTTTAAAAACAACAAAGCTGGATGACACAAAAGCGCATGGATTAAGACAATTAGTGCATCCTGGGACACCTAGTCAAAACGAGGGCTGCAGCTAACTTTCTGTTGACAACTTGTTTTTTCTGTCGACCTCCATTTACAGTAGTTTTGGAAGTTCCTCAGATCAGCCTTGAATTTTTAATTGCATTTAAATATTAAATTAAATATTTAGATTAATACTTTGAGGATGTTCATAAGAATCTTCCAAAAGAATGGCCCACAAGTAAAAATTAATTATCCAAAATATGTCATTGCTATTGTGTACATTATATTTCTCAAATTACTATAATAATTACTATAATAAGTAAATAAAAGTATAATTAAAGACAAGCAATCACAACCAAAACTTTACTCTTACATCTGTTTATCCTGCTTTGTTTGCTGTTTATTGGTTATTTATATTTTACAACTTTAAACCCCTTCTGTGTTGTATTTATTTGGAATTAAAACACATATTAATATTAATAGGTTGCTTTTTTTTAAATAGCTGTACCATATGCTATTTGTGTCACATGTAGTACCTTATAAAGACATCCAGTGGTGCGAGGAAATTATGAAAGCTTTGACTGACCACATATCTAATATGTGGAACGTACGCATTGTTATTACAATTATGGTGAAAGTCTTGGATGTTATGCAGGCAGATGATCTGTCTGTGGCCCGATGTGTGAGCCATGGTGTCCCGAGAAGGAAACCCAGCCTCCCTCCCTCGTCTGTCACACACATCTTTGTCACAGCTGAACTGGCTGGCTGAAAGCAGCGGATACATCCTCCAGATGTCTATCAGCTGGAGATAAGACACCCTCCAGCCGTAACTCCCCCACCCCAGCTCTCTCTCTCTCTCTCTCTCTCTCTCTCTCTCTCTCTCTCTCTCTCTCTCTCTCTCTTTCCATTTGATGGCGCCATTCAAGAATGTGTTACTTTAGCACCATGATGGTTAGGCTAGCAGTGTTTGAGCGAGACGGAGCCTATGCGCTCCTCTCACTAGCTCGTGAGTACACAGTGCTGTCAACTTCTGCTCACCATCTCTCCGTTAAGGGGAAATCGCAGGGGCACTTTGTGAGGTGACCCAGTCTGGCTCCCCCCCCCCCCCCCTTTGATTCCTGCGCCAGGCTGAAAGGACGCCTCTGTATCTCCCACCGCAGCGCAGTGACCTTTGCTCTCACCGCCCCGCCAGGGTCTGCGCAGGCGGGGAGAGAAGGGGAGGATTGTCCCTCTCTTCTCCGATCTCCCAGGGACTGGGGGGGGATTATTTTGCCAGGTGTCTCCTCTGGCTCTGGGAATGTTGTTTTCTTCTTTCTTTTTTTCCTTTTCTTTTTTTTCCTCTTACTTGAGTAAACTGATCTTTTGTTTGGGGCCTGGGTGGTGTGGATGTCCCGGACACAGATGGCCCATCCTCCTCTGAGGCCCTGCGATGAACCCGTTGAATTAAGAAGGGAGTCAGAGCGTGTATCTTTTCTTAACGAGGGGATCTCTCCATCACCTGTGGTCACGCTACACAGCCATACACAATATTACCTGATCTTATTACCTCTCTGTGGCAAAGCCACACAGCTTTGTCTGCAGTAATTCGGACAATGTCGTGGGCAAAGTTCAGCTACTGGTCACTCAGATTAAAATCTCTCTCTCTCTCTCTCCCTCTCTCTCTCTCTCCCTCTCTTCCTCTCCCTGATTAGGCTTCCCCAAAGCAGGTGCACCAGCAGGCCACACAGGGCCCTCCTATGGACGAGTGAGTAACAGCGTTCCGAAAGGCCCCGAACGCCCCGCACCACAGGCTCACCCTAAAGACCAGGATACACTGGTGCAGAGAGCAGAGCACATCCCTGCTGGAACCCGCACACCCATGTGCGCTCACTGCAACATGGTCATCAGGTGGGATTTTCCTTCTGACGTTAAGCACATTAGTTGCCTTGATATTACTATACACTGGCGTTTCTAGAAGTTCTTCTTCGATGCATCAGTCAGAGCCATGAAGCCAATTTGTGCATGCAAGAACAGCACTGACAACCACGTCAACACGGGAGGATCCTAAGTTAATATTTACAGTAGAAATAGACTCGGGAAGGCACACAGTTGCTTTCCTATGAAAGCCTTAGCTCCCTTTTATATGTTTGCTGCTACCATTTGATAATAAAAGTTATGCTTTACATTGTGGCTATTTTTTTATAGGGATGGGTATCAAGGGGTACTGAATTGGTACTGGTTCCTGACATGTCTGTGCTGACATACCGATAAGCACCTGGACAAACAGGGCTGCTATCAGTATTTACGTACATTTAATTCAATCCACACAGCAAGCATTTCAACATGAATGGTGCTAGATTGGATCAGCGGGAGGAGCGCTCTGCTTTGTGTCACAAAAACGCTTCTCAATACTTTAGCCATTTCAAATGCCATGCTCTCCAGTCATGGCTGAAGGGGTAATGCATTAAGAAGTGTGGGCTCACTTTACTAAATTGAATGAAAATGCAGCTAAATGCTGTACGTTTTGTGTAATGAGGTAACACCAGCAACCTCATCAAACCCTTATAAATAGATTCTGTGTGTTTGCCTGTTTTAGCAAAGTGACTGCTGCACCTGTCTCCTCTAAATTATGTTGAAAATGTCCTACTGTATTAGCAGTTATAGGTAGTTCCCTGCATAAAACACTCGGTAGGATATTTTCACAGCTTAAATATTCTTTTAATGCTGGTAGAGTTTTTGGGATATGGTGATTTAAGATATACTGGTATTCTGATTCAGCTTACCAGGGGGGAGTAATTCCCTTTAGGCTGGGTCTGTACTGAAAATTATGGTATTTAATAGCTAGCATAGCTAATTACTAGATTAGTTTGAACCAAGTGTGACTAATTTTGTATTGATTGTGGTTGACAATTTTTTAGTTACAGCATTTGCACATCTTTTCATTTAGTATCTTTTTTTAATCTTTTCATGTCATGTCTTTATATTTTGCACCAAATTATGGAGAGTAGCATCAATAAGAGAGTCAATAAGCAGTGTTGGTATTGATAAAATCCTAACGATACCCATTTACCCAACTATTGATGACAGATGAGCCAATAGGAAAGGCCTTAAAATTATGTGGAATAAAATCGTAACTTATTTAAAATTGGGGTTTTTCCTTTTTTACTATTTCAGAAATACAAGGTTTTGTTAAGACAGTGATGATATTTTAGTTCTAACCAAACGTGACTAATCCTCATAGACCTTTTGGAATCATTCCCAATTAATTGGAACTCTTGGTATGTTTGGGTTGTTGTGTGTATGTGGTATGTATGTGGAATGTATGTGGTAGTTGGTTTGTCAGTAGTTGAGTATATTGAAGTAGTATAGTCGAAGTTTAGCTTTAGACCTGCTTTCATATGATGTCATTTCAGTGTGCAGGAGTGAATGTTTGCTGTAAGCAATGATGTAACAGTATTTTCTGTTTTAACTCATTAATGATCTGTGATGATGTATAGGCTTCAGTAGGACAATGTATATAGAACAGAATGCATAACGTTTAAAACCTTCTGTTTAACACATGGTGCAATAGCAGTCATTTTTAGAAATCCTATTCATTTTAGTAGTCGAGAAATATGGACATGACTTCAGAGATCATTTTAAAGCATTTAGACATCTACAGATGTGAACATATATATGTATAATTTGCGTTCATGACATGTTACAAATTGCCCACAGCCCATGCTGTTTGAGTTCGATCCTCTTGACCCATGGCATAAAATCAGAGAAGGCTCATGTAAAGCTGCGACAAGGGCGAGCCAGTCTCAGTGTGACTGGAACATGCGGTGTAAGCTTTAATTTGCTGAGAAAGTAATTGCTGATTAATTTGGCGTGACAGCCGGGCCGGGCAGGGGCCGTGCAGGGGCCGTGCTGCCTTTATCTGAGCAGAATGAGAGTTCATGGCCCTTGCTGGCTTGTTATCGTTCAGTAGCTCCGACCAGAGTGCTGCGGCTCTCCCCTGGAGAGGCAGAACCTCCAGGCCGGTGTACGTTACACCGCCGCGGCCCGGGGGTAGACTCCCAGACTCCTGGCAAAAGTGGTCGTGACATCCAAGCTTTAGGGCTCCGCTTTCGGCATCCGATATGCTCTGGGCCCTTTGTTTTCCCTTTCAGTTAATCATCCGATTTGTAATCTGCATCTTCGCTGACAGAGTGGAACCTCGCTACTCGTGTTACTCTTCAGATAGCTGCACCAGATCATCAGATTCAGAGCCTCTAAAACATCTGCTTTCACAGGGTGCATGTCTATTTAGGACCGAGGCTAGTCTCATATTAAATGTAGCATTAAAAAAAAAAAATAATAATTTTTAAAATATTTTTTTGCATAGCTTTTATCCAGACGTAAATGTGAGGAACATAGCCTTCTTGCAGTATTGGTACTACTAATAAAAGTAAGTGAACAGAACAGTCTTCAATCCAAAAAGCTGACATAACTCTGTAGTGACCATTTGATTATTAGGCTCCACAGTACAGGGTTCTTGCAATTCTTAAAAATATTTTATTATCAGAGAGCTAATTAATTGAGAATGAAAGACAGAGTTAAAAAGGTTCACTATGCATATTAAACCAATTCAGCTAGTCAAAAATATACATAATATACAAAATATGCAAATAAACAGTGGTGTTGTGGTCAAAAAGTGACCATTGATTAACTGATGAGATGTATATTGTGCATGTATCTCAAAGCACATATCCATGATTGATTATCAACTGTTAGAATAGACATTAATACATACCAGTCTGTGTGCGTTGTTGGAAAAAAGTATTATTGGGTTTTTAGGTATTTCAAAGGAATTAAAAAGAATTGAATTTGGATTTTAGAAATTCTACAGCAACTCTGTTATTCAGTTATAAGTCTTGAGACGTCTTTAGAAACTTATGAATTACCATTAGTCTATTATGTTAATTATGTAGCATGAAATTAAAAGAGTGAGGAATTAAAGTGTGAGCACTTGCAGTTTAAAGGGTTTGAGATGCGCAGTTACATTAAAGTGTGTTCTTTCTGTTCATAGGGGTCCTTTCCTAGTGGCTATGGGGAAGTCGTGGCACCCAGAGGAGTTTAACTGCGCACACTGCCACTGCTCTCTGGCTGAGTTGGGCTTCGTGGAGGAGCGTGGTCATGTCTACTGCGAGCACTGCTATGAGCAATTCTTCGCCCCCACCTGCTGCCGCTGTCAGCAGAAGGTGCTCGGGGTGAGTGACTCGGCGAACAGCGCCCGGCTAAACTTAAACCGTCTAATTGGCTTCGCTTTTCAGATCTCTAGAAACGCAGATGCTGTCTGTCTGTTTCGAGGTCTCGCTGGCATAATGGAGGAATAACCCTAATTATTAGCCTAAGAAGAGAGACTGTACGTACGAGCTCCCGTTCCCCTCTTTTTCACACTCACTCCTTTCCCTGATCTTTCCCCCTCCCTTCGAAGTCTGGTTTCCTCATTCCGCCCGTGTTCCCAGTCTTGCGGCCCCGGGAGCAGCCAGGGTAGGCAGCGGGGCCCGTGGGGGGGGTGGGGGGAAAAGCTTTAATCGGGATCATAAGGTCCATGAGACCAAAGGGGGAAGCTGGCACTCGCTGCTCCGACGTGTGACAATTAGCACCGGCTCTGGCGCTTCAGCGTGAGCTCCCACTTCAAACAGGCAGGACTGGGCCTCTGGAGGTGCCCGCGAGGTCAGCACCATAGAGCAAGGCGATGGAGCGGAAGGGGTATTGCTCTGCTAATGAGAGGCTAGACTAAGCTAGAGCTCATAATCTAGGACACCCGGGCATAGGCTGTGGAGGGATCAAACATCATCTTGTTTATAGCTCTACTTAACATCCTATTTATTGTGTCAGTTCGTTTCATAGAGGATGAGTATGAGGGCAGTTTTAAGTCTTCTGTTTTTTTTTTTTTTTTGGTTTTTTTCCCTTCTCTACTGCCTTTGCCTTTTTAGCAGACAAAGAGCTAGCAAGAATAATTGGATGAGCTTTACTCTGCTGCCAATTAGTGGAGCGTTAGAAGTGAGATCCATTGTGGACAACATCAAATAAGATTTTTACTTGTGATTAAAATAAACCTTTAGAAATGTAGAGTTATTTATGTGTTATGTATGATTATTTGGATGCAGTTGCAGTTACTTGGCACATAGTTCATTAATTCATGACTTTGCATTTAGTGTCATGGTGCGAATGTTTCTTTCCACCAATTCGAGACCATACGGACTGCAAGTCAGAACATAATAATGAATATCGTCTCTACTTCTTATTGAACACATGCGGTAGAGATTGAACACAAGCATTAATGACCAGTTTCCCTGAGAAGTAATTCTTTGATTACATTTTTGTTTATATAGTGCTGTTTGCTACTGTAGTTACCACAAAAAAGCATGACAGAAATCTGGGCCCAACACCAAAAAAGAAAGCCAAGGGCGACAGCGGCAGGAAAAAACTAGACCTAGGGTTGGTGAAAAGTGGTGAAAAGAAAATAGCTTATGAATATACATTAATGAAAGTGGAAATGGAGGCAACCAAGGCCTGTCAGAGGATGTCCAAAACATAAGAGTTACATTCATTACAGACTTGCCTTGAGCTTTCTAGTGACAAGTACAGCTTTTAAGGATTGATAGAAGAAAGTAGATGACTAAACTTCTGTATTTTTTCCTTTAACAGGAAGTGATCAATGCCCTGAAGCAAACTTGGCATGTGCACTGCTTCCTGTGCACCTCCTGCAAGCAGCCCATTCGCAACAACACCTTCCACCTGGAGGATGGACAGCCCTACTGCGAGAGAGGTGAGAGGGCAGCTCGCACACCTGCGCAAAACTAACACACCCAGACACACGCTCCCCGACCCGCCCAACCCATCCCATCCTTTCCTTCTGACCGAGCTCATCAAACAGGCCCAGCCCACAGGACTGGTGTTGGTTACAGCTGAGTAATGGAGTAATCTGTGCTTGTTACACAGTCATTAAACAGTCCGTGACCTTTACAAGTTATTGGAGAACCATTCAAACTCCCAGTAAGTTTACAGGCCGTTGACGTTGCCGCGATGACCGTTGCTGCTGAACTCATCTTTGTGAAATATGTTGAATGTTAAAGGTACATTAGTCACTAATCAGTAATCACTAATTTATGTCTCTTTTTTATTATTAGACTATTATGCTCTCTTTGGTACCAGCTGCCATGGCTGTGACTTCCCTATTGAGGCTGGGGACAAGTTTCTGGAGGCCTTGGGCTTCACCTGGCATGACACATGCTTCGTTTGTTCAGTAAGTTCACGTTAGGGGGGGAAATAAACCATTTGGATCACATACACACTTTCTTGTCTCAAAATTACTAATAGCTTAGTGTGATATAATCACAGCTTTTTTCATAGTAATTTGGTTTAAAACATCATCATTGGTGCAAAACAGTTATCATCCACAGACGATAGTGATTCATGATTTTTAAACTTTAATTATACAAAAATTACAAACATGTATTTATATTGTTGTGTTTTGTTAATTAACATCCATATGTGTTTTGCTTCTTTCATGTCCAAAAGTTAGCAACTTCATGTATGCTCAGCTCTAGAACCAGGTCATATCACTGAAAAGCTTGAACTGTGTAAATAGCATATGAAAATATGCGTCCTTTGTTCTAATGACAACACGCCACTGTGTAACTTCTAAGACCCGTTCTTAAAACCATTCATTCTGTCTGTTCGCTGTAGTGACTCTAAATATTTAAATTCTAACATCATCTAAAGGCTAGATTTTTTTATTGCACAATTATGCATAAAGATAATGCCTCATTAGCATATCTAAATGTATTTTTGGCAAAGCCTTGAGTGCAAAATTTTCATTATGATATCCAGTGGCGGACCCTGACTGTTGCAGCTGGGCTTGCTATAAACGTCAAAATAAGAGGGGAAAAATTATAATGCTGATGTCCCCATAAGATTCTAGCAATTTGTTATCACTAAGCTAGGAGCAGTTCACGAAAACACTTGCTGACAAAGCTTTAATGTGATGAAGTTTCCAGCTCATACATTGCAGAAGTAACATTCTGGGTCCAAAATGCAGCAAAATGTAGTTGCTGCACTGTTTAAAGTGGAACAGAAAATTAGAAAAAGGCGGTTCTACATTAAACACAGACATTTAAAGCTTCTGAACACATTCCATGTTTTACTTGAACCTTGTGACAGACATATTAGCATAAATTTCACCTTGTAGTAGCTTCGCAGTGACTGTAATGAGCTCTGGTAGGAGCTGCTGTCACTGTTTTCTGCTGCTCGTATTCATTTAGTATTGGGGACTAGAGTTTGTTTTTTTCTTACGAATTTGGTCCCACTTCTTGGAAATGAAAAGATGATTGTGTGATTTCTCTGACATTTCGTGAAAAAGCTTATAGTTAATCTAACTAAGTCCTAACCTAATAGCATGCTTAGCTTTATCCACCTATGTAAAAGTTTAATAATTTAACCCTTTTATTTCTTTCTCAAACATGATAAAACTAGTGGTGCTCATACTTGCGGAGTGGCATATAAACATATTCAGCCTGTTACCATCTGAATTCTTTAAAACCTATAGGATTTTAGTAATCATGTCACCTTTATTTCTTTAACATATTAAAAAGACGTGTATGCCAATAAAAATCATAAATAATTGACAGTAACTTATTAAAAGTGCAAATATGTGGCATGCATATTATTAAATAAAGTAAATAAAAAAAGAAAACCATGGCAAAACATTTTTTTTGTCCTTGGGTATGAGAAAGGCGCTACATAAATTGAACTTATTATTATTATTATTATTATTATTATTATTATTACTATGACTTAAAACATAATCTTTTAAAAGGACTCAAACGTCTATAAGAGACATAAAAATATATGTTGTGATAGATTCTCTTATAAACAAATTGGAAAACTATTCTGGAATCTTGGGGCAGCTATAGAAAAAGCCTGGTTACCTTTAAACCTCATACTGAGAGAGAGCAGTGGCTAAGGGCAAGTGGTAAGGTGGAACACAAACAGAGAAGGTCGGAGATAGCCAAGCTTTGAAAAACATTAAAAACGTATAATAATACAAGAGAAGTGCGACATGCACGACTAACTGATTCCCAATTACAATGAGTAGCACTGATCAATACAAGAGGAAATAAAAGCATAGACAAGTGTCTCCAAATCTTTAAAAGACAGGATGCTTTCAAGTTTTACTGTGTTCCTTTTCCAACCATGTTTGTTTACTTCTTAAAGTTAATAGTCAATGATTTTTTACATGGTTATGTACTTGAGATGACAATGGCCCCAGTTCTTTAAGTATAGCTCTTTTATGTATGTTTTGTCTTGGTTTAAGTTCTGAGACATCCTGCACTTAAACATTCCAAAATGATGAGTAGAAACCGGTTTCATCTGATTTAAGTGGCAGCTGTGTGTCGTCCGCATAGCAGTGACAAGAAAGATGGACCCAAAGGGGAACAATAAAAAGAAGAGGGTAGGTCCCTAGATGGAGCCCTGAGGTACACCACAAGTAATAGACTCTGAGGAGGAAAAAACAAGTGGCCTATCTTGACAATATTATAGAAAACAATATTATGGACAAAACACTTGGACCGAATGACAGCAGGCATCCAAGGAGAGCAAGTGGTTGTCCTCATAAGGATAATTAAATCAGTTCGATTTGATATTGGCACAGGCTCAAAGTGATTTAGGAAAACTGAATGTGTAGACAAACCAGAGGGGTCATGAACTAGAGATGACATTTGTGCTTGTATATTGAAAATGAAAACTTCATAGTAGAATGCAGTACTAAAAGTATTTATAAAAAATGTTAGGACTCTGAAAATGTTTAATTATGTTGGCAAAGTATTTTACTCTAGCACATTTAGGCACATACTGAAAGGGAATCTTTCCTTCATTTACATTCTGCCTTCCTACAGTCCTGTCTGAGAGCCAGGCAACTGAGCCATTGTGGATTTAAGTGGAGCAATTATATATCTATCTATATCTAACATCAGTGCATGTAGAACTAAACAAGTCAGTCAGCCCATCAGTGCTAGTGCCTTGAGGAGGATCGTCTATAGTACAAACCAAGGGAAATGTTAAAACTGTTGGCCTATATGAGACGTAATGAAGTGTGTGCAATATAGAGGCAGACTGCTCCAAAGAAGAGGACATGGAATTGAGCAGAGGTGTCAAGTAACAAAGTACAAATACTTCATTAGCTTACTTAAGTAGAAATTTTGGTTATTTATACTTTACTGGAGTAATTATTTTTCAGCTGACTTTTTACTTCTGCTCACTTCTACATTTACACTCCATTATCAGTACTTTCTACTCCTTACATTTTAAACATAGCCTTGTTACTCCTATTTCAGACTTGTCAACTTTTACACATTTTGCGTAGCAGATACGCATTTAGACATCCAACTACGCTGCTACGATTTGTCACTTCAAAATACGAAAAAAGTCATGGATGGCTTTGAGATCAACTGTATGCATTCGCACACTAGGCAACTCGTCTATGGGTGTAACCACACAGGGCAGAACCTGTTGGGATAAGAAGTCTTCGACCAATCATAGCGCTAGTTTAAACTCTTCAAACAGGCTACTAGCAGAGAGCCAGAGAGCTGCCAGAACAACAGTAACGATCTTCATACTGTGACTGGTTTTAAATGGAGTGTATGAGAATTGTGAATTGTCTAGGTCAAAACTAGGGACTCGAAAACAAGATGCAAAATATAAACTTGGATGTTTGAACAATTCGCGTGTGTAAATATCTCGAGCGTAAATGTGAAACTCGTGAGCACAGAAAGAAGTCCTGCGTACGTAGTTATCATCATATCGCGCCGAAACCGCCTTTTTCCTTCGTCGTCGCAGGATAGGTCTATTATCAGACAAACATGCATCTACTATCTCTTAATCGCACACAGGGAAACTGAATGACAAAACGAGATCTAAAGGATGTCTGTGCACACGTGTAGGGCAAATATCAGACAGAGTCTGATTAAAAGAGTCAGAGTTGTGAAATGTCCTAACCAAGGCTTTAGAAAGACAGTACACAGGAATATTAAAATGGCCAAAAATGAGAACTTTATCTGCACTATGGAAGAGCAACTGATTTGAAAAGTTAGAAAATTCCTGAATGAAATCTTTATTGGCTTTAGGAGGTGTGTACACTAGAGTACACAGCACAGCACACGACAGTTCCACTTTACACAGCTGCATTTGAATACACCTCCACAGTCTGGAAACGGCATCTAAAATGGTCTTAAAAAATAACTTCAAGGTCTCCCCCTCGGCCCCTCAGTTCTAGGTGTGTTAAAAAACAGGTAGCAGTAGGTAACCAAGGTTCAGTCATACGGAGAAAGTCCAGGCCACAGGAGACAAAGAAATAATTCAGTATACAGGTCTTATTTACCAGTGACCTAACGTTGACTAATGCCATTTTAACTGGTGCCGGGTCTGAGACTGACTGTGTACCGTGGCTAATAAGTAAACATTTGACATACTAAAACTGACACTGCTACCACGACCCTGCAGCCTAACTGGATAGAACCGAAATGCTGAGTAAATAGATGGAATATGCTTTGTTGACGCAAAACATTCAGACAGGGAATGACAGGGAAGGGTCCCTGGTGAATGTAACATGGGTAGGGGGTTATTCCTATAGCAACACAGTGCACGTAAGTCTGAGGAGGTAGACGAGCCTTAGTACTGAGTAGTGAGGCATTCACAGACTATATAAAGGCTACTAGCATAGTACACTCCGTATACGCGTATATCCAAGCAGGACTAGAATGGCCAGGTAGAGATGGACTGATCAGCGTTTTTAAGGCCGATCACCGATCACCTTTCAGCACGATTGGAAAATAGTCGATACTGATCGAGGGTGGGGCTACATGCAATTATTAACGCAAGCAAGTCATGAAACATGGTCTAAACTGGTTTATTACCATTTTTAACGAGCTCATGTGAAACAGACTAATATTTTTAACAAAATTAGAAGTTAATAAACAAAGTAAATCAAACGAATATCCCCAGAACTGTAAACATTCAATTTAGACCCTTAATTTAAAATGAAAAAAGCTAATTAAATAAATGCAGTAAAAACTGCAGTCATTAAACACAAACTCTGTTATTTTAAACAAAAACCGCAATCATTAAATGTAGATCTTGAATTGTTGCTGCTGTTCTCTTTATACCGGTCAGGTCTGGTCTGCATGGTGTTCTGGGTTATTAGTTTAGTGCTAGCTGCGCATGCTATCTCTGCTGTTTGCTGATACTCACTGTATTCAGCTGCGTGCTGTGTCGTATCAGATTAGTAGTGTTAAATGTCTTTGTCTTGGTTCCCCCAAGATTTTACAAATTTTAAAAAACAACCTGGATGAGTCTGCGTCACATATGGTAAAGAACTGCCAGACCTGTTTTCTGTCAGCAAGGCCGCTGCTTTAGTCAGTCTGTCGAAAACGAAAGAGTATGTGTTTCCACCTAAAGGTTCAGATAGGAATTGCAGGGAGCTGGCCGAAGAGGGTTTCAATGCTGTCTCCTCTTCCTGGATGAAACACTAGCTGGAAATATAGAAATTAGGCTTATTTTTTTAATGTCATCGATTGGCTGTTGGGGCTTTGGCTAAATTGGAGAAATATCTGCCGATCACATATTTAGATTAAAAATTGGCCGATACCGATACATAGCCGATCAATCCTTCCATTTCTATGGACAGGTGATATGAAGTCCAATTCAGGGACATTAATTTAGGCTGTACAGCGTCCACCAGATCTAAAAAAAAATAATAATAATAATAAAATAAGCTTCAAACCATCAATAAAAATACTTCTTACAGGCAGAAAAACAAATGGCAGAGAGCAGCGGCAGACAGGCTCGCCAGTGTTCACTCAGTCGCTGGTAATACCTGCAGCTAGTATCATATTAGAATCATTGTACACATGTAACTGCAACAGGATTGGTTTATATTATTAAAAACAGTGATTCCAGACTTCTGAACATCTTGCCTCATGATGTGTAACAACATCCTCTTCCTCGTCTAGGTCTGCAACACCAGTCTAGAGGGCCAGACCTTTTTCTCCAAAAAGGACAAGCCCCTGTGCAAGAAGCACGCACACACTGTCAAAATCTGAGCCCGTCTGTTGCCAAGAGAAGAGGATAATGGGATGAAAATGACAACAACAACAAAAAAGCTCCACCAGCTGTTCTTATTTCAAGTTTTATGAGATTTTCTATGGTATTAATGGAGGTGGCTGCTGGAATGTGTTTTTAGTTGAGCTAATCTACAGAGCGCATGCAGTCTTTTTCATGTGTGTTTTATTTTACATTTCCCTCAGTGGGAGTTCAGAGCTCTGTCAAATAAAGTGTTTTTGAGAGTTGAAATGCGTTTGAAGACAGTAATATATATAATCCAGCTTTTTTCCTCTTATATATTAACTGTCGTCTCAAATGTGCGTTCTGAAGAGAGGTCATACATGTACTTTGTTCTTTCTTGCTTTTTTTTTCTTCCTAGAACTGAATTGATGCAAAAAGGAAAGATGAATAGTATGTAGTGGAGAGTAACAGAACAGGACGCAGAGGGTCTCAGACCTCAATAACTTAATTGAGAGTACTTTCAAGTCATTTTAATTTCTGAGAAAGGAATTGTGTGTCATTTGTGATTGTTTTGATTTGTTTAGTTTTTTTTCATATGCTTAGATAATAGAAGAGTATACTTTATCAGTTAGCCTCTATTTTCCAGTCATGCTATACCACAAGAGGTTGTGGGCCTAAATCCGTACGCAGTATGACCAGCATCAAGTCTCTGTATGTTCAGCTTGTTTTCAGTGGTCCAGCCCCTCCTCGTCCCCTCTGCTATGGCAGGGGCTGAAACAGAGCGCTATTTATCCAGCTATATTTATTGAGGCTTGAGGGATGAATTTTGGGGTTTCTAAGGACTTTGCACATATTTCACCGCACTGACAGAGTCGGGGGCGGGGAATTAGTTTTGAGGACAGTGATGTCTTTCGTGTTCGATTTTTAATGTGCGTAAGACGTTTTCAGGCTTAATCTGACGTTCTGAGCGAGAACCAGTTATATTTTAATATGAAACTTAATACGAATGCCTAGTTGCCTTAGAAATAATTGTGCACAGGCTGCTAATATAGAACCAAGTGAGCACACAGTCATTCCTAAAACCAATCATTTCCCTCTATTTACATTGTTTTACAGAGCTTTTGCCCTTTGGTCATAAGTAATGTACTACGAAATGTTTTCATGCGTTTCTCTTTTTTCCCCCTTCCCATCTGTTCCGCATATATTTGTCACCTCCTAATTAAGAAATGGGAAAAATAAATGCTGTTCTTATTAAGCTCTGCCTCAGAGTGTACTAAATATTAATATAGATTGTAATTCCACTGAGCTTTTACTGATGTAACTGTTCATCTATTGCATTACACAATTATTCCTTTTCCTTTTTAACCCAGTTTTTAATGTACCATAAACCATAAGCCAAGTCGTTTTGATCACCTCTGTTTTCTATTCACTGTCCAGCTGTTTGATGTTTTGTAATCAATACGCTATGTTGTTTCTACCTTCCTGAATCAGCACTGTACAACTTTTGGGTTAATGGTAGCATTACCATCTGCTTTATTCCACCTCACAGTCCAGATCCAACCCTTTGAAAGAAACAAGTAGTAAAAACAAACCGTGTCCACGTTGATTACAGTTTTAGAGTTAAATTTGAATAAAATGATGGTAAAATTGATATTAAGTGGTGCAGGTAACTCACTTCAAATAAACAATTGCAGTATACCAATTATCATACAGTACCTTCTTGCTATCCTCCAAAAGCTGGAGATATGAAACACAACTTATAATACACTCTAGGGACAAAAGTTTGTGGACGCCTGGCCATTGCATGTTTATGGACTAGTTTACATCCCATTACTATAACTATATGTATTAATAAGGAGCCCCCCCTCTTCATAGCCAGTAGCTGCTGCTCCTCTGGAAAGGCTTTCCAACAGATTTAGCAATAGGTTTGTGGGAATTTCAGTCCCAAAAAAAAACCACCTTTCAGGCACTGATGTTGGACTAGAATATCTGGCATGCATTTGAAGTTCCAGTTCATCCCAAAGACGTTCAGTGGGGAGTTTACTGGAGTTCCTCCACACCAAACTCGTCAAACCATGTCTTTATGGAGCTCACTTTGTACACAGGGGTACAATCAAGCTGGAACAGGGAAGGGTCTTCCTCAAACTGCTCCCACAAACTTGGAAGCATATAACGGTGTTAAATATCTTTGTATGTTGTAGCACTAAGATTAGGCTTTACTGGAGCTAAGAGCCCAAACTCTGAAAACCATTATACCACATACTTCTACATTCAAACTACTGCTTTTGTAACTGGGCTTTTGTTACCCCGATACACTTTTACAGTAATAGTGCTCACATTTGACCAGCGCAGATCTACTGACTTGTGGCAAATGCTGCATCCTATGATAGTTTAAAACCTCTGAGCTCTTCAATACCACCAATTCTGCTGCTAGTGTTTGTCTGTTTAGACTGCATGGCTATGTACTGCAGTTCTTAGAGTTTTTAAATCAGTCAGCCTTCCCTCGTACTACCACAGGTTGAAGATACAACCTGAAGTCAAGGTCTACCAAACCTTCTCAGCATGTTGATGATCTTTTTGGACAGTGGAATGAGTGGTTTCCAATATTTTGGATATGTTCTTAAACCAGACTCTACAACTTTTCTTTTGAAGAATTCTATAGATCTAGACATGATGATACCACACAGTCCAGTAACAAGGAGACCAAGGTTTCTCCAAGATATTTTGTAACGGTATTCTAATCTTTAGCGGCTGATTTAATTGGATTTAACTGCATTACTGTTTATTTAAGTTTGATGAAGGATGATACCATTGTTGAAAAGTATCTCTTGTTAAATTATAGTGATGGGCCGATCCAGTGTTTTTCAGTTCCGATCCGATACCGATATATAACTGCCAATACCGATACTGATACCGATACAAATACCGATATAAGGGCTCTTTAGTTTATTATCATTGGTACTATGTTTAAGGTTACATAAAGAGGCTGAAATAGACACAGTGCTTAGAAGAGTACACACATGCATTTAATATAAATGCATTCCAAAGGCATATACAAACACAATAGTTTTCTTTCATATCAAATATTTAAAACACAAAACTGAAATAAACATCTTACGTTTCAAAACCTTTCTAGTATTCTAAATACAACAATAGGACTGACTGCATGATCTAAACAGTTCAAATATTAAGAAAATTGTATCAGCAGCAGCAGCAACTTCAACAAGATTTCAAATAGTTGAAATAATGTGCAAAACTAAACAGAAATTAAATAGAAAATGGATCGGTAAGTGGATCGCCCGATATCCGATACGTTAAATTACGTCAATATCGGCCCCAATACCGATATTGTATCGGATCGGTCCCATCTCTATTAAATTATATCAAAGCTGAATGTAGGATTGATCCATAGCTCCATATACAGTATATTAAAACTTATTACATCTTCAAATAACTGGATGCTGGTTTTGCTGGTGGTTAGCCATGCTAGTCTAGGCTGTTTTGATTGTGGTGGGCAATACAGCAAATAAAGGCTATTACGAAATACATTGTGGTATTTAACTTCCCTGAGCTTTAATAAATGGCAACATTTAAAATACCTTGAATGTAAAGTAACTATCAATGTACTGATTTTTTTAAAAATGACAATTAAATAGCATAATATAACTTCAGGCTTTTTTACTGTGTACATTCATGTACATAGGCTACAACATGAGTGGAAATTGCTAATAGGTGTAAACAAAAAAATCAAGTTCTGGGTGGTTTCTGCCTGTAGATGGAAGTGCGGACCCTCCCTTATAACTGTGGTGGAACTGTAATAGGACTCAGGGGCAGTGGAGATGGGACAGTGGAGATTATGAGAACTTTGTCACCTAAAACTGGAGCAAATATATTTTTAGATATTTTTAATATATAAAGTGCGAGATTGGAAGGAGGAGGGGTTTCAGGCACGTACCTGGCCCCCAAACCTTTGGTAATTCCATAACTCCATTTAAAACCACTGCCAACATTTCCAAGCCAGGCCCCCCAAAACATTTAACCTGAGGGCAGAGTGCAACATATGCTAAAAGCAGAAACTTTACATTTTCATCATGTTTCTTCCATTACATGCGTCTTCTATTAGAAAAGGGCTGCATAGATTTGACCTACATGGGAGATGCGCCTCTGGGAAGAAGCCTTTGCTGTCTAATAAGAACATCAGGGCAAAACTAATGATTATCTGGGCAATGACCAAGACTTCTGGAACAATGTGCTATGTCGACAGCAAAGTTTTTTGGCTACAGTACCAGAAACCAGATGTTTTGTGAAAACCAAACCCAGCATTTGGTCAGAAGACCCTCATCCTTACTGTAAAGTGTGGCGGTGAAAATGTTATGCTTTGCTGGCCAACATGGAATCAACATGGAATTAACTATGAATTGTCTTGCATACCAGAAACTGATTAAGCAGGACGTGAGACTGTCTTTTAAAAAGGTTGAAGCTGAAGAAGCGGACCTTCCAATCCGATAAAGACCCCACACATACAAGTAAATCCTCCAAAGAAGGGCTTAAAAGGAAGGAATGGATGGTTATGGAATATTGTAAACAGGCTGTACGTGCAAGAAACTTCTCCAACATTGTGCTGTTGTGAGAATTCTGCATGGAAGGGTGGATAAAATGTCCCAGTAGATATCAGAAACTGGTAACCAGTTATAGGAAATAACTATATACAGCGCTGTAAAAACAAATATTTACCCCCCATACATATTTCTTTTGTTTTTGCACATTTGTTGCACTTAAATGTTTCAGAATATTAGACAAAGCTACCCAGCCAGGGTGTTCTATCACTTCGTCCTACCCATCAGTCGGTCCTACCAAGGCCTATTGCGCATGCGCATATGACGTTTACGTCAAGATTTCAATGGTTGGCGTGTATAATTTTATCCTTGTTGTTTATAATGTTTTAATTGTTTTCTTTTAGCTTGTTATCTAAATTTAGCCTAATGTTACTGTCTGCTTGAGTATTCCAAAAGTGTTCGTGGCAGCTCATAATCATTGACAAAATCGCAGGGGGTACAGTTTTATGACCATATTTACACTATCAAATAGTCCTACCTGTGGTTTTAATCCACTTGCAGTATTATTTTCCACCAAGGCAGCAGTAGGTGGTAGGACGTTTCGACAAGGTAGGACAAATCAACAGAACACAGTGGTGTAATTGTTAGCATTGTCACCTCACAGCAAGACGATCTGGGTTGGATTCCTGGTCCGGGGCCTTCTGTCTAGAGTCTCCATGTTCTCCCCATGTTTGAGTGGGTTTCCTCTCACAGTCCAAAGACATGCATGTTGGGTTGATCGGTCACTCTCAATTGCCCGTAGGTGTGAGTGTACATTGGCCATGCGATGGACTGCCAACCTGTCCATGGTGTGGCCTGATGAAGCTGGGATTGGCTCCAGCCCCCTGTGACCCCGACTAGTGGGATAAAGCAGAAGATAATGGATGTATGGGCAAAGACAACCTTAGTTAATAGTCTCAAAACCTAGTGAGTGTCTAAGTAGGCTGTCTAGGTAGCAGCTGTGTAAGTAGCAGCGTTCTCTCCTCTTCTCTCCTCATAAAACAGATTACTGAGACACTCTAGTTAGAGAGAGACTGCGTCACGGCTTGTTCCCGCTCACTGCAGCACGCGACGGTGGTTTAGCTGGTTGCTAAGCTACCAGACGTCATCCAAAACAATAGCCCGAGGCTTAAAAATCATAAATCCGCTAGCATAAATGCTAATGACTCGAGTATAAAACTGCTAAATGGTGAAGGACTCGTTACAGAGTTGATAATAAAATACTGTGATTTTGTGTGATTATATGACCAGAAACACATTAAAACTCCAGAGAGAATCAAAATAACTCACATTTTAAAACCACTTCACTGCTCATAGATTTGCCTGTGGTGCTTCATGGGATTGTCTTAGCGGCTGAGGAAGCCTTCGATGCTTCTTTAAAATCAGGTCTAAATAAGGTTCCTCAGTAGAAGCATGTTTAAGATAACTAAGAATTGGGACAGTCTACATGTCGGGAGCGCATACTATGATGTAAAATGCTGTCTATGTTGACACTCCCAATATGTAATTTTTCAATGATTTCATTTATTAGGGGTAAAAGCTATCCAAACCTGGCCCTGTGTGAAAAAGTAATTGAATTAACTGCGATTAACCACATTTTCAGTTGAGTTTCACTAGCCACACACAGGCCTGATTACTGCCAGACCCGTAGAATCAAGAAATCACTTAAATAGAACAACATGAAGCAGCTGAAAGATCTCAAAAAGCAACACATTATGCACCGATCTGAAGAAATTCATCTATCAGTCTGGAAAAGGTTGCAACACCATTTCTAAGGCTTTGGGACGCCAGTGAACCACACTGAGAGCTTTTATTCACAAATAAAGAAAACATGAAACAGTGGTGAACCTTCCCAGGAGTGGCCGGCCTACCAAAATTACTCCAGGAGCACATCAACAACTTATCCAATAGGTCACAAAAGAACCCAGAACAACTTCTAAAGCTCTGCAGGCCTCACTTGCCTCAGTTAAGGTCAGTGTTCATGATTCACCAACAAGAAAGAGAGACAAAAATGGTATCCATGGGAGAGTTTCAAGGCCAAAACCACTGCTGACCGAAAGGAACACAAATCACATTGCCTGAAAACATCTTGATAATAAAGACTTTTGGGGAAATATTTTATGGATTGATGAGACAAAAGTGGAACCTTTTGCATCCTAATACATCCGGCGTAAAACTAATACAGCATTTCAGAAAAAGAACACCATACAGACAAACATGGTGGTGATGGTAATGTGAGGGTCTGAGTCTGAGGTTTGTTCATTGGCTGGTCGCAAATTAGAAATCACAGAGAGCTGAGTTTTGACATGATCTGTTTACTCTGGTGCATATAAACATGTTGATGGCATTACTGACAAAATCTGATTTTCTGCAGTTATCAGATTATTAAGTGCATGCAAAGCACACACTTACATTGTTCATGAATGTATTGAGTCAGTGTACATATAAGGAAAAACATTTATTTCCATGTATCTCAATTTTATGATGATTGGATCAACAGAAATGCTCCAAAATAGCTTGGGACAACTTCTGGTTCCATTGACTTACATTGAAGAAAAGAAGGTTTTGGCATCTTCTGGCTTTTCAATAGACAGCTTAACTATGTAAGATCATAGCATGTGCATCTGGGATTTGACTACACTACTCCATAGCTCTCAATTGCTTTCTTTTTGAGCCATTCTTTGGAGAATTTATTGAATGTTTGGGATCATTATCCAGTTATAAGGTATAAGGTCTTTTACTATTTATTTAATATCTACATCCATCTGATATGTCTGATATGTTTTCTGTACTTTTGTGAATAAAATATGGGTCTAGAGATTTACATTACATTTTTTTGCAGTTGTGGCCATATATATATAAATATTTATATATATAAACAGATCATGTCAAAACTTGGGTCTCCGTGATTTCTGATTTGCAACCAGCCAATGAACAAACCCTCACATTACCATCACCACCATGTTTGTCTGTATGGTGTTCTTTTTCTTAAATGCTGTATTAGTTTTACGCCGGATGTATTAGGATGCAAAAGGTTCCACTTTTGTCTCGTCAGTCCATAAAATATTTCCCCAAAAGTCTTTGGATTATCAAGATGTTTTCAGGCAATGTGATTTGTGTTCCTTTCGGTCAGCAGTGGTTTTGGCCTTGAAACTCTCCCATGGATACCATTTTTGTCTCTCTTTCTTGTTGGTGAATCATGAACACTGACCTTAACTGAGGCAAGTGAGGCCTGCAGAGCTTTAGAAGTTGTTCTGGTTCTTTGGTGACCTATTGGATAAGTTGTTGATGTGCTCCTGGAGTAATTTTACTGGGAAGGTTCACCACTGTTTCATGTTTTCTCCATTTGTGGATAAAAGCTCTCAGTGTGGTTCACTGGCGTCCCAAAGCCTTAGAAATGGTGTTGCAACCTTTTCCAGACTGATAGATGAATCTTTCAGCTACTTTATGTTGTTCTATATTTATTATGAATAAAATATAGGTCTAGAGATTTACATTACATTTTTTTGCAATTATATACATATAAAGTGGCCCAGTGCTTGTGAAAGTGTGTCCATGTTTTCTCCACAGCTGTCAGGTCGCTTGGAGGTGTACTTCTCCTGAGCGTCGATGGTGGGAGCCATTTCTAATGAAGGAGCGGTTCGGTTTTTTGATGAAGGAGAGCGAAGCGGGGCTCCCTCGACTTGGAAGAGGCTGCTGAAGACCGAAGTCCAGCGCAACACTTTTCATTTAGCGCTGCTAAAGTTATGAATGCGCTGTTCTCTTCATAGCGACAGCCCGGAGGTGGACAGAGCTTCGCGAGGAGAGCCGAGCCGAGCCGAGGCGGCTGTGTGCTGAAGGTGAAGGTGAGTTTACAGCCTGCGTTTTCAGCCTGAGGTGCGAAATGTGACAACGTCGCTGAAGTTCGGCTTCTCATTCGCCAGCTCTTGTTCCAATTTTTCCGTTCCACCTTAAACGGTGCAGCAGTTACGCTCTGGTGCTTGTTTTAATGTTGCCGTTCCACCTTAAACGGTGCAGCAGTTACATTCTGGTGCTTCTTTAAATGTTCCAGTTCCACGTTAAACGATGCAGCAGTTACTTTCTCGCGTCTTGTTCGAATTTCCACCTTAAACCAGAATGTAACTGCTGCACCTTTTAAGGTGGAACAGGAAAACTCGAACAAGAACCTGGCGAATGAGTGACAGTTGCTTAACGAGCTCGAAAAGTGCTGAAAACTTTATTTCTACCATTTTATTCCGTTTCTTTTTAACTTCTTATGACATTTTGTGTGAGATATTATTAATTTATGTGTAATAATATATAAATACATCGCTAAAGCTCGTGCCCGCTCGGCGCTCGTGCCGTTTTTCCTTCACTTGTTCTAAACGGTCGCGGCTTCTGGGCGATGGAGATGTGGAGAGATATCACGGACCTCATGGTATTTTTCGTTGTACTGCTGCAAAAACACTACAAAAATTAAGTTTTACAGGCGAAATGAACTTATTATAACCTTAAGCTTTCGGTAACATCGTCTTATTCTCTTTTTACAGCGGCGCTGTATGTACAGTAATCAAGCCAAACTCATTCTGACAGACTGTTCACTTTTACTTCACCTCAGAGCTACAAACGGACAGTTTGAGCTGAAATGTGGCCACAAATGTTGTAAAAAGTTACTAAAAAACTTTTTAACCTGTTTTACTGGACCCTAAATTGGTACTTGAGTATGAGTGGGAGTATATAGGTTTGAGCAATATGGCCATATTTATTTTTATGTTGTCCTGAGCAACTACGTTAAAGTAAGCTTTTCTGACCACATGGACACCGCCAGTACAAATAAATATTTTTTGTGTACTTTGGATTAAGTACAGTAGAGGTGAGCGATATAACAAAATGTAATATCACAATACATTTATTTTTTGTTTTTTGATTTTCAGAAACCATTATGAATCCAGTTATTTGGATTCAACAAGCTGTGCTGCACTAAATCTGATTAAACATGACTAATTGTGATCTCTTTTAATCTAAATTGTAGTTGGGAAGTGATTTCTAAGTAATGATATGCACAATATGCTCAGAAAAGCATATGGAACCATATGTGATCACGACAGAGATAAATTTGGCCATACTGCCATTTCTGTAGTGCAGAATGTGAAGCGTTGTTTTTCTAAATGTGGCATCACTGCTGCATTTAACAGCTATTGTAATGCATATCATGATGGCATATCTTTTCCATAAAATATATATTTTATCCCATGTTCAATATGAGTTTAATGTTGCTCAGATACATATAGGTACCGCTGACGATACTGGCACCTAAATGCAGTATCGATATCAATGCCAATAATAACACTTAAACTCAGTACCGAAATTGTTGTTGATACTAGCACTTAAACGCAGTTTTGGTATCGCCATTAACACTGGCTCCTAAACTTAGTATCTGTATCGCCATTAGTACTGGTACCCAAACTCAGTACCGATATTGTTGTTGATACTGGCACTTAAACGCAGTTTTGGTATCGCCATTAACACTGGCTCCTAAACTTAGTATCTGTATCGCCATTAGTACTGGTACCCAAACTCAGTACCGATATTGTTGTTGATACTAGCACTTAAACGCAGTTTTGGTATCACCATTAACACTGGCTCCTAAACTCAGTATCTGTATCGCAATTAGTACTGGTACCCAAACTCAGTACCGATATTGTTGTTGATACTGGCACTTAAACGCAGTATTGGTATCGCCATTAACACTGGCTCTTAAATTTAGTATCTGTATCGCCATTAGTACTGGTACCCAAACTCAGTACTGATATTGCTGTTGATACTGGCACTTAAACGCAGTTTTGGTATCACCATTAACACTGGCTCCTAAACTTAGTATCTGTATCGCCATTAGTACTGGTACCCAAACTCAGTACCGATATTGTTGTTGATACTGGCACTTAAACGCAGTTTTGGTATCACCATTAACTCTGGCTCTTAAATTTAGTATCTGTATCGCCATTAGTACTGATACCCAAACTCAGTACCGATATTGCTGTTGATACTGGCACTTAAACGCAGTATTGGTATCACCATTAACACTGGCTCCTAAACTTAGTATCTGTATCGCCATTAGTACTGATACCCAAACTCAGTACCGATATTGTTGTTGATACTGGCACTTAAATGCAGTATCTGTATCGCTGCTAACACCGGCACTTAAACTCAGTATTGGTATCACTGTTAATACCGGCTCTTAAACTCAGTACTGGAATCGCCATTGATACTGGCACTTAAACACAGTATTGGTGTAGCCAATAATACTGCTACTTAAACTCAGTATTGGTATTGCTGTTGATACTGGCACTTAAATATAGTATCGGTATTGTTGTTGGAAATACTGAGCCCTATGACCTAAGACGCATGCATGCATGGCAGTAGACAGAACACAACACGCCGGCGATGTGGGATGACATGCAGCAGTAAAAATGCTCATGGTTAAATCTGTAACAGCAGTATTTCATGGAGAGCACATGCTAACGGGGGCCTCTTACTTGAATGACTTTTTCAGTGATCACTCATCTGCCACTGTGTTGTCACTTACAGTCTTAGGAGTTAATGCTAGTCCAAAAAGAGGGAGCAGAAGAAACCATAGTGCTGGCCTATAGCCTTGGTTGAACCTTTAGCCACCAGAGCAGTGTCCACAAGTCCCGCCTGTGGTACGCCTCCGCCAGACAGCGATATTACTCAGGAGTGGGGTTTTGTTACTTTTACTAAGCCATAAACAATTCTGAAAGTTGCTGCTACTGACAGCATGAAAAAAAACCATAAAAACATTTTAAAGATGTAATTATATGAATACAGAGTTAGTATTGGTGTCAGTACTTTGTACTGGCCTATATTTATGGATCAGGTATCAGTACCGGATGGGAAAAAGTGGCATCAGTGCAAGTCTAGTATTATATATTAAATATATGCTATTACATTCTTCTTCTTCCCCCTGTAGATGCCCTGCAGCCTGTTGACGGACTTGAGGGTCCCTTAATTCAATCAGTTGCTTGGCTTCACCCTTCAAATGTGCCATTGTATGGACTGAGGTAAGCCCCCCCTTGTTCAGTGCTCCATAACTGCTCCGATAAATCACATTAGCAGAGCTGTACGTGGCAGAGGTATTTATAGAAGTGAGTGACGGTGTGCAGTGCACTTTTTACGTGGTGACCACCCTGTTTTTTTTTTTAACTGTGGAAAAGACATTTCTTTTTTTACTCAGTGCACACATTTTCTCCACACGCACACTCACTGATTTCTGGTGTCTTAATGAACGCTACGTTTGCGTATGTGTGATTTGGAACCTGGTTCTCTCGGGCCGAGAGATAACGCTCATTATGTTGTCTGCGGAGAAGGAAGCTGTGGGAACTTGAGGGAGAGCAGTCCGGCCAGCTGCTCCCAGTCCCTCCGGACCGTCTGCAGTATCGCTTTTGACTTGAGCTTCCATGCTGTCCGTCCCAGTTCAGGAAAAGAAAAAGAAAAAAAAAGAATGAAAACGAGGTTCAGACCTCCTCAGCCTCCCTCCTAGTCCAAATAACCAGAACCAGCTGCATGTTAGCGTACATTATGGAGAGATGTTTGTATGAGCGAGCGTCGCTGAAGTGTTTCATGCACTGTGTTACATTACTGTACTAAAACTGTAATACATACCGCGGCAGTGCTTTGGATGGGGGGCAGCGATTCTCAGTCGTAGGTCTAGAGTACGTCAGGCCTGAAAGGCTTGTTAATAAGGTGATTGCTTGGATCAGGGCAGGAGTAAAGGGCGGGGGAGCAACATAACAATATATTATTGTTATTGTAATACATACCATGACAATGCGCTTTTCTAAGCATAATGTGGATATGGTCAGTGCTTCTTTTTTAAAAATAAAGAGTGAAATAGTTCTGTTGTGTTGGATTTGGTTCAGGGAAGTTTGTAAAAATGGTTTTATATATCGTTGCTGTCCAATGTAAAACATTCACTTTTGTTGATTTCTATTTTTCATCAATGAAATGCAGCAGCTGCCATTTACATTGTAGGAAAATTTCATGATGGACCAATAGAAATGCTTCAAAAGCTTTGAAAACATTCTGGTTCCATTGACTTCTATTAAAAGTGAAAACAGTTTTGGCGTCTCTTGTAAAGTTGCCACCAAACCAAAAACTTAATATTATGATGCGTGTTATGTATAAAGAATCAGTGTTTTTGAGACCGATTACGATCGCCGATCACCTTTCAGTGCGATCAGCCAATAGCCGTTACCGATCGAGTGCGGGGCTATATGCCATGGCAGGGCTACATGCAGTTATTAGTACAAGCTAAAATGATTCCTTTATCTTTTGGGCTGTTGCTGTTCTCTTTATACCGGTCAGATCTGGTCTGTAGGTGTTCTGGGTTGTTTGTTTTGTGTTAGCTGTGTGTGCTAGCTCTGCTGTTTGCTGATACTCACTGTGTTCAGCCGTGTGGTGTACTCTTAAGTGTTGTATCAGATTAGTAGTGTTAAATGTCTTTGTCTTGGTTCCCCTACGAGATACGTTGATTTTACAGATTTTACAGAACGTCCTGGATGAGTCTGCATCACATACGGTAAATAACTGATAGACGGGTGACATGTTTTCTATCAGTACATGCAGTGAACACCTTAAACCACGTTGTAGGGACCTGGCAGGAGGGGCTTTCACGGAGGGCTCCTCTTCCTAGATTAAACGCTAGCTGGAAGCTCCGAAATTAGGCTCATTTGTTTAACGCCATCGATCGACTCCTGGCATTGGCTAAGTAGGAGAAATATCGTCTGATTGCATATTTTGATTAAAAATCGACAGATACTGATCCATAGCTGTTCGATCCTTCCATCTCTACTTGAAGTGTTATATTTTTGCCATGTTGCCCACCACAATTAAGATCTACCATACTGGGTCACTGAATATACATCAACACGTGCTGTAAAGCTGGTGTTGCAGGGTCGCTCAGAGCTGACAGATAGCTCTACTTCAGTGCCCTGGCTGTCTCAAAGTAACCTGTGTTAACTGTTATATATACATATACAAAATTTTGTTTCATGAGATTTGTAAACAATTTGAGGTAGAAGAGTTATTACACAGTAACAATGACACTGTTTCACTCCAAAACATGAGTTCCTTAACATGAGCTAGTTGCCAAGAACGTATCATTAGGTATGTGCTTAAGCATAGTTCCCTAAGTCGAGTGCTCTAGCTAACGCTGATGAAGTCCAAAAACAACAGAAATATGTTTCTCGGACAAACTAGCACGTTGTCACGTCGTCCACTGAGGAGAAAGTTGAGGTTAGCATTCGTTAGCTTCACCTGTTAGCTGTAGTTTTGGCCCACATCTGAGGAGGCAGCCTCTTGTTTTCAGATATATTCCATAATAATAGACTGCAAATTGTATGTGCAGCTGATTTCTAGCCTCTCAGCCGCTGAGCTGTTGTCTTAAAGAGTAAACCAGATCCAGTTAACCAGATATCCGTTCAGTCGAATATATAAAACAGTCAGTATGCACATGCTTGTTTTTTGATCAGATGTTATTCCAACACGTTATAAAAAAAGAACTCCTTCTTATTAATAGAAGAGAAAATTCGTACATGTACTAGTTTCGCACAATCATGTTACACACCAGCGTCTTTGTTTAAGGAGATTAGCAGGCGTTAAGTCTGCCACTGTTGTTTTTCGGTGCTGTGGTGCATCAGAGTAAAAGCCCTGCGTGTGAACTTTTCCCTTCAGCTTCATGAGCAAAAAACTATTTTATACGCTTCCGTTATCAGTTTCACATAGGCTAAAAAAATATATTAGAACTATGTGCTTCAATATGAAATGAATATTAAGAGCATGTAATTTAAAAAATATAAAATATCTTAGTTTAAATTAAATTATTTATATTTATGTGTATAAGCAGGTTTATTAAATTGAATTATATTTTCATTCTTTTTGCTAGTTTGCTCTTGTTACAGCCTCGTGTTCGACACAGTCAGGTATGCAGATATACAGGAATGAATGAGATAATGATTTTGGATGAGTACTTGATATCAGCCGATGCTCAGAGTTTATATGTTGGAATAAGTTTTGATAGAGTAAAAGCTGGGATCAGTGCTTCTCTTATAAAATAAATAAAATAATAATAAAATTCATAACACAAGATGATATCCAATCAACTTCTTGTTCCTGTGCAGTTGCTGGATTTGATTGTCTACAGCCTCGCTTTTTTATGATACATGCAGCTGGGCGTGTGCGATAAGGCATCATATCATGAAACTTCCTATCATATCATGAAGACGTTTTCAGGAGCCACAATACGCATCACAGTGTTCTGACGAAGATGCAATGCAGTAGTAGTGCCACTTTTTAAAGCATACATTTGTGTTTATTTATTATTATTATGTTTTTCAGATTATTTCTAATGCTTTTTGTAATGAACATGTAGATGTAATGGTCACATAGATGCATGTTGTTTATCAAGGTAAGAAAATGTAAGCGCCAAGAAATCATCACATTGCCCCCGTCTGTCTGCAGCTGGTCTAGAAATACCTAGAATACACTCACAAAGGCATATTGTGGTGTTGTGTATGGTGATAACAGTAAAATGAAATTTTATATTATCAATATTGTCCATCCCACTCGGAGCGGGAAGTGTGCTACCAGGTAATGGACATCAGAACGGGGCTGAATGCATGTCCTGGACGGCTCGCGTGTGGGGAAATTATCTCAGCACTTTTTACAGTGGTCTGTGTGGTCTGGCTCTGGGTGGCTACAGACTTGTTTGATTTAAGCCCCGTCTGCTGGCTTATTAGGCCGCTGTGTTACCGCTTATATTTCATTGTAGTGAAAACATGGTGGAAAAACACGGCACAATGCTGCGCTCTGTTCCACGCTCTATCGCGGAGCTTCGCTGGACCATACAAGACGCACTTACATCAACGAGCTCCACAGGTTCTGAGGCTGAGCCAGTATGAGCACACAGACCACAGCCAGTCATGCACATCTCCCTGTTTTATATGAATGGACTGCAGGCTGACATTCTCCTTCTCTCACTGTGTTATATCAGCATTTCACTGGTGTTAGTCTTGCTTGGTCCTCATGTTGTGGAGGAACCTCAGCTGAGACTTGAGACTTGGATGTTATTATGTTTATTCTTGTATTTTTGGGAAGTCTTTATCTTAGAAGGTCTGTAATTGTTAACCGTTAAGGTTTGTTTGTTTGTTGTGATACTGATATTACTTACTGTGAAACTTAGTGTGTGTTGCTATGGACAAGGGCGTTGGAGCGGGTTGGACATTGTGGGAGACACATTTGCTTATATGAATCAAAGCCCACCCTATCCCCTAAAATATTACCTATAAGCTGATTCCACTGTAGGTAAGGTAGTAAATCACTGTATGTATAGTGACATAGAGCAACATTTGTGGAATTACAGTAAATTACAAATAAATAAACAAATTACAACATTATCTGTACATCTGTTTATTATTAGATAAATCCAATTAAAGCTCACTTTACAAACTAAACAAGATACTCCACATTACATGGTACTGCTGTCAGAAAACTTTAAATTATGCATGCAATGTCTGGATCATATACATATATAACCAAACAAATACATTATTTTCTTTGGTGGTATAATACTGAAATGAAATGACAAAACAATGTATGTTGAGGTTTCCTAAGTAGACAAGACTATCAATGTGCACAACAGCACCTTCTGAAACATTACACAGTGCACTATGTAAAGCACCTCTAACGATGGTGTCCTTTTTATTTATTCATTAAATTATTTATTTATTTATTATATTTTATTTTTATCTATGTAGTGTGGTAGCCGTCTGCAGTTTGGGACATGGCCAGAAAATAATGTAACTTTATGTTTCAGAGTGCTTTCTAACAAAAGTTAATATAAATGTTAGCTAACCCAAACCCTCCTAGTCTGTTACCATAACAACACATTATATTAAAGCTGTTTTTATTGCAATAAATTTTGCTATTCACTGTTCTGGTCACTGACCTTGCGTTTAAAGCTGGCGCGAACTACCCAACGCTCCAGTGAGGAGAGAGCTCGGGTCAGTAAAGCTGCTGACTGCAGGATATTTCTGAACAGGCATCTCAACACAAGCAAACAAAGTGAAAGACCACCAAACAACCAAAACCCGTTGTTTTTAAACAGTTTCCGCTTTTCTGTGGTTTAATTTTTGGGTGGGACAAATCTACCTGTTTATGATATTGGGTGGGACACGTCCCCCCGTCCCCCCCCGGTTCCTACACCATGGATGACTATGGATATTATAATTGAGGGATGGATGATTTGGCAAATAATAGAATATCATGATACTCAATATGTATCACCATATTTTGAGTCTTGCATAGGCTTTATAGTGGACGTAATCAGCCCATGACTATGAAAAACTTTAAGTACATTTGATAATAGTTGTTTACAGGCTCACTATAATTAGTCTACATTTATCTTTTTTGTGGTACCTTCATTTGTCTAGCGTTCTAGAAGTGCTGATGATACCCAAGATGTGCAGTTGGGTCTAAAATCTGAGACCACAATAAAAAATATGTGCTTGTCTAAGTCACATTAGCAAAAGCAGCACATAACATATACTATTTAGGAATTTCTGAAATTCATGTAATTACTTAAATAGTTATGCTGATAGTATCACTTATAATAATGACAACAGAATTAAATGGTCTCTGACTGTTGGACCCCACTGTACAACATATAGGACAATGTTATTTATCATGATAAAGTTTAAAAACAGCATCATATTGCCCACTTCTTTTGCAATATCCAAGTTTATTGAAAAACGTTTGAGGCCTTTGAAATCCTTATCTCACCAAGCCTGGAAACCATCCATTATCATTTGAGTTTGTTTCACTGCAACACTTGGTAACGTTTAGCGTAGGTATTGTAGCCCCCCCTAACAGTGTTCCTTTGTTTGTGCACGAAAGTAAAAGGATCTGCTGTGCCCTGTCCCTTGACTCTTAAATCTACATACCCCAAGGGCTGCTGGGAGAGTTTAACAAGCTTCTGATGTTGCTGGAGCGAGGGAGGCGTTTTACATTCTTTCACCAAGGTAGAAGCCTGGAGCATCCCGTTAGAGAGCAGAGGTCAGAGTGTAAAACGGACATGATGAGAGGATGGAGACTCGCTTTCATCTCAGCTCTATTTTATTGTCATTCCACACATATACAGGTATAGAAATGTGACAGAAGTCTAAAAAAGGGGTCCAAATACTTTGCTATGTATAGCCTGGAGAGTAGTATTGTTTAGAAACAAACACGTTTTACACTAAACAATAATTACAGATCACTGACTTGATAAAGAAGGACGTGACTGAATGAAAAATGGAATAAAAAGCCTGTAAAAGTCCCAATAAAAAGAGCCAATCGTCTTGCTGGTAAAGCCTGAAGTCCGGAAAAGCCGTCCCTCGTAGTGAAGATGGGCAGTAGCTAGAAGAAGCTAAAAAATATTTTTGTGCCTTGTTTGCCCCAAATGCTACAGACCAGTTTCCAGATTTTATAGGTTTTTAAGTGTGTACTGAAGTGTTCATGTAAATTTCAGGATTGTAGGTCTCTCCCCATTCCGTAAGACTGGAGCCTGTCTTGTATGATTGGAAATAATTGACTGGGGATGCTGCCAGTGTGGTTTTCCGAGTGGACTGGTATTTTGTAAGGACATTGAGAGAATGTCTCGTCAGACTCATGAAGTTTTGCTGAAATTTACTATTTTCAGTGATGAATGTGAATTCTGATTTGTACATTTTAGCAACAGTGGGCCATCATCTGCTAATTAGTGACTTTTATAAAACATCGTTATTCAAGCAACAGATACCGTTTTTAGATTTTTTGAGGCCGTCAGAAGATAATGTTACCAAAACATGAAGGAAGGACATTTTAATGTTGGTGTTTAGATTTCTTTCTTCAATAGCTTTAGAATGATGGTGAAAGAAAGCCAATATAAACCCATATAGATGATCATTATTAGCATCTAGCACTCCAGCATCCATATTTAGTTTGTGTGCAAATTATATGGAAGTGTGTTGATGTGTTGATTTCTGTGCACGGCCATATCTGCCATGATAGTTAAAGAACCATCTATAAATTACATAGTGTGTGACAATCATTGGGGTCCTGGTGCTACTAGCTTATGACACTAGAGGAAAACAAATAATGGGTAAGGTTTGTATCTATATATCTATATAATAGAAATGGAAGAGATGTCTGCCACTCTGTCTGCCTTCTGAACGTGTTCTAAGTTCACAAAATGCTTACCTCTGTATTTTAGTCTCAGATTGCCACACCTGTCCGAAATCGCCTACTAGTCAGCAGGTACTACATTAGAGTCAGTACGTACTGCTTGAACGGCAGACTAGTAATTTCAGTAGCCGAGTTTTAGTAGCCACACAAGCTCAGACGTACTATGTCCGCCATATTGACAGCGTCCTGTAACGCAAGACGTCAGACCACCACCATAAAAGTCCTGCTATTCATTTAAAATCTCGTTTACTGACAGATTTAGATCTTTTTGTGACCCTGATCTACATTTTTGTCTGAATATGTACTCAGACGGTGTTGAGCTGTAGCTCAGAGAAGATGAAACAGGAGGAATGTAATCATTGTTTATCTTAGCAGTAGCGCTAGCTTCTGTAGCGGCAGTTCACTAGCCGTAGCTACGTACACACAGCCGACGTTCAGCTTTACACAGTTTATTTCCTGTGCTTTGAATTCATCTGCGGCTGCAGGTGAATCATGGGATAGCGCAGTGTCGTCCATTCAGTAGGTCGTCCGGGTACCTTTCGCCTACTACTCAATACCTAATGAGTATTCCACATACTATCCTCGCTCGCCTTCTGATTTCTCCGACTGAGTAGTAGACAAGTAGGCGATTTCAGACGCACCAAATGTCATGTTATATACACAAAAATATTTTGAGAGCAGCCATCCTGCCGGACCCCAGTACCAGGGTTTGGTGTGACTTGTCAGCTTTTTCACTGCTCATAGGTTTTCATGTATGGCAGGAGGGTCAACTACTGTTTTAACGTTCCGAAATTCTGTGAAATCAGTATATCGTCGCTGTCCAATATAAAAGTTTTCCATATCATTTAAACACGCCAATGGTTGTTTACATTGTGTGAAATTATATGATGAATGGACCAATAGAAGTGCTCCAAAACAGCTTGGAAAAAATTCTGGTTCCATTGACTTCCATTGAAAGTAAAGTATGTTTTTGGTCTCTCCTGTAAAGTTGAATTTTGGAGATATATGTTTTTCATTGAACAGCGATGATATACAACTTAATGGTTGTGAAATAGAGAGACACAAAGTGCACCTTCCTCTCATGGCTCCTCCCCTTTTGTTGCATCTGGCCGTCTGCAGCTATTCTGTGCAAGTAATGTGCAGCACTTTATAATTCATTCAGGAGTGGTTCTGGTTTGTGCTGTGGTTATTACTCTGTATCCCGATGAGCTTTTACTGGAACTGCAATAACAGCACATCAGACTTTTTTGGGGGGGATGTTTATATTTAAATATAGAAACTTTATTTTTGCCTAAAAATGTTTGCTTGCTGTGCTGTTCATCTGTTATTCTGTTGGATTCTAACATGCAAAATCAATACATCACGAGGCATCAGTGCATTTTTATACCCCCTACTGAACCGTGACACATATTCCCGCTCTGTCTCAGCTCCAGCTGCACCCGTACCCATCCCACCACAGACGTAAACCACAAAGAGCTCAGTCTTTTCATGGACGTGGTTCACTGATGAAGCATTGATTTCAGTGCAGCGTTTTGTGCTCTGATGGACGTTCTCTCCTGAATAAAAGAAGACCACTCGACACAAAACGAAGAGGAATTAGTTTTTTTTTATTCTTCTTTTAAGCTTCCCAATGGCTTTTCAGCTTTCCCAGCTACCAAAACAGCAGCCTTGGTCTGGGTCATACTCTCTCTTTTTCTCTCCCTCCTTTGCTGGCTGTTTTGCGAGAAACACTTCAAACCCAAACAGCCTCTGGAAAGAGTCTGCTCTCACTCAGAGGTCAGCAGCTGCAGCCGCAGCCCTCCTCCACACACATGGGCCGGTCTGGGGGCTGTCCGGGGGGTTGGGGAGGATTTGGAGGAGGTTTTTTTGGGGGGGCGGGGGTTGAGGGGGGGGTTCTGGGCTTAGCTGCATTAGCTGACCCTTCACCCTGGCTTCCGCTCTCGTAATTGCAGGAAGCGAGGCAGCCCAATGAGAGAGGACGAAGGCCGGCCTAGCATTAATGAGCACAGAGGTGCCAGTGTTGTTAAAGCAGACCGGCGGCCATGTTGTCTGGATTCTGATGAAACGAAAGTCGAGAAAAGTTATACTTGTTAGAAAAGACCGGCTCATTATGTTCATGTTCATGTTTGATGAATGGAGGGAAAACAATGAGTTTGAGTCTACAATGCCCCTTAAAGCTTTGCACACGCTGCACTGATTGCATGTTTTTTATCACCTTAAAGACTTTTTGAGGTTAAGTGCCAAAAATGCTTCTAAAACTGGAGCTCTGCTACCAAATGGGTCTAGAAAGTATTGTGTTGTAGGACGGGTTTGGGATGAGTTTTCACTCGCAGCAGGCTCAAGTGGGTATTGAGTTGTTTTTGTGTAAGTTATTTTTGAGATTTGTTTTTTTATTTGCCTGCAAGATATTGGAGGCGTCCGAAATCAACTACTAGTCAGTAGGTACTAGATTAGAGCCAGTATCCACACAATCTACGCCCCCCATCTTACCAACGTCCTGTGACGCAAGACGTCAGACCACCACCGTAAAACTCCTGCTATTTAGAGATGGCCGATCACCTTTTAGCTGATACTAGCCGATACTGATCGAGGGCGGGGCTATATCCCACAGCAGGGCTCCCTGTAGTTATTAGCGCAAGCAAGTCATGAAACATAGTCTAAACTGGTTTATTACCATTTTTAACAAGCTCATGTAAAACAGCATAATATTTTTAACAAAATTAACAGTAAATAAACAAAGTAAATCAAACAAAGATCACCAAAACTGCAATCATTACATTTAAACCCTGCGTCTCATACGGCAACAAGCTGCCAGACGGACGCAACGCAAACTGTTCTCGCGAGGCCGCCGCTTTAGTCAGTCTGTCGAAAATGAAAGGGTATGTGTTTCCACCTAGTGGTTTAGATAGGAATTGCAAGGATCTGGCCGGACGCTAGCTGGAAATACAGAAATTAGGCTCGTTAGTTAAACGACATCGACATCGGCTCTCGGGATCGGCTAAATCTGAGAAATATCGTCCAATCACCGATCACATATTTTGATTCAAAATTAGCCGATAGCAATACATAGCCGATCAATCCTTCCATCTCTACCGCTATTCATTTAAAAGCTCCGTTTACTGACAGATTTAGATTCTGTTTGTGACACTGATCTGTGTTTTTGTCTGAATATGTACTCAGACGGTGTGGAGCTGTAACTCAGAAGATGAATCAGGAGGAATTTAGTTATTTTGTACCTCAGCAGTAGCGGTATCTTCTGTAGCAGCAGTTCACTAGCTATAGCTACGTACACACAGCCGACGTTTTTTTTCCTCCGCTTTGAATTCATCCACGGTTCCGTTCAAGTCCGAGTACCGTTCGCCTACTACTCGATACCTACTGAGTATTCGGACATACTAGCCACGCTCGACTACTGATTTCGCTACTGAGTAGTGGGCAAGTAGACGATTTCGGACGCACCCATTGTGTTTTAAGATGTGTTCGTTTTTCTACGTTCCAATGAGAGTCGTTTTTTTTTACAAAAAACATTACTTGAAGATACATAGACAGATAGATAGATAGATAGATAGATAGATAGACAGACAGACAGACAGACAGATAGATAGATAGATAGATAGAGATAGGTCTCTCTGAAGCATGCTCTTTCTCTGTAGTATAGTGTTCATGTTTGCTGTGAATTAAACAAACAGAAAGCTTGCTAAACTGGGACTGTTAAAAATAAGTCAGGGATGATTGTTAAAACATTATGATCTGGTTACAGTGTAGAGCTTGTGATAGAAATTTGACCTATTATAGCAAGACTGGCACGTTCCACAGAATAGGTCGAATTGAGCAGAGCCAGTCTGGGCTGGTATGGTGGGGTCTCAAAATTGGCAGGTAAAACATAAACAGTCATGTGAAGCCTTCTTCTTCAGGTTTGTTGGAAAAGCATCCACGGTGGCTCACAATCCAGCTGCTTGAGAGAATTCCAAGAGCGTTCAAAACTGCGATTAGGTAAATCAGGGGCTGCATAAAAGAATCAAAGTAGTTATAATTTCGGTTGATTTGTTTTGGCTGCTGTATTATTCTGTTATTTTGAAATGGGAAAACTTTCAGAACTTAGTATAAGTATATATCTGACAAAAAAATGTATTCTAATTTCTATTGATGCCAGTCTGTGGTGAATGACATGCTAAGTGAGGGCTGGAGGTCTTGGGGTGTCATTGCCAAGGAATCTCCAAATGTGGTCTTCAGAGGAAAGCCAGAAACGGTGACTTTGCTGCTAAACTCTAAGCGCTTGCCATCGGTGTGGTGCGGCTTGGAGAAACTTCATAAGTAACTGAAACTATGTGAGCAGCACATCTAGCAACGATTCCCCTGTTTAAACCAAACAGATGAAAGAGGAAAAAACGCCTGAGCTCCCACCCCCCCAACCCCTCGCAGTCACACGTGGCTTGAGTTATTATCTCCGAGCGAATGTGTCACACGCCGCAGACTGAACGTGGCTGCCTCCCGCCATGCGGACGGCGAGGCGCGGGAGATTTACGATGGCTTGGCCTTTGATATCTGGAGGCGAGCGTTTGAGTGCAAAGCAGAAGCGCCTCATGAACGCCGTTTCATCTCGGGACAGGCTGCGCGCATCGCATGCATCTGTGCCTGTTTATCTCCAACTTTTTATGAAGCCTTTTTTGAGGTGATGTTTTCAGCATATGTTCGGAATATTATCTCACAGACTGCATTAACAGTATAAGATGACAAAACATGAACTAAACAGTGATCCAGGACGTTTGCAGCTTTATCTACAGATTACTTTATTGAGGCATTTTCATTTAAAAACCTGTAGTCAAGTTTATTTGTATAGCGCTTTTTACAATGATGTTGTCACAAATCAGCTTTACAGGAGTTTAAAAGCATGAAAAAGCAAGAACAACTCCCTCAACTGAAGGAGGAAACCTTGAGAGGAACCAGACTCACAAGCAAAGACCCATCCTCCTCTGGTGGAACAGTATTTACAGTTTATAAACTAAAGCTGAGTCTGAAGATAGGAGCTTTAGAAGCTGTACAGATGCTACAGCAGGTGGATGATACAGCGATGCAGTCAAGGATGTAGTAAATGCCACTAATGGAGAGGAGAGCTGGTTGGTGCCGGGTGACGGGGGGGCCCTGGTGCTCAGTCCTTTACAGTATTCGGCGGGACAGGTGGGCGGTTAGGACAAGACATAGCTCACCTAAATAAAATGTGAGCTATAAAATGTGTATAGCATTGACTGCAAAACCGATAAAGTGGTGTTGTAGCCTTCCAGACCGCCTTCCTAAATTATTGATTTTGAAGTTGCAGTTGCATCAAATTTATATATCATCGTCCAATAAAAAACACGTATATCCATTTTTGTTGATTTAGAGTTTTCTACATCATTTGAACACGCCAATGCTCATCTATATTGTGTGAAAATTTCAAGGGCTCCAAAATAGCTTGGAAAAAATTCTGGTTTCATTGAGTTGCATTGAAAGTAAAGTAAGTTTTTGATCTGTCCTGTAAAGTTGCAATTTTTTATTGGATAGCAGTGATATAAAAAATATAATTTAATAGAGTATGAGGATTATGAACAGAGTATGAGGATTATGAACAGAGTATGAGGATTATGAACAGAGTATGAGTATGAACAGAGTATGGGGAGTATGAACAGAGTATGAGGAGTATGAACAGAGTATGGGGAGTATGAACAGAGTATGGGGAGTATGAACAGAGTATGAGGATTATGAACAGAGTATGGGGAGTATGAACAGAGTATGGGGAGTATGAACAGAGTATAAGGAGTATGAACAGAGTATGGGGAGTATGAACAGAGTATGAGGATTTTGAACAGAGTATGGGGAGTATGAACAGAGTATGAGGATTATGAACAGAGTATGGGGAGTATGAACAGAGTATGAGGATTATGAACAGAGTATGGGGAGTATGAACAGAGTATGGGGAGTATGAACAGAGTATGAGGAGTATGAACAGAGTATGAACAGAGTATGAGGAGTATGAACAGAGTATGAACAGAGTATAAGGAGTATGAACAGAGTATGAGGAGTATGAACAGAGTATGAGGAGTATGAGGAGTATGAACAGAGTATAAGGAGTATGAACAGAGTATGGGGAGTATGAACAGAGTATGAGGATTATGAACAGAGTATGGGGAGTATGAACAGAGTATGAGGAGTATGAACAGAGTATGAGGAGTATGAACAGAGTATGGGGAGAATGAACAGAGTATGAGGAGTATGAACAGAGTATGAGGAGTATGAACAGAGTATGAGGAGTATGAACAGAGTATGGGGAGTATGAACAGAGTATGAGGATTATGAACAGAGTATGAGGATTATGAACAGAGTATGAGGATTATGAACAGAGTATGGGGAGTATGAACAGAGTATGAGGATTATGAACAGAGTATGAGGATTATGAACAGAGTATGAGGATTATGAACAGAGTATGGGGAGTATGAACAGAGTATGGGGAGTATGAACAGAGTATGAGGATTATGAACAGAGTATGAGGATTATGAACAGAGTATGAGGATTATGAACAGAGTATGAGTATGAACAGAGTATGGGGAGTATGAACAGAGTATGAGGAGTATGAACAGAGTATGGGGAGTATGAACAGAGTATGGGGAGTATGAACAGAGTATGAGGATTATGAACAGAGTATGGGGAGTATGAACAGAGTATGAGGAGTATGAACAGAGTATGGGGAGTATGAACAGAGTATGAGGATTTTGAACAGAGTATGGGGAGTATGAACAGAGTATGAGGATTATGAACAGAGTATGAGTATGAACAGAGTATGGGGAGTATGAACAGAGTATGAGGAGTATGAACAGAGTATGAGGATTATGAACAGAGTATGGGGAGTATGAACAGAGTATGAGGAGTATGAACAGAGTATGGGGAGTATGAACAGAGTATGAGGATTTTGAACAGAGTATGGGGAGTATGAACAGAGTATGAGGATTATGAACAGAGTATGGGGAGTATGAACAGAGTATGAGGAGTATGAACAGAGTATGAGGAGTATGAACAGAGTATGGGGAGTATGAACAGAGTATGAGGATTATGAACAGAGTATGAGGATTATGAACAGAGTATGAGGATTATGAACAGAGTATGGGGAGTATGAACAGAGTATGAGGATTATGAACAGAGTATGAGGATTATGAACAGAGTATGAGGATTATGAACAGAGTGTGAGGATTATGAACAGAGTATGAGGATTATGAACAGAGTATGAGGAGTATGAACAGAGTATGAGGATTATGAACAGAGTATGAGGATTATGAACAGAGTATGGGGAGTATGAACAGAGTATGAGGATTATGAACAGAGTATGAGGATTATGAACAGAGTATGAGGATTATGAACAGAGTGTGAGGATTATGAACAGAGTATGAGGATTATGAACAGAGTATGAGGAGTATGAACAGAGTATGAGGATTATGAACAGAGTGTGAGGATTATGAACAGAGTATGAGGAGTATGAACAGAGTGTGAGGATTATGAACAGAGTATGGGGAGTATGAACAGAGTATGAGGAGTATGAAGAGAGTATGAGGAGTATGAAGAGAGTATGAGGATTATGAAGAGAGTATGAGGAGTATGAAGAGAGTATGAGGAGTATGATGTTTATTATCATTATTGACAAAATTAAAGAAAATATTCAGATATTATTTTTTGTCAGTATCACACAGCCCTAATCAAGAAAAGAGGATAGATAAAATGTAACCAGAGAGCACATACAACGTAACCAGAGGGCTGTTCCATACCACATTTGGCTTGTATTCAGCCTGAATATACTTATTCTTCACCTGCGTTTGTACCGATAGTTCTACATTTCCGTCACTAAGGTTTACTAAAAAGAATTACAACCTTTTGGAACCCCCCCCCCCCCCCCCAAATATAAGTGTAATGGATTTTTATAGTCTCTACATATTGTGTGAACTGTGGCTTCCTGCAGCTTCTCTGCTCTGCATAACTTTACAGGTGGATTCCTTTTGTGGAATAAGCTCTGTCGTCTAAAAAAGGCACCTGTAGGTTGTGGAGATCACCACACACGAGTAACACCAGGGCTGCTATGGAAGAGTGGTGCTTCCCGTCAGTGACCCTGTGTGTCCTTGTTGTGAATTGTTTGCTGGGGCGATGTTCTCTGTGAATGTTCAGGAGATTAGCTCACTGTCTTGCTCTCCATGCCAGTAACAGACAGGCTGGAGTTGCGCTGTGTGCATTGGAGGCCTCCATTAGGGGAATATCAGATGAGGCATGTATTATAAATGCTTTGTTTTTGCACTGTGACGTTGGGCCGGATTAGTTTGTTGAGGATGGTGTGATGCTGCTCTCGGGAGGACGGAGAGGCAGGAGACCGGATCCATGCGAGACATGCACACACACACACACAGACACACCCACAATGAACTGCGTGCCAATCAGGGACAGAAAGAGAGAGAGAGAGTGATTTGGGCACTTTTCTCAAAACTCTCAACGACCTTACTCGTTACTGTAACAGCGGCCTTGTACCAGACACCCTCTCTCTCTCTGCCTCTCTTTCTCTCTCTATCCATCTTATTGCTTTCCCTCTCTCCACTCTCTCACTCACAGTCTCTCACTCATGCTCTCACTGGCTATTTATTTTTTTTTCTGTCTCATTTTCAGTCTTTCACCCGCCTCCTGCTATCTGACTGTCTGTCTTTCTTTCTCTCTTGACTCATGCTATTTCTCACTCCCCCCTCTCTTTCTCTGTCATTTACTGTTTTATCTTCACCCTCCTCTCATTTAGGGCTGCACCTAACGATTAATCTAACTTTTTATTTTTTGATTAGTCGATTAATGACTAATATGAGTGTGTTAGGAATTAAAAGATTTTTGTTATGGATTTGTAAGCAATGGATTGTGTGTGTATATATATATATATATATATATATATATATATATATATATATATATATATATATATATATAAATATATATATATATATATATATATATATATATATATATATATATATATATATATATATACACACATTCATTAGCCATCCAACATTCACTAACGCTCACACTCACAACTACGGGCAATTTAGAGTGAGTGATCAACCTAACATGCATGTGTTTGGGCTGTGGGAGGAAACCGGAGTGCCCAGAGGAAACCCACTCAAACACGGAGAGAACATACACACTCCACACAGAACCACCCGGACCGGGAATCCAACCTGGATTGTCTTGCTGTGAGGTGACAGTGCTGACTAACCACTACACCACCATACTGACCACTACACCACCATACTAACCACTACACCACCATACTAACCACTACACCACCATACTGACCACTACACCACCATACTAACCACTACACCACCATACTAACCACTACACCACTATACTAACCACTACACCACCGTACTAACCACTACACCACCGTACTAACCACTACACCACCGTACTAACCACTACACCACCTTACTAACCACTACACCACCATACTAACCACTACATCACCGTACTAACCACTACACCACCATACTAACCACTACACCACCGTACTAACCACTACACCACCATACTAACCACTACACCACCATACTAACCACAACACCACCATACTAACCACTACACCACCGTACTAACCACTACACCACCATACTAACCACAACACCACCATACTAACCACTACACCACTATACTAACCACTACACCACCGTACTAACCACTACACCACCGTACTAACCACTACATCACCGTACTAACCACTACACCACCATACTAACCACTACACCACCATACTAACCACTACACCACCATACTGACCACTACACCACCATACTAACCACTACACCACCATACTAACCACTACACCACTATACTAACCACTACACCACCATACTAACCACTACACCACCATACTGACCACTACACCACCATACTAACCACTACACCACCATACTGACCACTACACCACCATACTAACCACTACACCACCTTACTAACCACTACACCACCTTACTAACCACTACACCACCGTACTGACCACTACACCACCTTACTAACCACTACACCACCTTACTAACCACTACACCACCGGGCCGCCCTCTATATATATGACCCTGTGCTGTGGTGGGGGGCACTTCAAGTATTAAAGGGTACCTTAAATGCACATGATCTATAAATGGTTAAAGACTAAGAGTCAATGCTCTGACTCGACTTTTACAGGCACAAATGACCCTTAGCTTACACGCCTCAGGCACAAGTAGAAGGACAAGCTTTGGACTATATATTTTAACAGAGAGTCGTTTGAGAAGCAGCTACGTGTGTTTTAAAGCTCTCGCGGTATCTAGAACAGTCTTAGGTTCTACACTGGACGATTAAGAAACGGTTATCAATGCAACTGTTCAAGTGACTCTACTGAAAGAATCATGTTACACGTGTTAATAATCTTAAAATAATCTATAAGATAAGGTAAACAGGTAAACAGGTGCTGTCCTGCTGCTGTGTTGATGAAGCTCTACGGGGTGTTTGAGCTTCAAGGTCTCGTGTATAGCAGTTGTACTGTTGTGATCATCTCCACTGTGCAGAGCTGACAGAGCACCACACTGTTGTGTTTCTGTGTGAAACACTCCCACAACTCCAGATACACAAGAGATTGTTTGTAGCTGCAGCTTGTGCTCCAGGTAAATCCATGCTTTCAGCAGGCGCAGCCACCTTTGCATTTACAATAATTTTGTAAACGATTATGACGATGCGTCGCCCCAGTCCTACTCTCATTTAGTCTCCTAATGTCCTCTCTCTCTCTCTTCCTCTTTCACTACTTCTCCCTGTCACTTTCTCGTTCTTGTTCTCTCCCTCCCTACTTCTCTCTTTCTCCCTGGGTCAGGTTTCTGTCTGTCCAGTTATGTCCATGTAAGACATGGTGAGACCACACTACACGCTCTCCATTTATCTTGGCTTCCTCCACCCGGCACTCTCTCTCACACGCACGCACACCTGTGCAACCGCAGCCCACCTCCGCACACACCACCTCACACCCAAACAAAGGCGTGTGACAGCTTCCTGCTTTAAACGCACTTGTCCTCCTGTGATTTTCACCCCGCAGGTCTCAGCTTGCACCTATGCTCAGCCGTCGCCCATCTGCGTGCTTTAAGCCTCAGACAAATTAAAAATAATGTTCTTCTTTATTATTGAATGTACTTTTGTGGCAGTTCCATAGTATTTTGCATAGATGGGTAGATAGTCAGATGTTTACTGAAGGAATTGTGGGCTGATATCAAATATTTTTCATATAGAGAGATATAAACAAAATGTAGACATCAGAACAAAATCTGTGTGTAGCATCCTGGAAAACTATAACGAGTATTTAGGGGGTAGGGGTGTAACAATACACTGTGCTCATGATTGAGTTCGATTCACGATACTGAGATCACAATTTTCTCACGATATTGTAAACAAATGTGAATGAAGAAAATGACAAATTTTTATGAAAAATAAACAATGCTCATTTTCTTGTGCCTCTTTTTTTAAATGGTCCCCTGCAATTAAAGGTAATTACAATAAACTGATTTTTCAAATTGTAAACCAAATGCTTTATTGTAGCTTCACCGTCTTAAATGACAAAATAAATAATAAAAGTAAAAACATTCCATGTTTTATTTCTAAAGCATCACAGTGTAGTTTTTCTTTTATAAAATATAAACAAAATAACCCCCACTCTGCAATTAAAAGAATAAAGAAGCTTGAAATTATGCTATTGCAACAGTACTGCACTGTAACCTACTAAAAGTACTATAATGTAAACTACTAACAGTACTGAAACCTACCAAGAGTACTGCACTGTAACCTACTAAAAGTACTATAATGTAAACTACTAACAGTACTGAAACCTACCAAGAGTACTGCACTGTAACCTACTAAAAGTACTATACTGTAAACTACTAACAGTACTGAAACCTACCAAGAGTACTGCACTGTAGCCTACTAAAAGTACTATACTGTAAACTACTAACAGTACTGAAACCTACCAAGAGTACTGTACTCTAACCTACTAAAAGTACTATACTGTAAACTACTAACAGTACTGTAACCTACCAAGAGTACTGTACTCTAACCTACCAAAAGTACTATACTGTAAACTACTAACAGTACTGAAACCTACCAAGAGTACTGTACTCTAACCTACCAAAAGTACTATACTGTAAACTACGAACAGTACTGTAACCTACCAAGGGTACTGCACTGTAACCTACTAAAAGTACTATACTTTAAACTACTAACAGTACTGAAACCTACCAAGAGTACTGCACTGTAACCTACTAAAAGTATTATACTTTAAACTACTAACAGTACTGAAACCTACCAAGAGTACTGCACTGTAACCTACTAAAAGTACTATACTGTAAACTACTAACAGTACTGTAACCTACCAAGAGTACTGTACTCTAACCTACCAAAAGTACTATACTGTAAACTACTAACAGTACTGTAACCTACCAAGAGTACTGCACTGTAACCTACTAAAAGTACTATACTTTAAACTACTAACAGTACTGAAACCTACCAAGAGTACTGCACTGTAACCTACTAAAAGTACTATACTGTAAACTACTAACAGTACTGTAACCTATCAAGAGTACTGTACTCTAACCTACCAAAAGTACTATACTGTAAACTACTAACAGTACTGTAACCTACCAAGAGTACTGTACTCTAACCTACCAAAAGTACTATACTGTAAACTACTAACAGTACTGTAACCTACCAAGAGTACTGAACTGTAACCTACCAAGAGTACCATACTGTAAACTACTAACAGTACTGTAACCTACCAAGAGTACTGTACTGTAACCTACCAAGAGTACCATACTGTAAACTACTAACAGTACTGTAACCTACCAAGAGTACCGTACTGGAACCTACTAACAGGTTCAGCAGTGTACTTATCAGTTCTTTCCTCTGACTGCACGCTGGTCGCTGTTTTCAGAGATTTTTAAAAGTTTCACTATATCCTCTGAGCTGTCTGAAGAATCTCACAGGCATTTTGACGCATCGCCGTACTCGTGAGAACTGCCGTTACAGCTACTTGTTGTTCACTACAGCGCTCAAGCATTTCCAGCGAGTTACTTTATTATGTAATGACATCCATGACGAGTTTGCGCTGTGGGAACCGCAGCAGATTCTGTTTAGTGGCGAGCACAGCGGTTTACACTTAGGCCTGCTTGTGAAGCAAGATTAAAAGTATAGACAAAACTCTTTATGTGCATTGCTAGTCCAGACTCCTTCACTGCTACATCTATATTGCGTGCGTTATCAGTAAAGACAGCAGTGTTGTGATTTAGCTCTTTCCAGCTCCCACTCCACAACAGCCCATTTCAACACCTCGGCTGTGTGTGTCCCAGTGTGGCTCAGTACAAAACTCCCCATTTCACATGTGCCGGTATAGTAATGTCCACCTGTCCGTTTTATTGCTATAATCTCTGCCTTTTTCAGAGGGGGCGCCCTGTGGTGTTCAAACAATGTTATTGTGTTAGATGTCGTAAATAACAGAAAGCGTGAGCAATCGTCCATCTTCATAATGCACATCGCTGCATTTTTGCATCGCGATGCATCGTACCATGATATATCGTTACACCCCTATTAGCGGAATATTAATGCTCCAGTGCTGCTTGAACACTGTACAACAATGCCATTCATGAATAATTAGTTAAATCTGCATATCTGTCTCAGCTTTCTCAGCAGCTTTCTGCTGAGACCAGTCTAATTATGCATTCTTATCGATTACTAGAGATGGACCGATCAGCGTTTTTGAGGACGATTCCGATCGCCAATCACCTTTCAGCACGATCGGTTGATAGCCGATACCGATCGAGGGCAGGGCTCTATGTGACGGCAGGGCTACATATTATTAGCACAAGCAAGTCATGAAACATGGTGGAAACTGGTTTATTACCATTTTTAACGAGCTCATGTGAAACAGTATAATATTTTTACTAAATTAGAAGGTCTATGTGGGAGTAAACCGCTTGATAAGCTCCAGAAGAGCCACATCTGAAAAGTATCTCTACTAGGAACAGCAGAGCGTGGATCCAGGTGGAATATTAAGCAGCAGAATGAACGTCTTCTACAGCCGAGAAGAGCTGCTTATCTAGAACTATAAACTCAATCACTCTGACTGTGGTTCTTTAGCTCTCTGGTTGTTGCTGCTGCTGTTCTGTTTGTACCGGTCAGATCTGGTCTGTATGGTGTTCTGGGTTGTTTGTTTTGTGTTAGCTGTGTGTGTAGCTCTGCTGTTTGCTGATACTCACTGTGTTCAGTGTGTGGTGTCTCTGAAGTGTTGTATCAGATTAGTAGAGTTAAATGTCTTGTCTTGGTTCCTCCGCGAGAGACGCTGGTTTTACTGGTTTTACAGATGTTACAAACTGCCCTGGATGAGTCTGAGTCACATACGGTAACAAACTGACAGACGGACGATGTTTTTTTTCTGCACATGCGGTGAACGCTTAAGCTGTTCTCGCGAAGCCGCTGCTTTAGTCAGTCTGTCGAAAATTAAACGGTATGTATTTCCACCTAGCGGTTCAGATAGGAATTGCAGGGAGCTGGCCGGAGGGGGTTTCACGCAGGGCTCCTCTTCCTGGATGAAACGCTAAAACAGAAATTAGGCTCATTTGTTTACCTCCATCAATCGGCTCTCGAGATCAGCCGATCGCTGATCACATATTTTGATTAAAAATCGTCCGATTTCTAATGTTTATATCTTTGTTTGGTGTCAAGAAATGACAAACAGCGCAAAAAATATAAATGATAATTTATACCTTGAAATTTTTTTGGGTAAATGCAATAAGATGAAACATCCCCTCCTTTACTTCTACACATAAATGTAGTATAAACTGAAAGTTTAAATCCACACTTTGGTTAGAATTATGGGTAAAAACTAATGAAACAGAAAGGATAAGGCTTTCAGGCTGTTTTCGGCTGCTGAGAGTTAAGAGAAGTCTTTGTACGTCCAAAGGAATAAAGAAAAGAAACTAAAGACTCACAGGAGATGAGAAGGCTTCAGATAGTCTCTGAAATTACGAATCCTGTTAGTTCAGCACACCGAAGCGTGTTTATTTAGATAAGCCTCCCTGCTGCCCTCTCATTTAGTTCATATAAACAGTTGGGCGACTTGGCTGGTTCCTCAAGCGCTTGGCTTTTTCAGTGTGTTTTCGCTCGCAAGGTTTTATTTATTTTCCTGCCTAATGGACACACTGGGTATTATATTAATTCTCTTATATCAGAAATTGTGTTTGGCCACGCTCGAATGGCTTTGCCACTTGTTTCCCTGAAATCTCTTGGGCAAACTTTGATAGGCAGCTCCGGTGTAATTAATAGGTTGGAAATAAGTATGTTCGTTAACAGTAGATTTTCAGTTTTAGCCCAAAGGGATTTGTATAATGAGCTCATAGGGTGTTCTGGGAGCGAGTTAATACCAGGGCTGAATGAAAACCAAGATATTTCAACAATGGCTATTTTACAGTGTAGGTGTTAAGCATAATTACAATATCTGAAAAAAGACTTGAATAGAAAATAAAGGTTTTGCTTTCTTTAATTTATTCTGTATTTAAATCTCTCAGTTTTGGAGCAGTGGTTGTTTAGAGCTATTTACAATAATATGTTGATATAGTGTCTTTTAGATTGGTAGAGAGATCAAGGCAGGCTTCCTAAAAGCTTCTTACCACAAAAGTGTTTCTAAGATGGTAGAGTGACCATACACACTGAACTCTCTCTCTCTCTCTCTTTTTCTCTCTCTCTCTCTGTACCAGTTAAACTGAACACTAAGACACTTATGGAAAACTTCTCCCAGGTTAGTAGATCTCGGTCATCTGAAGGCTTAATTGAACTGTTTAGACCGCCACTAGATGTTTGTAATTTGGGACAGAGATTTTAGACTTTGGTTTGAAAGTGGTTTTGTTCTGAAGGCTTCATTGGATGATTTTAATTCAATATATTTATCAGTGAACATACCAGGCATATCAATAGCTTCACAAGTCTCCCTATCAAGATGACCCAAGCATCTTTTCTAGACAGACCCCAGTAGTGAGAGAAGCTCACTGGGTAACTTAGCTGGGTAACTTTTATCCTACGTTCAGATTTCTTTGTTTTTATGCATCAGGCAGGTCAGGTTAAGAGTTAGGAAAGCTTGGCGCTCCTCTTTGCCCTCGGCGCTGGAAGAAACATTTTACTGAAGAGACAGTTACATCGTCTAGTCTTTATGAAAATGAAAGAAGACAAGCAGACGCCCGCGCCTTCAAACGCTACAGCTGCAATACTTCACCGAAACACTGCTGATAGCTTAGCATTCCCAGAACATTTGTAGAGCTGTGCAGACTGTTTTATTGTTTTGTATATGACAGCAAGACACTGTCATCTGGAACCATTTGAAATGAGAGGTTTAGAGGCTTAAGCAAACAACAACTCTTACAAATCTCATTACAGTGTTATGTTATGGTTGATCTCTCTGAGACCACTGTTGCTTATAAGTGAATTATTGATTGTGGGTGTTTAGGTTAGTTTGAGTGGAAAATGTCCCTCTTCTGAAGGCTTAATTGGCTGGGTCCTAGTTTTTCTTATTCACTGTAGAATGTAGTTGGAGATGTTGGTGGTGAACGCTTCACTGGACTTTGCCCAGGCGCATAGGCCACTACTGGCCATTTTGTTGGTTGAAAATGTTTGGATTTATTGTGTGGTTCTTTGGGTTTATTCATTGAAATTACCAGTGAAATGCTAAACCTTTGTAAACTTTTAAGGATAGTTTCTGGTTGAAAAAGTTGGTGATGATTTTATTTTGTAGTTTGTAGATTTTATTTTAAAACTTATCCAGTTGAGCTAAACCGAACACTTTTTGGGAAACTTCTGTATTATTCTGTACTACATTCTGTATTATTCACTGAATTTACAGAAGAAATTTTGTATTTTGGTTGAAGAATGTCAGTGTTGTATGCTTCATTATACTGCCCCCAGGTTACAGACCACTGCTGACCACTTGTAAACTGTTGGTTATGGATGGTTCATAGGTTGGTTGGTTACTGGATGCTAATAGGTTAGTTACTAGATGGTTCATAGGTTGGTTGGTTACTGGATGGTTTATGGGTTGGTTACTGGATGCTCCATAGGTTGGTTGGTTACTGGATGGTTCATAGGTTGGTTGGTTACTGGATGGTTTCTAGGTTGGTTGGTTACTGGATGGTTCATAGGTTGGTTGGTTACTGGATGGTTCATAGGTTGGTTGGTTACTGGATGGATCATAGGTTGGTTGGTTACTGGATGGATCATAGGTTGGTTGGTTACTGGATGGTTCATAGGTTGGTTGGTTACTGGATGGATCATAGGTTGGTTGGTTACTGGATGGTTCATAGGTTGGTTGGTTACTGGATGGTTCATAGGTTGGTTGGTTACTGGATGGTTCATAGGTTGTATCCCCTGAATTGGTCACTGGAATGTACCTTGCTTGTCAATGGTAAATATGATGCAATCCAGAATTTAGCAATAAGTAATGAAAGTAAATTAAGAATGAAAGTCCTTGGAAACCAGAAGATCTGTATCAGTTTGAAGAGAGTTTGAAAAGTGGTATCTGCTTGCACTGCATTGACCTCCTGTAATTAGTATCAATTTAGCATTAACTAATGATCAGCGTGTAGCAGGTTCTATTAAGGCTCATCAAAAGCATGGAGGAGGCTATAATGAGCCTGCAACGTAAAGGTGAACAGACTTATGCAGGGAAGTGAGGACGGGGGTCATCTTGTTCCACTTTTGGTAAACCTCCCCTCTCCTCGGGGCTCTGCCCCTGCTTTGATAATTGCAATTAATCCGCATGCAGTCGGGGGAGAGGATATCCAGTCTCTTCAGGCTGATGGGAGCAGGAGAGAGAGAGAGAGAGAGAGAGAGAGGGGGAGAAGGAGAGACAGAAAGAAGGGGAGGATGAATTACTTCAAGCTGCCGGCTGATGTGACGTTTGCCTGGAAGGTATCACACTCTCTGTGAGCCGAGGAGCGCTGGCTTCCTGCTATTAGAGGTACAGAGGGAGGGAGGGAGAGAGTGGTGAGTAGAGTGATGGAGGAAGAGCGGAGAGCAGAGAGGGGCTGGAATCTAATTTTTGCGAGCACTGGGATGCGTAATCAGATTGAGCTAATGCTAGTGTTCCATCAGCGTGTCTTACGTGCAGACTGGAAACACATACAGGTCGGGAGAAATGTTAAGAAATCTTGTTGACCGCCGTGTGAAAGACGTCTAATGCTTTCGGGCCAGACAGTTACAGTAAGGACGGCAACGCCGACTTCGGACATCCACAGTGACAAAATATAGACATGCCGTACTTTCCCGCTAGTGAGGAAACAGGACTAATCCAATAATGATATCTGATTTGTCCAATTATTACCTACAGGGCTTTTGCTTGATGATACACTAAATATGTTGTAGTTACATTACAGTTTGGTAAGTGGCCAGATTTCCCAGAAAGAAATATGGTTTGGCCACGTTCTGCTAAAAGGGGACCAGATAGAGGGCAGATAAAATAGAGCTGCGTCCAGAGACTAAAACCTATTGATCCAAGCATCGACCCATTTACAGAGCAGCTCCCTCTACGTTATTGATATATTTTCCCTTTTCCTCTCTCGGTCACGTCTCTCAAAGTGGTGACCGCAAAGCCGTTAATTCAGCAGACTCCGTGCTGTGAACATCTCGGTTGTTTACGTATTGGGAGGGGGCGCCTAGACATGTCACTGAAAACTTGAAAGTCAAAAGCCGGAGGTTTACAATCTAGTCATTGAGGACGTACGGCCGGCCCTCCGCCCACCCTGTCAGCATTTTCATTCTGTTTTGGCATGCTACACTTCCTGAGCGCGAAAATCAGCCGTTGATCCCCGGGGCCAGGTGTGTTCAGAGCTAGTATAGCATCCAGACCTGAGTTCATTCAGAAATGACTACCATTCTGATTTTGCTTTAAGTAGTAAGTTAACGAAAGTATCCAGTTTACACCGTTTCTCCTGTATATTAAACACTCTCAGTCAGCGCTAATGGAGAAAAGTACAGACAAGATGTTGCTACCTGAAATGTAGAGGTACTGTATTTCATACAGTATAGGAAAAGAACACTCTGGCCACAGTGGAAAACTCTACTATCACTGCGCCTGATGCAAACATGCTTTCTCGCATTTAGATCAGTGGTTCCCCACCCGGTCCTCAGGGCCAACCAGACAGTCCACATTTTTCCTTCATCCCTACGTCTGGTGAGTTGGGTTGGAGCAAAACTGTAGGCCGGATTTAAAACTGCTTTGGGTGTCCCACACTGAGAATTCTCATAGTTTTATCTGATTCGTCAAGTCTTGATCGCTGGATCATGTCTATTTTTTTTTGCTTTTGCTTATTGATCCATACTGGCTTCCAGTCCTTCCACACCAGTTTGTCAATTTGACTTGGGAGTGAGAATTTATTTCATAACAGGACATCCTTCATTCCATCCTTCCAGACCTGTCTGGTCAACCAGGCTAAAAACTTGCACTGTCAAGGGTAAACTCAGAGGCAGCATGTGTGAATCAGGCTTAAGTAGACTGATTAAAAACGTGTGATTGAAGTTTTTTTTATTAACAATATTAATAATAGGCTGATGTTTATGCCAACACATAATGACATTTACATTTACGGCATTTAGCAGACGCTAACATACAAAAGTGCTTTGTGTCCAGTACAGAGTCCAAACTGTTCTTGAGCTCAAACACTGCCAGAGCTCATAGTGCTCATGCTTAGAAAGAAAAATAAGGACTGTTGGAATCTCCCTATAGCCGGAATGAAATGATACTTGTTTCGTAACCACATTTCGCAGTGATTCGACTCTGAGATTACCAGTCAAATCAGGCTTCTCAGCTCAAATCTTTGACTAGTCGACTATTCAGGGTCACCCAGTTAGATACCTTGCTTCAGTTTGGCTTGCTTCAGCTGTTGCTTTCTTAAGAACTTTTATTAGACCATCAGATCATTTTAGATCAGTGGCAAGACTGGCAGTCAGAATTGGTTGACACCACAGAGATGGTTATGTGGTTTGTTTGTGCAGAGAGAAAACGAAAGTTTTAGACCAAAATTTCCCTTTAACAACTTGACAACAGTTCCCTTAGATCAGAGGTATTCAATTAGAATTCAGTAAGGTCCAGTTAAGAGGAACCTTCCTTAGGCCAAGGTCCGGACCCTCGTAATTTCTAACTTGTGTTATGATTCATTGCTATATCCTGTATAGTGGAGTAGTCTAATATCAGCATTTTGTCATCAGCAACTGAAAGATAGACACATTACAAATAGCGTTCAGTATATTTCAGTAATATTTATTGTTTTAAATGCTGAACTGAATTAATTATTTATAAAACTTCAAATTAATGTTTTTTCTTACTTCATTAAAAATGCGTAAAGTGCTTATTTAGAGAGGAAGTAAACAAAACATACAGTCTTCATGTTAACTCAGTTTCTTCCTCTTGTATTCCTCTATCAATCTTTCTCTTGTTTAGTGAGAGAAGTGAGCTTTCGGTTGTCCAGCCAAGATTTTTTTTTCGCCATCGACTTTTGGAACGAGCCTTCCTCTCCGACTCGCTTTACTCTCTGACTCACTTTACTCTACGACTGCGGCTTCTCACTTTGTACCTCGCCTGTGTGCGCGCCGCACTGCTGAATCTGCTCAGATCTGATTGGCTGAGGAGCCTTTGATGATCTTACAACTCTTGTGATTGGTCTGAAAGTTCACTGCGCCACAAAGCCCGTATACCGTAAAGACACGTTTAAAATAAACACTGTCAACATTAAACTTCTCCCTAAATTATCGCTTTGGGTCCCTGTTGGACAACATCTGAGACCAGACCTGGACCTCAGTCCGCCTATTAGTGACCCCTGCATTTAAGCATGCAGGTGTTTACAAGTTTCCAGGCTGTTGTTAGCTACATTGGTCTTGTAACCAGTACCAAAATAAAGCCGCGTGTTGGCTTGGCTGATGTCTCGGCTGTATTTGTGGTCAGGGCTCTTCTTTTACAATGACAGACATTGTGTTTTTGTGGTCTTTCTCTCGTTTCGCCTCCGTTTCAGCAGTGGGAGCAGTGTACGTTGGTGGGGGAAGGGGATATGGGGCGGTCCGCTTGGTCCTCCGGCGGTCAGTTCCTCAGATGAGTATCCACACAAAGACGCTCTGTTGGTCTGTGTTATGTCAGGCCTTGGAGAGAAAGACAAGCAAAGTTAAACACGATGTCTTTGCCAGCGCGGGCCAAGGATCACTCAGGATGTCGCAGAATGAGTGTCACGGCGGAGGGGAAGAGAGGGAAATCCTCTCAATTGCTCATATTTAGATTAGATATCTCAGTAAAAGCTTGGCACGTTTCGGAAAGAACGCAGGGAGTGTAGCGGGAGTGAAAACACAACAGGGCATTGTGCGTCACCGCCGCGCTGCTTTGCATATGTTCTCCCCGTGTAACGTGCCGACTGCACGTTGTATGCCGTTGCGTTTAATTAGCATTCCTGAGCTATTAAGCTGCGAACGTGCCACTGCACGACCCACCATAAACGCAAACGGAGTGGCGGTCCACGGTAGCCGCTGCTTGTTGTGACTAGGAAAGAGGAACTAGTTGTTTCGGCTGGCTTTAACAGTAAGAGAGAATCTGAAAGAATTCCAGAAATTCCAGTGTTAAAGTTCACACCGTAGCTCCATCTGCAGTTGAATTTCAGGGAAATAGGAGACAGCTGTGCGAGTGTGTGTGAGTGTGTGCACATTCGTATGTGTGCATGCTTGTGCATACAGCCGTATGCAGTAATTGATAGGTGTACATCGCTTAATTTCCGAGTTCTGCAGATGTGGATTGTTAGCTCCAGGGTTGGCATTCGTCCCTGCATCCAAGTGATGGACGAGTAGCGTTCCAGATGTTGGTGTTTTCCGCCCGTCCCGTGGCCGCGTCGGCTGCAGGTGTGTGCCGCAGCAGGACTACTGTGCGGGCGTAAAGAGGTTTAAGCGAAGCCTCGTGTTTGCACAGAGCCCCGGGTGATAATGGTCAGCTTTAGAGAGAGGCTGAGCCGAGCAGAGGCTGTTTACAGGAGCTGTCAGAGAGAGGATCTGCCCAGGCTCCACAGCCCAAAGCTCTACTTTCCGTTCCGCCGCGAGACGGATTACTTCATGCTTCGTCTGAAACACCTCTCGGTCACGAGTGTGGCATGGCTTTGCACCAAAACCGATTTTTTTTCCCACCCCCACAAAAATGCCTCTTGATTTTTTTCTTTTTTCTTGTCACATATCTTCAGAGGAACTTCAGGGGAGCCTTTGTTCTCAGTTCCAGCGCTTCTCATTCTGGATGTGTTTGTAACACAAGCCCGAGCACTTCCTTTAAAACACTTCTGACATGGAGTGGCGCTCGGACCTGGAGCGGAGGGGGAAAAAGGAAAAACAGACGAGACCCGAATCACTGGGCTTGTCCCAGGCCCTGGTTTTGATGATAGATTTCAAATGCGTTTCACATGTGCTGCACTTTTTGACGCACACAGAAACAGGCATTGATAGACGTACCTATGCCATTTCCATGCAGGTCCTAGCCTGGGATGTCGGCGCTTTGCATGCGCGTGTCTGTCTGCGTGACTTAGGCTTGTGCGTGACTCTGAAGTGATCATCACCTTATTTCTGTATTTGCATAATGCAGATTAGATCACTTGGGTTCAGTCCCAGAGAAGCTGCTATACTATTTAGCTGCCTGATTGAGTGCAAATGGTTTGCAGGACTTCCTGGAAATAGGATTTACATCTACAGGGAGATACCTGGTTGTTGTGTTACATTTTAAGAGAATCAAGTGATTTTTTTGCTTGGAGAGAGTAATCAATATTATTTACTATGTATATTCAATATGTTTATATAAATGTATTGAATACACCGTATTGATATTTTTTTAAGCCAAACAAAATAATGTTTTAGAGTGAAACAAGGCATATTGAATCTATATTAGATACTCTAAAGCTGCATTATATAAGCAATTTTTTTAAATTGAAAGGATTACCGTTACAGTAAAGAGAATAATAAACAGGTGAAGATATGGAGTGCGTGTGCTCCTGCAAGCTGCCCTGTAAAGAAACTAAATAATATTAAATAATAAATAATCGTTTAAAAGTCAGAGGTGTTGGGTTGAGTTGGACACAAATCTTTATGTTTTAACTTTACATGCACAGATACATTAATAAAAACTAAAAATAATCAACTCGTTGATTTCGTTATAAAAGTATAACGAAATCAAATAACAATAACCTCTCCTAGTATAACCCAAACTCCTCCCAGTCTAAATAACACTCCTTCCAGTATAAATGAAAGTCCTCCCAGTATAAATAGAACTCCTTCCTGTCTCCTAACCTGTTGCTATACTATCAAAACTCCTCCCAGTATAACCAAAACCCATTCCAGTTCAGCCAAAACTCAAATATGCCACTACGTCACTGGGCCTGTGATCCATGTCTGTGAGGAGGCTGCACATTGTTTGGGACCAGAGGAAAAATGTTTATTAACCATATGAGCAGATATTACTGTGAAGATAGAGAGCAGATGTGTAAACATTTAGTAACTGGTTGCCGCATAATGAGCAAATTCACATATTCCATCCCACCCAGCAGGGTGTAGATGCATGTGGCTAAAATCTTATCAGGACACAATCCAAATACTAATCACATGAACTGACCAGATGTAAATGTGGGATTTGTTAAGATTTTGCTAAGTGCTGTATTTATGCTGCTGTCAGAGAGATGACATAAACAACATTCATCTAAGATGGCCATGTTTTGTCAGTATCGGGATGAAAACTAAAGATTAGGCTGAAATTAGAAAGAGTCATGATCAGTTAGCAATTTACAGTCTATGCTAGCATTTTCACTGGATTGGTTTTACTTAGTTTTAAGGTAACATGCACTCTGCAGTTACATCATATACCAACACCAGATCAGCGAGCCCGATTCACTAGGTTGAATTCGATTTCCGATTCAATTCGTTTCGATTCAATTCAATTCAATTCAATATCTATTAATTTAGGGATATTTCACTTGCAATAATATGTTTTGTTTGAATATGAAAATAGATTTTCAGAGAACTAATGTGGTAAATGTACAAGGAAGACTCAACCTACCATTACTAAAAACATTAGTGTATATATATATATATATATATATATATATATATATATATATATATATATATATATATATATATATGTGTGTGTGTGCATATATATATATATATATATATATATATATATATATATATATAGGGGAGGCTGGAATGCTAATTTTAAAGGTTAATATTCAAATACATCTATCAAGGCAAAAACTTTAGAGCTACATCCCTGTATACTGAGTACCTGTATATTATACGTGTTGGCCATTGGCGGTGTCATAGTAGAGGATTCGGTTGTTGAAATCTAACAGGTGAGCCTTTCAGGTGCTCGGGTTTGGTGAAGCAAGCCACATTTCTGGACGCGTCCAACAATGAGCTCCATTCAGCCATGGCTAAGTGCTATTTTTAGAGATGGCGATGGAAAACGGGCAGCCGGGCAGGTTCTCCTTCAATTGGCTGCCATATTAATAGCAGTGACACATGGGAGTGCACACCATGTTCCACGCAGGTTGCAATGCCTGGCAGGTTTTAGCACATAACGCTCAGATTATGGAGCCGGCCAAAACAAATCACGTCAAACTTTGTTCATCCAGTGGTCAGAATCGCTCCTCTGTTGTTGGTCGAATCCTTTACATTGGCAGCTCCAACAGATTTTTCTATCCTTCCTTTGATTAGAGGTTTCGTTTAGTGTCGACTAGCACCGAAAATCTCTGTATCACTTGTCCGAGATGTCAGGTTGGCCTTCAGTCTGAAACTCAGTGTGGAGTTTGTAGATCTTGGCAGAGCTGCACCCTGGAGCAGCTGCACTGCTAACGAACACTGGACCGAAAAAAAAATGAAGTACAGATTCAGACACCAAACCTGCGCCAAATAAAATGGTTTCTTCATTAAATCTTGTGATTTTGCTTGAACGCTCAAGCTCCGTGCTGATAAAAGTATGGAGGCCGGCATTGTTGGAGGTCCCTAGAGCTGCACCTTGCGGTGTGGATGCTTGCCATGCCTGCAGGCTGCACACACGCGCAGGTATAAAAAGACAGAAGGTCCCAGGAGAGTTCCTCACCCTCAGGCCTTTGAGCTTGGGGCTTGGGCTGGACATACATCAGTAGCATCTCCAAACCACAAACATAGGCTTAATGCTGCTTTAGGTTTGGGAAACCTGTTTGAAGTCACTCTTCTTGCCACTCTTCTTAGCACTTCTAACGCATCTTGTGCAGTTGTGATTTTTTTCCAGCTTATGTATGAACATGAGGTTCTTTTCACAACTCAGTCTCATCAGCAACAGCAAAAATATATATATATATATATATATATATATATATATATATATATATTAGGGCTGTGTATTAGCAAGAACCTGGCAATACAATACGTATTGTGATATACTGCGATATTGCTAGCAAAGTGATATATTGCGATGTTTTAAATCCTGCTATTAAAACACACCACTGTATGAACAGGTTTGCCAATGCTTACGATAGCATTGCGCCCTTGTGCTACTTGTTAATGTTGGAGTGGAGCAGAAAATGGATTACAACACTGCCATCTAGTGGTCAGAGATTTAAACACAACACACAAGGATTCACTGTCGACCAGGTACATGTGCATGTAAACTGTTAATCAATAATCAATATTGCAATTTTGAGAATCGTTACATTATCACTATACATATAAATATATTAAAGATGGACCGACCAGCCTTTTTTGAGGCCGATTCCGATCGCCAATCACCTTTCAGCGCGATCGACTGATAGCCAATACCGATCGAGGGCGGGGCTATACGACACGGCAGGGCTACATGTAGTTATTAGCGCAAGCAAGTCATGAAACATGGTCGAAACTGGTTTATTACCATTTTTAACGAGCTCATATGAAACAGCTTAATATTTTTAACTAAATTAACAGTAAATAAACAAAGTAAATCAAATAAATATCCCCAATACTGCAATTATTACATTTAGACCCTTAATTTAAAACTAAAATAGCTAATTAAATAAATGTAGTAAAAACTGCAGTCATTAAATGAATTGAATCTTGAATTCATCTTGAATTGCTGCTGCTGTACTGTTTGTTCGGTCTGATCTGGTCCATATATATATATATATATATATATATATATATATATATATATATATATATATATATATATATATGATCTGTCAAATTTTGTATATAACCATGTTGTAACATTGCTGCTTACCATCTTTTTTTAATTTCTTATAATACACTTGTACTTGCTATCTATCGGCTTTGTTGTTTTGTCTCTTCTGCATGCCTATTTAAGGCCTTTGTATTGTAGCTCTGTATGCTCTCTCTCTCTTTCTCTCTCTCTCTCTCTCTTTCTCGCTGAACCATAGGGGAGCGGCGAGGTTTAAGTTCCAAAGATATTTATAACAATAACAAGGCTGTAATTCCAAATCATTTTCCTGGAAGTCAGACACAAGCGCGCCCGACTCCTCTCTCTTCACTCTGCATAATGAACACCAGAGTCGTTTCCAACTCTGTCACAGTATCACGTTCTGTTTGGCTGTTTATTGTGATAACGTCGATATTCGTTTACAAGGTGAAAGAGGCAGGACCAGAATATTAACTAACTAATAGCTGGCCATGTTGTCCTGGCACGGATCTCGCAGCTCTGAATAGAGAATAGCCTTCATAGTGCGCTGTGCCGGTGACTATTAGTGCAGGTGTGCTGGGAGCTATGTGCAGATGTGAGTGAGTCCTGTGTTCCTTATGAAGGTGAACAGGTGGGACACGTGTGGCCCTGTGTGGCTCAGTGTTGCCTCACATCCAACAGCTTATTAAAACTCGCCTTTCATCAAGGGCAAGAAACGCGAGTCTAGGAACTGCTGTTGAACAAGCTGCTCCGGTCGAAAGTTTGGGCACAGGTTTGGAGAAGACTCAGTTGACTCCATTAACACCAACGTCCTGTCAAACTGTGGCAGTAATGAATCATTTGTTTGATTTGTTTTTGTTGCTACTTGGTAGAGCTTCTCAGTCTCCAGCTTTCAGTGTTGGATTCCTGCACTTGCCACGGGTCTGGTTTTACCCAGATTAGCGCTCATTTCCAGTCTCGTGTATGAGTTGGCTGAATAGGCGAAGTGATGGATGTAGGTGAGCTGCAAGACCGAATGAGCTTGGAGCTTCCAACCTACCACACGGCACCACTTCCTCAGAGACAGGCACGCTCTCCAAGCAAAATCGTCTCCTCGCTGGTCTTGACAGCTTCAAATCTGCTTTGCAAAAGAAATGGCACTTTCAGAACCTTGACTTCTGGAAAGGAGAAAGCGCCCCTCCTCTGCAGCGCATTGCAGGAATGGCGTGTTGGGGGAAATTTCCTTCTCTTCGCGTTTATTTAAAATTGGGTTTGGAGCTCTGCGGCCTTGTGTGAACAGCTGTTTTTCCTGTGTTCCACCTGCGCCAGGCATGCTCAGCGGCAGCGGCACAGTACAGTAGTCCTCTTTGTATGTTTCTTAAAGATCAGCTCCAATTAATGAGAGCCTCGCTGCTGAGCATGGGAGTTTGGCCGTCAGGAAATTGGAGGATAAACCGGCCACGGGTTGACTGTCGGATCGCTTTTGTTCTGAGGGTTCGGCTCTTTCCCAGCTTTATTGGTTTTCTGACTCTCCCGGTGACCTGCTCAGGCCTCAGTCCCATTTCATTTCTCCTTCCACACAGCTGCAAACAAACGCTTGTTGCACTCTCTACACTGTTTGGCCAAAACCAAGGACTAAACGAATGAAAAAATAAACCATGTAGACATATATTTATTTATCTCTTAGCGGGGACACCGTGCAGCCATTGAAGGACGTCTCATTTGTTTGCATGGCTTGCCTTCTTGCAAAATGGGTGGAACCTGTGCGCAGACGAGCGAGAACTTCTGCAGTAGCAGAAACCAACAGCTCTCAAAAGTGAAAATGAGTGGAACTCCCAGGGCTTTCAAAACAAGGCAGGAGATTTAATTACACATACCTGGACAACTTAGAGCATGGAAAATCCCTCCGCGTCCCCACACTCCACACCCCAAGGTCTAAGTGCAGCTGTGCTCCTCTGACTGCAGGTTTTCGGAGAAATAAAAACAATAATAATACGGTAAGTAATGAAACCGCTGCCGCTCTCTGTTTCCCTCCTCTCCTCTTTTTGACGCCTGCCATGCGTCAGCTTCGGAAATCTGCTGCGCTCAGCAAAACACAGTAATCCATCACTCAGGGTAGTCAATCACTCGGGGATGGCCCAGGCCTGGGCACAGGGCTCATCAAGCAACCTCCCCCTGAACGTTCAGCACCAGTGTTATTCTGGGTGGAGGTTGGAGTCGACCGTGGTGGTGTTTTAGGCTCAGTGCCAGGATGTTTGGCAGGGTGCTTTTGGATAGGAGTGGACAGGAGGAACAGCGAGGCAGTTTTTTTCTGTGTATAAGGTAGGGATGCAAGTCTGAGACCCAGTCATTAAGTATTGACTGATACTGAGTGCCAGTATAGATACTAACCTGATATTAATGCAGTTACATTTTTAAAATATTTTATTTTGCTGAAATTTTGTGCAGTTTGGTGTAGTGGTTACTACTGTCACCTCCCAGTCCAGGCCGTTCTGTGTGGAGTTTGAATGGAGCTTCGTCCGGGTATTCCGGTTTTCTCCCACAGTCTAAAGATATGCATGTTAGGTTGATCGGTCACTCTAAATTGCCTGTGTGTGTGTCGGCCATACGTTGGACTGGCGACCTGTTCATGGTGTACTCTGCCTTGGAGAGGCAGAGTACACCCCCCCCAACCCCCCCCCCCCCAACTAACGTGATAAAGCGGAAGGTGATGGATGAATTTCTAGGTTCTGTGTCACAAATAAAACATACAGCTTGACTGAATGGCACTTACTGGTTGGATTATTTAAGGCTTAAGGAAATATATTTTTGTTTGTTTTCTGTTACACTACCACTCAAAAGTTTAGGATCACTTTAGAATTTAATTTCATGCTATTTTCATTGAATTCATGCAATTTTCATGCAATTCACAAACAATATTGTCCATTTTACAGTTAATGTAAGTGTATCAGATGATTTTTAAAGAATAAAAATGTTTGTATTAAAGTCTATTTTTGTATAGAGGCTTATTTTACATATAGTCTATTATCAGTAATTCTCAGTCCTCTGTCTAAATCTCCTGGTACGACCACCAATCCAAGTTAAGGATGTTATTGGACTAATTGGTTGTTAGGACACTCTTGCTCAATTGTGATGCACAGCTGAAAAACATTCTACTAATAAGTGAGTATAAAAGGGAACAACATTCTAGGTTAGTTTAGTATCTGAAGCATCAGCAGTTGATGGCTTGCTGACCGACTCAAAATGACCAGAAAGAAACAACTTTCTTTAGAGACCCGTCAGTCCATTGTTGTGTTAAGGAAGAAGATACTCCATTGAAAACAAGAACATTTCACTGTGATCCCAAACTTTTAAACGGTAGTGTTATATATTACATTCTGTAATTAGCAATCATGTTTAAACATTGAAGTAAATGCTGCTGCATGATGCAGCTGGCTGATGGCAGTGTACTGCAGGCTGCTATGCTAAAGGCTATATCAAAGCCAAAGTCTATCAACTCCACCTGCAGTCATAGCAGCCCCTCGATGTAGCTGGTCATCCTAGCAACACCGCATGAGACTGCTGTGGCGAGAACAAGACAAACTTTATTTAGACGAGGCAGCAAGATAAAAGACAGCAGAACAAAACAGGAGTTTGGGAAATGCGTCATCAGAGTTCAGACAACGAGATGATTCTGGTTGCTCAAGGTGGTGAAAGTGGGTACGCTAACCTGGTCGCTGGTGTAGACAATAGGGGTGTAGGAAAATATTGAAAATATCAGGTATTAAAAATCAATAGTCAGTAGTTTACAGTCAAAGATTTGTGGCAAACAGTGGTTCATTTGGTGTTGCCTTTAAACCACTGAATGCCAAATAGAAGTGTTCTTCACCATAAGACTATTCCACTCCAACATACAGTAGAGTAGGAGCACACAGCTAACGTTAGAATGAGCAAACCTATACATATAGTGGGGTGTTTTTTAATGTTGCCTTGCTTACAGTATCACAACATATTGAATCATAACCCCTGTATTGTAATAAATCACCAGCTTCTTGTCAATACACAGCTCTAGTTAGCACCTATGTTTATGGAAAAGCGGCTTCTGGCTCTCAACGATTTTCTCTGACCAGTCAGTATTCTGCTGCGTTTTCACATCACTTTTTGATATTTTTGATACTAAAAATAATACCAGGTACCAGGTATTCATCAGATAGGACTGTAACATCAGACTGTAAGTGACTGTACAGCAGCAGATAAGTGATTACTGCCAGAAGCCGGGCTTAGTCATTCAAGTCAGGAGCTCCTGTTAGCATGTTTTTCCCCACAAAATACTGCAATTACAGTTTTGGTTTGAGAATAGATACAGCTGCTTTTCAAACCACACTGCTTTTTTGGTATTGGAGATCAGAAATCTCCATCACTGGTACTGAAACTGTGTTTAAGTGCCAGTATCTGCACCAACATCGATATGGGATTGGTATAGATGTAACACCAGTGTGAAGACTGGCTCTCATTCAAGGCCACTAGGTGAGTGCTGTCAGTCAGAGCTGGGCTGCCCGGCTTGCTGCCATGAAGCTTTCTCAGAAAGGCCTCTGCCTTGGCTCCTCTGCCCTCGTTGGTGCCTGCGTGTTTTTGGTGCCTCTGGGTTTTAATTGGGCCTGAAATTTTGAACCGAAGCTGAATGTTGCCTAAGAACTTCTGCCAGGGTTGGACTAGGCCTGAGACACAGCACCAAGTTGTGAATGTGAACCAGACTGTATCCTGACAACATTCTGTTTGAACCGCAGTGTAGCTCAACGGCACCAAACTGTTGTCCACCAAAATTGTGTCTGAACATGACCCAAGCCTTGCCATCACCATCTGGAAAGTGGAAACTCATTCCTAGGTGAATGCGCCTATTAACTTCTTATGCCCTTGTGGACCTCGGTACAACACGACTCCTCCATACCATTTAATTGTTTAGAGCAATAAAAGTAGGAAGAAAACTAAAGTGGGGTAAAAGCTGGCCAAAAAAGTTTACAAGAAATTTTAATGTGGAAGGTTAACCTATTAGTGCTCAGCAGAAACGTATTCAGAAGTCATGTTCGAACCCAACTAGGGCTGAAATGATTCCTCGAGGAACTGGAGAAGTTCGATTACAAAAATCATCGATGCAAATTCTTTGCCTCGAAGATTCGTTTAGTCCATACAATAAAATACAGTGCACTGTTTCGCATGGATGACTTTTACTTGTTGCACAGCGCGCCTATGGTTGCCAGGTGACACGAAGAAGACGTGATTTGATGGAGTGGGTTGCAAAATAAAGAAAGAGACAGAAAATAAGTAGAGGAGAACACAAGAGACGGGCCAGAGAAAACCATACACAGTGTCCAGAGTCTACTGTAAAACCGGACTAGCCGAGGGAGCTGTTAATGAGCGCCAACCTGAAGAAAGATGTGGCTGGAAGTTAGCTTCTTATGTGAATTCCGCCTTTCCACCTTAAATGAAGAAGCAGCTAGAGGCGGCGGAATGTAACTTTTATACCATTTAAGGTGGAACGGGGAATTCACATAAGAAGCTAACTTCAGAAAGCAAGCAGCTGAGCTTTCCCAGCAAACTGATAGCCGAGCATGACATCAGCATCTCAGCATCTGAGAAACAGTCACTCTACACGTCCAGTCAACAGAGCGGAGGGCTAGTAAAGCGTGTATTCTAGTTACTCACAACAACATACACCCCTCACACACCCTCTTCCCTCACCGTGATGCATAAAATACACAGTATCTAAATATCAAGTGGTGTTTGTAGCCTAAAATCCACCAAATCCAATATAGCAAGAGTATTCAGTTAAGGTTGGTTTGCAGTAAGTGGGTCAGCAAGTGTAGGACAAGCTTCAGCATAATAACTGAGTGTACGGTAGGCAGTCTTGTGAACTTATAGTATGATATATAGGTCCAATAATACATTTTAATAATAGTAATTATTAACATTTTTCTTTTAAACTATATGCAATTTGAGCAATAAAATGTTAAGACATCTGTCTTATTTTATCTTATATATTTACTATTGCTCTTTAATTAAAAAAATATATATATTTTTCCGATTACTTGATTAATCGATAGAATACTATCTTACTAAAATACTAAAATAATCAATAGCTGCAGCCCTAAACTCAACCAAATTCCAATCTGTTCCCATCAATTGAGACAAATATTTCAAACTTTGCTTCCCATGAGTTGTAAGGCAGAAGGCCTGTGTAGGACTGGTGGGAGAGGGGGCCTTCAGAGCACTGTGGGAGACCTCTGGGTGGAGGTTTCTCTTCTGGCAAACCGTGATACACAGTGAAGCCCCTTTCTAATCCGCTGTAGAAAGCAGAGCCTCTCTGTGCAAACAGAACTGGAACGAATGCCACAGACTCCATGTGTGTGTGTCTCGGCAGGAATAACATTCCCCCCGCAGCACGCGACACTCAACCACTTTTAGAGCCTCGCTGTCAGCAGTGGCCGATGCCACTGTCTTTCAACTGCCTCTCTGAACCACCGAGGCTGGTCATCTATGCAGACTAGTCTTTCACTCATTCAAAGTCATACAATTTCGCCGGCTTTCTGATCTCGTCCAAAGAGAACCCTCCCTCAGCACAGACTGGCAGACTTGTACAGCCTTCGCGGAGCCGCCGTCCACGCGCTCTCATCCTCTCCGAGGTTAAACTGGCAGGACAGCTGTCCTGGGCCGCTCTGAATAGTCGGCCTGTGCTCATCTTGGCATGAGAAAGCTGTCATGTGTTTTGTTTTACTGACCGCGCCGTTAACCTTTGCCCATGTCGGATATTGACACTCGAGCTATGGGGTAATCAGTGAGGGATTTTGGGGAGTCTTTGAACCTCCGTCTGTTCGGCGAGCAGCTCCACTGCCTCGGCGAGGAAGTCAAAATCAAAAAAGAAATGAAAGGGTCACAGGAAGGAGGGCTGCAAGGACTCGACATCTGAGATGCCTGCCGAGTATCTTCCCAGGGTTTGACTGGCGTTTTAAAACACAACCTCAAATCTCCAAACTGCCACACTGATTAGGGCAAGTGGTCCATAATTTGAACCCTGATTTTCCAGTTTTACCCAAATCAGGCTTGTCCAGGTCAATTTGGAGACAGATTGCATTGGTGCCCATCGTATCTGTCATTAAGTGTGCATCTCTTATTTACAAACATATGTGGGTCAAGTATTTAGAGCAATACTGAGCAAAAGTCAACGAAAGTACAAAAGATCTGAACGTTGGCACAGCATTCCTTCTTTTTCTCAAAAATGAGAGCCCAAACAACTATGATAGCAAGTTTCTGTGTCCAAGTTTTGGTGATGTTAAGCCTTCCCTGCACTCTTCCTAACAGTTTGCACAGGACTGGCTCAACAGAGTCTGGGTCTAGAGTGAGCAGCACAGTGCTTCTGAAATTTTGAGCACCACGTTGCATCCATTTGGCCCGCAATGGTTTCAAGCATTCGAAGAAAAGCTAGAAAGTTAGCATCACAAATCCTCTCCGGAGCTCATGAACGTCATGTCACGGCGTATAAATGAAAAACGGTTGAGGGAGCGAGCTCTGGGAAAAACAAAGCTGCAGGGGCCGCAGGAGTAGGAAAGTATGGACGAGAGGCGGCCTCTCCGGGTGCCAGAGCGGCCATAAAGTGAAGTTTGTGTTTTTCACTCGCACGTGTCTTAAATCTCACCAGTGTAGCCCAGTTTATGTCCTCGGTGCTGCTAATTAACAGTGGAAAAATAATAGAAAAAAAAAGCAAAATAGAAGAAAAACAAGAAAAAGGGATGATGAAGTGAACCAGCTGCTTATAAGGTATTATGAATAGGCCTGTGGAAATATGTCCTATTCATCACCACAGATTTCAAAACTCGCTATACTACAGTACCACACTGACAATACGTTACAAATCAGTTTCTAGTAGGGCTGCGTTTTGGCAAGAACCTGGCGATACTATACATATTGTGATACGGCGGTCACGATTCAATATATTGCGATATAGTGCGATACTGCAAGCAAAGTGATAAACTGTGATTTTTCAAATCCTACTATTAAAACACACCACTATATGTAAAGGTTTGTCAATGCTTACAATAGCACTGCGCCCTTGCGCTGCTTGTTAATGTTGGAGTGGAGCTGAAAATGGATTACATCACTGCCATCTAGTGGTCAGAGGTTTTAACACAACTCACAATGATTGACTGTCTGCCAGGAATCTGTGTATCGATACTGTGTTTTTGAGAATTGATACAGTATCACCAAACATAATATCCCGATATTCGACATTTTCATTATTTTCTTATTATTATTATTATCTTCTTATGGGCCCTTGTTGTCCGGTTGGTGCGAGCGAGAGCTAAGGGGAGCAGAGAAGGCGGCCCAGGGCAGCTGGGGTCAGCTCGCGTGGTTTTGGTCACGCATCAGCATGAAGAACCTGCAGCTGCCGTTCTGGCTCTGGTCGGTGGAGCCGAACGGAACCACGAGGGCAGAAAATCCAGAGCAACGAGCGTGACAATCCGTCAGGGATTCCAGCCCCTCTCTTTCTCTCCTTTTCTCCCACGTTGGATAGGTCTTAGGAGAGCAGGGATTAGGGCGTAATCCTTTCACTGGGTGCGTTCTCCTGTGCCACTTCTGCCATTGTTATGTAGCTCTTCCCAATTCTCCTTTACAGACGACATCCTCGTCCTGAAGCTAATTATGTGCCTTATCGACATTCGTGGTAAGCTAATCCCTAAAGGCGGTGAGCTTTGTGCTCGAGAGACATCCAGCAACAAAGGGCAGAGATACGGAGACGGAGCTATAGCCGACCCGACCCATACCATTAAACGGAAGCAGCGAACTCCAGCGAACGGAGACCACAGCTAGATTTTCTCTTTCTTAATAAAAAGAAACAAAATAGAGCGAGTGGAGAAATTGAGCTGTTCCACAACACAGTCTGCAGTGCTTACAGCTCGCTCCTGGTGTCCAGAGGCAGGACCTGTTCTGCTCAGTTTTATCAAAGCAGACCAAGCCTAATCTAAATCAACTGCCTTTCTGTAAATACAACTCACCCCCCAACACCCCCCTCACACACACGCACACACACCCAACCTAATTGGCCAGTGTTGATTTTGGGTTTGGTGTGTTTTCCTCGCCAGGCTCCCGGTAGCCTGAACTCTCCTTCCATGACATCACTTGGTTTTGTATTCCCTCCTCCCCTCTTGCTGCTTAATTTCCCTGGAGTGTAAAGCCAAGGAGGAAAGCTAGCCATGCAGAGAAAGAAAGAAAGAAAGAAAGAGAGAAAGAAAGAGAGAGACGAGAGGACCCGACCTTCCATGCTACAGCATGAATCCGACCACACGTCCAGCGGCAGTGTTGCTGCTGCCGTAATCAGTTTACAAACATGCTTTGCTCGTGTTTGTGTGAAGAGTGGCTGCTTGGAAAGGTCCTGCAGAAACTCATTATAGTAGGATTACTGGCTTCTTGGCTCGTCATGTAGGCAGCCTGCGCACCCCTGTACGCCTGTGTGCGTGCGTCCTGCGCGTTGAGCTAGCTCTGTCAGTGCGCGCCCATTGTCAATGGCTTTCTCTCTGTTCACACTTTGTCACAAGGCTTCAGCTCCCAGGGTGGGAACGGGATGACATCATCCTTATTTGTGTCTCTTTTTTTCTTCACCCTCGCTTCACGGGTAAAGAGTGCGCCTGAAAGCTGTTGGCTGCTAATAGCACCGTGCAGATATTCCATCAGTCATTGGGTCAGTAATTGGGGGGAGATTCAGTAGGTAAAGGAAAAGCTGGTGTTTGACTGGATAATGTTGTCATTATGTGTAATGCCGCTCTAATTGTGGTGCTGTCGCATCGTTCAGTTCACGCAAGCCTCTTTGCCGTCGCCGACTTTTGGACAGCAATTCCCGCTGGATTTTCAAAGCACCTGGCATTCCCGGAGACGTGTTTTTCTTTTCACCTGAGCCCGAAACTGTCTGAAATACTTTGAAAACAAAGACGTGAAAGGCTGTGAAAGAGTCATCTGTTGCTCTTTCCCTCCTCCCGTCTCTGTCTCTGGAGGCCTCTCGTTCTCTCTCTTTCCTGCCTTGTCCTAGGTGAGGAGGACGAAGGTCTTTAATTAGTGCCGGGGCTGGGGAAGGGGGCCGTGACCCAGAGCGCATCCTGGGTGGGAGTCAATCCCTGCTAATTATTTTCGCAGTCGCACCAATCAGACGCCTAGCGGGACGCCCTCTCTTGAGATTCCACTGCATGGTTGTCCACAGGAGCATGCGAGTGGCCCAGAGGAGGCCGGATTCCCCTCACAGACCTCGAGGGATCAAAGCACCCCCCCCCTCCCCCCACCGGCTCTTAACCCTGAAAGAGGGAGAGAGGGAATGACGGAAGGATGGGCGCTTGAATGAAGGTTTTAGAAGGCGCTGTTTTTGGTTACGCCAGGTGGCCAGATACCGTTGCTCGGACTCCTGACAGGGCTCGCACGGGTCACGGCCTCCTCTATTTTAAGTTCCCTGTCTGGCCCCAGCAATGGCCGAGTTGCCCCTTTGTCCTTCTCTCTTGACGGATGCCATCTGGAAAAAGAAAACACCCAGACAGGCAGTTTGTTACAAAGCTGACGTAGCTTAGATCCTCCCGCCTTTGATTCTCGTTACGGCTCAGGTTGAAGTTTCATTGTCGCTTAATTTTTAATTTGGGGAAACGGCTTTAATCACTGGTGTAGCTAATCTAAACCTGGACCAGATCTTATTATCGAAGGCGTTCAGAGCCAAAAACACTGTACGAGATAAACACTTGCGAATAAGGGCACGTCTCACGTCTGCCATACACATCTGATCATCTAACTTACTCAGCCATTAAAAAGCATTTAAAATCCACTTCCCTGTTCTCTAAAGCGTAAGTACTTAATGCTTGAAACAGATTAAGATTTAGAGAAAAAGTGATCCACCAGTGCTTTCGCCTCCATCGCTAGCACGGGCTGGCTTTAGCATGATGCAGCGCTGCTGGAGCTTGTAAAACAAACTCGGCTCTCCGATGTCAAATAAACACGCTGAGTGAAGCATCCTGCCACCCCAACTTTGTTTTGATAGCATGCCGCGGCGGCGGTCTTGCGGACTGTTGAAACTGGAAGTGCCAGATAAAGTTTGGCGGCGCTAGGTCACGTTGTACTCCATAAAACCTCCCCAACTCTCGTCGTCTTCTTGTAAACACCACATACAGTACTTTTTAGGGAACCTTGTGACTGTGTTTACAAGACCAGCGTTTGCCTGCCTCGCTGGGATGAGCCTCTCCGTGGCATTGTTCCAGTTTGGTTTGTTGTCAGCACCTTATGAAGGATCGACTCCATACTAGCTACCTGTCAGTGGTGACACCTCCTCACTTGTTAAGTCAGCAGTGCGCTGAAAGGGCATGAAAGGAGGGATTTGCCGGTAATCCTCCCCTGATCTCGGCAGAACCAGCGTGTCTGCCTGCCTGAGCCCCACGTCTTACCGCCGCTGCAGGCAGCTAATGTTTCTGCCCGTCCAGGGAAACGCACACCTGAGACAGTGCATGCACAATAAGCTGTTATGTCACGGTATAAAACAATTACACAGCCTCTCTCCTGATACAACGCAACACGGCTAATCTCTGCACGTTCACTGAGCTGTATTGGGTTGCACAGCTCATGGACGATTGATAGTGAACTGAAAGAGGATAAAGTACAGCTCTAGCAATGGCTTAATATTCAAAACAAAAATAAACTAATATGGTTATATATTTCCATGTGCTATGATGTGGATAATAAGAGATATTAATAATAATATATATTTGTTAAGCACATTCACCTGACAGGCCTATGCTCGAAAAAACAGAGATGCACCTATATGACCTGTATATCCAGTAACGATAGCTCATTCATAACTATAGGCAGATACAGAGTACTACCTCTATCTAACCTAAGTAAGTGTATCTCACTTGTAAATGTATTGACATACCGTATTGGTTCTTTAAAGAAGATGAGCACCCCCACAGCTTTAGCTATTAGCATTTTTGCTAGGACTGGGTGGTATACTGGGTGGTATTTTGACTTTTTAAGCTATATCAATATCAGTCTTCACACTATGAGATGCTTGGCCGGTATAGTTCAATGTTGCATTAACACATATGATCCAATTCTTCTGCAAAGCTGTACCAAAAGCATTTCTCCTCTCTGCCAGTCCCCATCCAAAGCGTGCGCAAACCTACCCCTGTGCCTTCTTTGTGTACAGAAGAAGTGTGGTGATCTACCACATCCTTAAAAACTGGGTAACAACAGTGGAACGAGAAGAAAAGCTGATAAGCTACAAGTTGTCCAGTCACAACTAGTCCCAACCCAGTTGATCACTGTCTGTTATTAAAAGAGCTTGTGGCGACTAACAAGGAGCGTTGACGTACAACTTAACTTTCAACCCACTTCGTAGTAAAGGCTAGAGATGGACCAATATATTGGGCCGATATTTGACATTTTTTAATATATGGGCATCGGTCCATATCAGTGTTGTCGGCGGGCAGCCCCGTGTTATTGTTGCAGTGAAACGTGGACCCCAGGCCGAAACCTTTGGAACTGTTCGGCCAAACAAGTGAAAATGAATAATTTATAGTGAACAGTGACGTTTTTAATGATCCGGTTACGTGTTTCTAGTTCCGGCCGTAGACGTGAACCAGAGCGGATGTTTTACTGCTTAGCTCCAGGGCTAAAGCTAACTGCTCTAGTGTAATACACACATTAACACGTTACTGTTACACAGAGTCTCTCCAGAGCAGCCAGAGCTTCCCAGATATTACTCAGCCTCCAGCACTCGAGACAAACAGAATTGAAGAGAGAGTAAAGAGAACAGTCATTACAACATGTCAGCGTGTATATCGCGTCCCGCACGTTGTTTCTATTTCTCTCTCTCCGAGTGCCTTATCCTCCTTAAAGAACCTCCTTTTACTGTGTGAAGTGAGGCACTCTCTGTAACTGCAGCAAACATGTCGGCTCTGTGGAAGTATTTTTCAATACACTTCTTAATAACTTGTAAGTTATTGATATGAAGAGATGTATGTTAGACTCTGTCAGCAGTAATGTGGTCATACTGTATTTTTTGGGGGGGCAGATAAAAATATTCAGTCTTTTCTACTTAAGTCAGTGTTCAATAAATGGTGTTAAGTTCAGAAATGTTGTGCATCTACTTCTTGTTATTACTAGTGTGACATTTTATCAGCAAATAAAGCCAAAAACTTCTAGATATTGGCCATCGGCTGACCCTGACCTCTAAACATGGGCATCAGCATCAGCTATAGAAACGAAATACTTTCGAATGCTTTGTCACACGGTTAGTACATGCACTACAATGCTGGTTACATGATGCAAGTGAAAGTGAGATATGAGCGAAGCCATGTGGAAGTGATTGGCTCTGCTTCAGCATTAACGGCCAGCAGCGCAGGCGAGCGGGCAGACGCTGGCCTTAAAAGGGCGTCAGCGCCGGGGGAGAGCAGAGTGGCGCTCAGGCCCTTAATCCTGCTGTCAGGTGGTAACCCGAGCTGCCGAGTAACGCCCGCTAACTGTGTTTATGAGATGGGTCGTGTGTGAGTGCAGTCGGCATGCGGGCGGGGGAGAGAGGGAAGGAGGTATTGAGAGTGTGGGAGCGAAAGAGAGAGGGTACTGTGAGTGCTCCTGATGGCTGGAAACAAATATAGGCACACACACAGAGACAGACACACTCTGTGGGAGCTTGCACGGCGCTCGTGGCGTTCACACCCACCCCAGCGGGTTCGCTGCCTGGGACATCATTATATTCAGCTACACAGACAGACGCACGGCTCCGGGCGAAGGGGTGAAAACGAGCACGGATTAGAAAAACTCTTTTTTTATAAACAGCAGAAGAAATAGTCGGCTTTTGTATTATTTGGATAATAGTGCTACTAACGTAGTGTTTAACACGCTAAAGATCTGTTCAGTAAAATCAACTCGTCCCTTAAATCTGACGCTCACTTTAACCCGAGTCTCTCTGAGCTGCAGAGCCGTGCAGACCTAAACTGGTGATGATTTTCATTTTACTGAGCAGCTGCATTCTTATTGGTACCAGTTTGAATCTACCCCATAGGCACAGTTCTACAGAACAGATTCCTGCTCTGCCTGCCCGGACTAGCCCTTTGAAGCAAGACAAAGAAACTGGATTGAAAAGCAAGTGTGAAGTTTATAACATTGCATCTATGTGCGTAAGCAATGTGTTAGATGGCGCCACCCGTCCAATTCATGTTTTAAACAACAGGGGACAACACATGCCTGCAAGACACTGTTCCACTTCTTCACCGTCTTGAAGAAACGTCACAAGTTCAGCATTAAGCTTCATCCCTTTACTCTCCAAGAGTGTCCCCAGCGGTGGAAAGCTGCACCGATATGAAATCATGTTCAGCTTCTTTTGATAGCACTTCTTTTGTTTGCTGATGGATGTGGATTCTTGCCAAGAGCTCCAGCCGTCACTGTGTTTACTGATTCTTTCATTGTCTTTCCGTCAACATGTAGCAGCGCTACCTCTTCATCCTCTCGTGTTGATTCAGCTTGACCCTAGAAGACACACTATCGCCCTTGAGGTATAAAGCAGTATTGCAAGACTGGACGGGCCAGGCCTGGCTGTTTAGTTTGCTGATTAGGGCTGTACCTTACAATTAATTTCTTTTTTCGGTTAGTTGATTAATCTAATGATTAATTTTTAAGTTACTTAGAGGCACAAGTGACACGTAGCCTACACGCCTCACAGATAAGAACTATATATTTTGGCAGAGAGTTGTTTGAGAAACAGCTATGTGTGTTTTAAAGCTCCCGCGGTATCGAGAACAGTCCTAGGTTCTACACTGGACGATTAAGAAACGGTTACAATGAGACTTTTCAAGTGACGCTACTGAAAGAAACATGTTACACGTGTTAATAATCTTAAAATAATCTACTAAGATAAGATAAACAGGTAAACAGGTGCTGTCCTGCTGCTGTGTTGATGAAGCTCTACGGGGTGTTTGATCTTCAAGGTCTCGTGTATAGCAGGTGTACTGTTGTGATCATCTCCACTGTGCAGAGCTGACAGAGCACCACACTGTTGTGTTTCTGTGTGAAACACTCCCACAACTTTAGATACACACAAGCGATTGTTTGTAGCTGCAGCTTGCGCTCCAGATAAATCCATGTTTTCAGTAGACGCGTCTTCTCTTCGACTCATCAACGGACGTTTTGCTAATCAACATAATTTCGGAAACGATTACGTCGACGCGTCGCCCCAGCCCTACTGCTGATAACTAATAACTGCAGTTGATAGCTCCGCCACACAATACATAGGCATCTTTACTGTACCATCAAAACTTCTTTCTTATTTCTTTACATTCTGGTGATTATTTTAGGTCAATAATTAAACTACATGAAAAAGCTGGACACGAAAAGACTTCACCTAGATAAACTAAAAATGTCTGTAAACAGTAGTTCTGTTGTACTAATGTGCTGAACATGGTTGCCTCTGTTAGCTCGGTTTTGTTAAAGTCTGACATATATTTTCTTTACTGCTTGTCATAGAAGTTTTGCGCTCAGTCAAAAGCAAGATGAGCTTTTAGACTGCCACCATAATGATGGGGCTCTGATTGGTCACACTGGTGTTTAGCGCCTCGGTACAAAGCCAAAGACTAAGCTAACTCACAGCATATCAGTCTAACAGTTTGTGACTTGTTCATAATCCTAAAGCTCTTTATAATCAACTGGGTTTCACCAGATGGCTGGTTCACAGTTGAGCTCTTTTGAGACCGATTCTGATCGCCGATCACCTTTCAGCGTGATCGGCCGATAGCTGATACCAATAGAGGGCGGGGCTATATGCCACGGCAGGGCTACATGTAGTTATTAGTGCAAGCAAGTCATTAAACATGTTCTAAACTGGTTTATTACCATTTTTAACGAGCTCATGTGAAACAGCCTAATATTTTTAACAAAATTAACAGTAAATAAACAAAGTAAATCAAACAAATATCCCCAAAACTGCAATCATTACATTTAGACCCTTAATTTAAAACTAAAAAAGCTAATTAAATAAATACAGTAAAAACTGCAGTCATTAAACACAGACTCTGTTATTTTAAACAAAAACTGCAATCATTAAATTTTGATCTTGAATTGCTGCTGCTGTTCTGTTTGTACTGGTCAGATCTGGTCTGTATGGTGTTCTGGGTTATTAGTTTTGTGTTAGCTGTGCGTGCTAGCTCTGCTGTTTGCTGATACTTGCTGTATTCAGCCGCTTGTGTACTCTTAAGTGCCGTATCAGATTAGTAGTGTTAAATGTCTTTGTCTTGGTTCCTCAACGAGACTTTTTTATTAATTGTAAAAACGTCCTGGATGAGTCTGCGTCACATACGGTAACAAACTGCCAGACGGACGATGTTTTCTATCCGGACATGCCATGAACGCAAACTGTTTTCGTGATGCCGCTGCTTTATTCAGTCTGTGGAAAATTAAAGGGTGTGTGTTTCCACCTAGCGGTTCAGATAGGAATTGCAAGTACCTGGCCGGAGGGGATTTCATCGAAACACTAGCTGGAAATACAGAAATTAGACTCACTTGTTTACCGCCATTGATCGGCTCTCGGGATCGGCAAAATTAGAGAAATATCGGCGGATCACCGATCACATATTTTTATTAAAAATCGTCCGATACCGATACATAGCCGATCAATCTTTCCGTCTCTACTTGAAAGTATCTGGTAAGCTTTCAAGGAATAGTTCACATAAAGTGTGACTTGAATACATGTGGACTATGTAATTATGCCACTGTTGCAGGAATACCTTGTATTTTGTTTTGATTTGTTTGTTTTTACACAATTTGAAAATGCTTGCCGTTTATACTGTTTTAAAATTCAATGGCAAACCAATAGAGATGGTCTTATTGCATTAATGTATATTAAAGGTTCTTCTCTGAAATTTTATATATACCTTATATTAAAGTATGTTTGGTGAAGTATATCGCAGTGCAGTGGCTTTGCAGCACGTAATTCTGTTTGAACATCACTGCAGGCATGTCTGTACAGTATCCGTCTGGGTCTGTAGTGAACTGTACATTGGCCGGGGCAGCTTAACTCGTGGTATCCGTGGTGCAGCGCTTTGTCTGAAAGTATTGGCCCATTCTTCATCGGGAGGTGTCCTGTTACATGTTGAACACTGGCCTGTCACACCTCTTTTGAGCGGAGCAGAGGGGGCAGAGCTGCGCTCAGGTGGGCCGTCAATGGAAGTTTTCAGCACTTTAGTCATTAGTCATCGCATTTGTAGCTGGTACCGCTGCGGCGTGGGTTATCTCCGGGAGAATTCCCCTCAGAGCGATGGCTGATAGCGCGAGGTGATTTGTGAATTGTTTCACAGGGCAGACCCTGTAGGAGGACGCCGGCGTAATTTGTGAGCGTGTTAACATGCAGAGAGACAGGAAGGGCCGAGATAGCGCCTCGGGCGAAAAACAGGCGGAGAGGGGAGCTCGTCGGGGGCCGACAGTTTGATTGCATTCTCACTTTGTTCGGCGGTACGGCAGTTGCTGCAGATGCAGGACAAACTCCGAACAGCTGTGGAGTTCCTCTCCGTTCTCCACTTACACGGCCTGGCTGCTTTCCTGTACACACGCGCCCGAGAACAGAGCCGTGTGTGAGGAGAGCGGAGAGAGCCTGATTTTGCACACATATACACAGACGCACTCGCACACTCAGACAGCAGACAGCTGCTTGCACGGCTCTCGCTGTTTGCATGTGAAAAAGGAGTCTTTCTTTACATCTCAGGACGTTTAATACACTCAGTTTGGAGCCAGCAGGCTTCAGTGTGCTCCTTTGTGCCTTTGTCCTTACATCATTCACACCGAAGTATATCATCACTGTCCAATGATAAACAGGTATCTTCAAGATGGTAACTTTACAGGAGAAGCCTGAGAAGTCAACACTTTCAATGGAAGTCAATGGAACCAGAATTTTTCCAAGCTATTTTGGAGCATTTCTATTGGTCTATTCATCATGAAAACAATGTAAACATCAGCTGCTGCATTTAATTGATGTAGAAAAATAGAAATCGACAAAAATGAAGATGCACGTTTTTCATTGGTGTCTTTACAGTATACAGGCTTTGCGGCGCAGTAAACTCACAGACCAATCGCATGTGTTGTAAGATCACCAAAGGCTCCTCAGCCAATCAGATCTGAGCAGATTCGGGAGTGTGGCGTGCACACAGGTGAGATACGAAACTAAAAGCCACAGTCAGAGAGTAAAGCAAGTAGGAGAGGAAGGCTCGGTCTGATGGCGAGCTCTGAAAAAAGAAAAGCCGGTGGTGAAAAAAAAATCTTGTCTGGACAACCAAAAGCTCATTCTCTCACTAAACAAGGGAAAGTGTGAGAGAGGAGTACAAGAGGGAGATAAACTGTTAAGATGAATGACAGCATGGTTTATTTACTTTTTCTCTAAATAAGCACTTTAAATGTAGCCCTTGTTTTTAGCTAAAGTGAGAAAAAACATTTATTTAAAGTTTTATAAATAATTAATTCAGTTCAACGTTCAAAACAATAAATATTATTGAAATATACTGAACAGTATTTGTAATGTGCTGATGACAAAATGTTAATATCAGGCTACTCCACTATACAGGACATAGCATTGAATCATAACACAAGTTAAAAATTACGAGGGTCCGGACTTTGGCCTGAGGAAGTTTCCTCTTAACTGGACCTCACTGAATTAAATACCCCTGGTCTACAACTACAACTACAAGTTTTTACATTTCATTATTATCATGTTTTTGGGTTAAGCCCATTCCATGATGCCTACAACATCTTCCGTTCCAGTAAAGTTGGGATAGGAGCACGTTCACCACGGTGATACATCATCTTTCCTTTAAACAACACACACCTAAAGTCACCAATTGGTCCACTCTTAAAAATAGAATTTCACACAATGTGTCCTACAGAACATCCTCATTCTCTGATTACGCAGCCACGCTGTTGAAACTCGAGCAGACTGTGGTTTGGCATCGTCGTGTTGAAGTAAGGCTGGATACTCCTGAAAGACAGTGTCTCATAGGCACTGGGGCTGCGATGTACTCCTCTTGTTCATCAAATTAGACCACCAGCGCTGGTTAACCTGTGCATGCTCCGTGCTATTACCCCCAATCAAAGTTAGCCGCCTTGGTAGACGGAGCGAAGCCTCTGTGAGTTCTGCAGGGCTTTGCGAGGAGAGCAGCCAGCCTGGAGATTCTGATTTTACAGAGGATGAAGCCACGGATGAGCTTTCAACATGAGCATCAGACAACATTCTCAGACCCCCACTGGAATTTTTGCTGTGGAATATTGCCGAGGCTCTGGAGCCCCAAAAAATGGTATTTGGGACAGCCTTATTAGATGTTGCTTCAAAATATGTGTATATCTCTCATCGCTAATGATGCTTTGCAGATGTGCAGGTTACCAGCTAGTACATCCCCCATATCTTGAGAGACCCTCTTTTTGGCAAAGTGATGCACTTCGTCCCATCCGTTCCTTTATAGGAGTAGGCCTCCTTTTATACCCAGGGGTGATAACATCACCTCTTGTACAATGGCTTTATGATTCTTCCATTGACCCCCATCCCAACTTTATTGGATATTGAGTCTTTGCATTGTTTTTCTTTAAATACAGGACCCACAAGTCACTGCATTCTCCATTTATTAGCATTTCACATACTCTCCCAACTTTCTTTTAATACAAAAGCAATCGTTTTTAGTTTTTCCAAGATGAACACATACACGCTCTTGTCATACCCTTTGCCTTTTAATTATAGAGCACTTGGACCACTCTCTGCAAATGTGTATGGAAAACTTTCAGGCTTGCAACAATACAGCATTGTTTCATGTATTCTGATGCTGGCCCGTCGAGTTCAGTCACAAATTCTACTTTAATTGCTCACAGTATATCTCCGGTTGCCCACAGTATATGAGCAGAGTTTTAGTGGCCCCTAGGGGACAGAGTTTAGCCAGCAAGCTCGCACAGTCAGGGCACCGGTGCTCACCTTTTCCTTGCAGTGCCTTTAGAAAGGTACTATAGAGTTTTGCTGTAAAAAGAAATTAGTAGTGCTGCTCTTTTGTGATAGATATATGATTCCCTCTGATTACAGCTTAGAACTCACAGTAATATATAGGCATGATATACAGGTCTGCAGTATTGAAGGCGCCTGCTCATTACAGTCTGCATACGCTCGGTTCTACTCTGTCGGCCCGTCTGCGTAACATTATCCACAGTGGTCTGTGTGTCTGCTCAGTATTAAGCATTCATTCAGCCCTGCCAGCTCTGTAAGTGATTGAGATGTATGGGGTATGTAGACTAGTGTCCTTTGACCACTCTGACCCGCTCTCATGTGTTCCTAATTAGTTACAGTACACCCACCCTGCCATACCATTTTCGCATGCCTAGGAAAGCATGCATCCTCCAGGCAGCACAGTTACGAGTATTAACCACATAGATGCGGCATTCTCCCATCCTTACATCACCTGCGCTGGAGCCGGTCCTCGCGAGGGGAACGGCACAGTATTTTCCAGTCGCTGAGGAAAAAGGAAAAACACAATGAGATGTTTCAATGGCAGGCCTCCGCCAACCAAAGCTTCCACTGCTGTCAGCCAACGGCGCTGCTCCAGCCCCACAAACCACAGCTGTTTACTGGCAGCATGCTCTGATGCATTTATATGCATTATCTCTAAAAGATATCGCATGCGTTTAGGCTGATTACCATAGTTAGCAAAGTTATTACAAAGCTGAATATTTGAAGAAAAAACGGGATGTCTGACTAATTAGCTGTGCTCAGGTGGTCATGTGTTGTTAACTTTTAGAATGATTATTTTTAATTGTTGAAAAGTAATAATTAAGGCTGTTGGATGATCCAAATTGTTTAAATTGTTTTGTTTATTTGTGTAGTCCATTTTAATGAATTAGCTTGTTTGCTTAAATTTGCTGAAATTAGATTTGTTTCTGTTTATCAGTGAGTGTAAATATAGGCTTTGTTTGTAATTACTTTCAGTAATTTAGTGAATTATATTATATTTATTAGCATGAACTCAATATAAGAAATATGTTTTATTTCTGATATCCAATGAGAGCATAGTGTCTACATGTGGTTGTGGTGTCCCTCATGCTGCTGTGTTATGTTTTGTTTCTAGAGGAACTGCCTCTTTCCCCACTTTGCTAGTTTTCTTGCTTAAGCATTTATCCGTAGATCTCCATAGGGCTGTGCGATATTAACAAATAATAATATCTCAATATTTTCCGCAATTTTCTTGATAACAATAATAAACGTTATTTAGCATTATTTAAAAATGAGTTTGTAAAAGTCTTATATTTTATTAGCTTGCACTTCTTAACGGATATTAAAATCCATCCATCCATCCATTATCTTACGCTTTATCTCCCTAGTCTGGGTCACGGGGGTGCTGGAACCAATCCCAGCGTCATCCGGCAAAGGCTTTGTTTTACTGAACGACTCAGCTGAAGTTTGCTGAGTGTGTGTTTAGCCAGACACCTTATCTGGTTTAGGTCTGTCTTGGACAGCTCACTCCCAAATCTGTCCTCAACCTCTGTTCATACTCCTCATACTCTGTTCATACTCTGTTCATACTCTGTTCATAGTCTGTTCATCCTCTGTTCATACTCCTCATACTCTGTTCATACTCTGTTCATACTCTGTTCATACTCCTCATACTCTGTTCATACTCTGTTCATACTCCTCATAATATGTTCCTACTCTGTTCATACTCCTCGTACTCTGTTCATACTCTGTTCATACTCCTTATACCCTGTTCATACTCTGTTCATATTCCTCATACTCTGTTCATACTCTGTTCATACTCCTCATACTCTGTTCATACTCCTCATACTCTGTTCATACTCTGTTCATACTCCTCATAATCTGTTCATACTCTGTTCATACTCTGTTCATACTCTGTTCATACTCCTTATACTCTGTTCATACTCTGTTCATATTCCTCATACTCTGTTCATACTCCTCATACTCTGTTCATACTCTGTTCATACTCTGTTCATACTCCTCATACTCTGTTCATACTCCTCATACTCTGTTCATACTCTGTTCATACTCTGTTCATACTCCTCATACTCTGTTCATACTCTGTTCATACTCTGTTCATACTCCTCGTACTCTGTTCATACTCTGTTCATACTCCTCATACTCCTCATCAGCCTTAGGTCTATTGTTTAGGTAGCTATGCTAGCTTTTAAACTAGCCTTGCTCCATCGTAATAAACAGACTCACCGGGGCAGCGACCCTAAATCAATTTAAAAGCTGTATTTGAAGGAAAGGGCTTCAATCATGGCCTTCAGGGTGGAGCTAAAGGCATATCACCGAAGTGTTAACTAGTAATAACATAAATACATAATTGTTTACAGATTACTTTTATCAGATTATCAGATTTATTACTGCATAAAGATATGTCAAATGCTATTCGATGCGATATGGATTGAGTTTACATTCCAAGTGTGCACTGAGTGAGAAAAACAGGGCATGAAATTACAGCCTGCTCACGTTATTTCTGATCAAACAGGCAACTTCTTAGGGTTCATTTTTGTTAATAACTACCTGAAGGCTCAGTAGACTCACTGATCGCGCTAATATTGAAAGTCATAGATCTCAGCATTTAGGCCTGGTAGCTGATCTGACAGCACAGTGCGCTGTTCTCTCTAGGCGGGGTCGGCCAGAGGAAACACCCAGCACACAGGGATTAGAGCTGCAAGGGTTTGGAAAGGGGAGAGACCTGAGTGATATCATTAGTGGTTTCTTCTCCCATTGTGCCGCACGCTGCCTGTCAGTAATCAGAGCCTCCGCAGCCTCCTCTCTCTCTCTCTCTCTCTCTCTCTCTCATGTCTGCTTAATCCTGCCAGATTGCATAATTACAGGCTGTAGGGCCCACATAAGACTGTGAGTAGTGCTGCTTTGATTCTCTACACGAAACAAGACCCACTTTGTCAGCCCGGAGCAACTGACACAGCCGCATTATATCAAGATGATTAGCTATCAAAACTCCGCCTTTGCCTGCAAACTGTTAGTGGCATCTCAGAAGACTGAAACCCTTGCAAGTCACGTGATGTAATGAAAAAGTGAATATCCAGCTGTGGTCGTTTCATTGGTTAACTTCTGGCAGCACAGTTTAGAATAACTACTTAAATGTTACGTGAAACGTGAACATTCTGTATTTACAAACAAAGTTTTCTGTTGACAAGTGTGAGTTTGCATGTCTAACTTTCTTTCTGTGTTCAGTGTTTCAATGTCCACAATACAAGAGCATGCATTCTTCCAGGTTTATTGAAGGCTATTAGTGGGTATTAGACATTACTATTCACCAGACATGGGACCAAGTCACTAAGTTGCAAGTAACACGTAAGTCTCAAGCCTTGACAATCAAGTCCTGAGTCAATACAAGCGAGTCTCAAGTCTTTTTAAAGACTTTTTAAATTTGTATTATAATAAAAATAACTTGCCTATGAAATTAGATCATTTCAAGCAGTTCTAATCACTATCACCTCATTACCAGTCCAGTACCGAGTTAAAATAGGTGTTGAAGCAGAAAAACCACTAAAATGTGAGGCAGTGGGCCTCGAAGGCCAAAGCTGAGAAACACTGCACTGTATGGAAGTATTAGTACAAATCACACCTACAGGAATTCCATTAACATCACAATTTAAACCCATAAGCATTAATATCTGGACTGGGTCTTTCAGTTCTAACAGCATGTGTGAACTCTGCAGTAGCCACGTCATATGACTCGAGTCCACACATCTGTAATTCACTATATACAGTATATGCGCTCACTCTGCACTTCATTGGTAACATTGTACTGATACTGTAAAGAGCCACCCTTTGCTCTCAGTTCTTTGTGGAATGGATTCTACAAGATATTAAAAAGTTTCCCTTATAATTCTGGCCATGTTGACACAATGGCCTCATGCAGTTCCTTTGTTTTAGGTGCAATATTGTGACACCACATTCCAGAGATGTTCTGTTTGGGTTTTGATCTTTTGTCTGGGAGGGAACCTAAGTAGCTTTATAACACTGATGAACCCTGGCGTGGGTGGATTATCAGGCTGGTACTACCATTAGAAAATTTAATGTTGAGGCCATAAAGGGATGTACTTGGTCAGCAACAGCACTCATATATGTCTAAGTGATATTTAAGCGATGATGGATTGATATTAGGAGGCCCAAAGTGTGCCAAGAAAGCACTTCCCCCCACAATTACACCACCTCCACTAGCCTAGACTGTCTGCACAAGGCAGGTTGGGTACATGGATTTACCACCATCTGTATGTCTCATCAGGAATTTAGATTCATCGGACCAGGCTTCATTGTTTTAGTCTTCAGCTGTCCATTTCCGGTGAACCTGTGCCCACTGCAGCCTTAGCTTTCTGTTACTGGCTGACAGAATAGAGCCTAACGTGGTCTTCTGCTCCAGGTTGGACATGTTGTGCATTGGTAGATGCTTGTCTGCTCAACATAATTGTGCCTCACATGGCTTTTCCATATGTAGAACCTCCGTGCAGTAGATGTTTTGTCTTCAGCGCACTGTTCTGAGTAACTCTAGAGACTGTTGTGTGTGAATACCCAGAAGAATAACCGCATATTCAACCAGCCGGTCTGGCACCAACAAGCCCGCCACGGTCAAAATCGCTGAAATCACATATTCTCCATTCTGATGGTTGATATGAACATTACTTGAAGCTGTTGGCTTGCGTCTGCATGATTTTCTGCACTGCAATGCAGCCACACGATTGGCCAATTAGATATATATGGGAATAAGTAGGTGTACAGGTGTTCTTGATAAAGTCTTTGGTGACTAAGTTCTCTGCATGGTTTATGTTGAAGCCCATCTTCAGGGTTGAAAGACCCCTGAACATGTTTTGTTTGTCTACATTGCTTCAGTTGTTTAAGGTTGTAGGTCTGTCAATGACTGTCTATCCAGAAATCAAGTCACAGATATCGTTGCTGTCCAATGAAAAACATGTATCTTCATTTGTGTCGATTTTCAGAATCAGACCTTATTGGCCAAATATGCTCAAGGAATTTGTTTTTGGTTACAGTAGCTCACAGTGCTCGATAACTGACATTACAGAAGTAACAAACACACCCAACCTAGCCATCCTCCTGCACACACACACTCACAGACACAGACGCACACACACACACACACACATACATGCACAGACACACCTGTAAACTGAACATGTGCAGAGTTGTATATTTAGAGTAAAGTGCTGAGAGCAGCAGTAAAGTACAGTACAGACTGAATTAAATAGATATAAATATGAAGAACTGAAGAGTCACTGGTGGAGACAGAGTGTTCTGAGGCACTATCTGATAAATTAAGTGCAGTACACAAGAAGAAGAGTGAGAGAACATCTGGATTTGGATGTATGTATGTAGTAGACTGTACAGAGAAAGAAGAGTGAGAGAACATCTGGATTTGGATGTATGTATGTAGTAGACTGTACAGAAGAAGAAGAGTAAGATAACATCTGGATATGGATGTATGTATGTAGTAGACTGTACAGAGAAAGAAGAGAGAGAACATCTGGATATGGATGTATGTATGTAGTAGACTGTACAGAGTAAAGAAGAGTGAGAGAACATCTGGATATGTATGTATGTATGTAGTAGACTGTACATAGAAAGAAGAGTGAGAGAACATCTGGATATGTATGTATGTAGTAGACTGTACATAGAAAGAAGAGTGAGAGAACATCTGGATATGGATGTATGTATGTAGTAGACTGTACAGAGTAAAGAAGAGTGAGAGAACATCTGGATATGAATGTGTGTATGTAGACTGTACAGGGAAAGAAGAGTGAGAGAACATCTGGATATGGATGTATGTATGTAGTAGACTGTACAGAGAAAGAAGAGTGAGAGAACATCTGGATATGGATGTATGTATGTAGTAGACTGTACAGAGAAAGAAGAGTGAGAGAACATCTGGATATGTATGTATGTATGTAGTAGACTGTACAGAGTAAAGAAGAGTGAGAGAACATCTGGATATGGATGTATGTGTGTAGTAGACTGTACAGAGAAAGAAGAGTAAGAGAACATCTAGATATGGATGTATGTATGTAGTAGACTGTACAGAGTAAAGAAGAGTGAGAGAACATCTGGATATGGGTTTATGTATGTAGTAGACTGTACAGAGTAAAGAAGAGTGAGAGAACATCTGGATATGGATGTATGTATGTAGAAGACTGTACAGAAAAAGAAAAGTGAGAGAACATCTGGATATGGATGTATGTATGTAGTAGACTGTACATAGAAAGAAGAGTGAGAGAACATCTGGATATGGATGTATGTATGTAGTAGACTGTACAGAAAAAGAAAAGTGAGAGAACATCTGGATATGGATGTATGTATGTAGTAGACTGTACATAGAAAGAAGAGTGAGAGAACATCTGGATATGGATGTATGTATGTAGTAGACTGTACAGAGAAAGAAGAGTGAGAGAACATCTGGATATGGATGTATGTATGTAGTAGACTGTACAGAGAAAGAAGAGTGAGAGAACATCTAGATATGGATGTATGTATGTAGTAGACTGTACAGAGTAAAGAGTGAGAGAACATCTGGATATGGATGTATGTATGTAGTAGACTGTACAGAGAAAGAAGAGTGAGAGAACATCTAGATATTGATGTATGTATGTGGTAGACTATATCCAGAATGTAGTGTGTGATGTTCAGCTGTTCATGAGTGTGATGGCATGTGGAAAGAAGGTTCTCTGAAGTCTGGAGGTCTTGATCTTCAACTGGCTGAAACGCCGACCTGAGGGAAGATACTGGAACAGGTGATGTCCAGGGTGTGATGGATCACAGATGATGTTCTCTGCCCACTTCCTGGTTCTGGCCGTGTGCAGGTCCGGTAAGGAGGGTAACTTTACCCCGATGGTTCTCTCTGCAGACCTGATGATGCGCTGCAGTCTGTGGGTGTGGTGTTTGGTGGCTGAGCTGCCCCACACTGTGATGGATGCGGTGAGGACAGATTCTATGGTGGCGGTGTAGAACTGCACCATCAGCTCCTTGGGCAGGTTGTACAGCCTCTGAGCTCTCTTGATGATGGCGCTGATGTTGCAGTCCCATTTCAGGACCTTGGAGATTATTGTGCTCAGGAACTTGAGTCCACAGCCGTTACCGTACTGTTGAGGATGGTGAGTGCTGTAAGGGTTGGAGGGCTTCTCCTGTAGTCCACATCATTCTACATCTACATCGTTTCTACAGCATTTGAACAAGCCAATGGTCGTTTACATTGTGTGAAAGTTTCATGAAGAATGGACCAATAGAAGTTCCCCAAAACAGCTTGGAAAAAATTCTGGTTCCATTGACGTACATTGAAAGGAAAGTTTGTTTTTGTTCTCTCCTGTAAAGTTGCAGTTTTAAAGATACTTGTTTTTCATTGGACAGCGACGATATGTTTTACTACCGGATATATAAACTGAGCCTGAGTTATCTGGCCCGCATGATCAGTAAACCTGCAGGTGGAATCTTTTTCCAGTGCGTCAGAGGCCTCGGTGCACTCGGACGTCTCCTTTAACAAGCATTGGCTTTCTGATTACCGCGGTCTGCTAGGAAAACATGCAGCGACTCTCTCTGCTTTTTTAAAACTTTATCTCTGTTTTGTTATGACAAGCTTCAAGGCTTGTCAGAGAAAAGATAACTTTATGGCCGATGCTGGTGCGATTAACACAACAGGCCGAGCATTGTGTCGGCGGACCCGCGGACGTTCGGCCATAATCTGATAAGAGGCACAGACGATTTATGGCCGCGGGGTCTGGAGTTATTGTTCTTTTCAGAAGCTGTGCGGCCAATTGGCTGCTGGAAAACCGCAAGAAGTTCAAATGATATGAATACTATTCATACTGAGATGTTGATGGTGATGTGTAATTTGTTTTTCACTCACTTAAATGGAATGCAGGGGTTTTATCTTCTAAAATGAGAAAAGCCTGTCAAAGCCCTTCACGCTGTGGTAATAATTTACATCCTTCTGCATAACGAGTGAGTCAGTGTCGTGCTTGTGGTATACACAGTTCATAAAGCTGGACTGCGCACTGCGTTGATAGGCGTGGTGGTATTTATTGTTGTATCGGTAAAGCATGAAAAATATGTTTTTCCCAGCAGATCATGGACATCGTCATTAGAAAGAGAGCATAGTTAGTTGGGCTGATACTTAAACAGTCAACCAACTTTTAATTAAAAATTTAATATTTCACACATTCATTCTCTGAGCCATCTCTCACTTGACTGCGTGCTGGACCCTCACCACAAACACCTTCACTTTCCTCCAAGAGGCAGTCGGCAGAAGCGAAACCATGTGAGACAATAACTTCGACAGAGGTGTCTGCGGCGACACAGAGCGGAGACGAGGCTGCTAGTGCGGAAATCACACTTCAGAGCCAGGCAGACAAAGCCAGCAAGAACAATGCCAGGCTTCTTCTGGCAGAAAACTGCTCGTCTTCAGTTGATAACTCCGAGACTTAGATAGGCCACTATTTCAATGATTGTCTGCCAGCCCTGGACATAATTCCTCTTCGCTGGTGGAAAGTCAGAAGTGCATGATTCCTGAAGACAGCAGCTTTGGCCAGATGCTACTTGTGCATACCGACCACTTTAGTCCCTGCAGAACAGCTACTGGCCTGGACTGCATAGGGGACTGCTCTTGTGGATATTTCTCAACAGAGTGACTACACGATTCAGTCGCACAATGGCTAAATTAACCACAGCTGAAGTAACTACAGGCTGTAGCTATAACTGAAGTAACTACATTCAGTAACTACAACTGAAGTAACTACATTCAGTAACTACAACTGAAGTAACTACATTCAGTAACTACAACTGAAGTAACTACATGCAGTAACTACAACTGAAGTAACTACATGCAGTAACTACAACTGAAGTAACTACATGCAGTAACTACAACTGAAGTAACTACATGCAGTAACTACAACTGAAGTAACTACATTCAGTAACTACAACTGAAGTAACTACATGCTGTAACTACAACTGAAGTAACTACATTCAGTAACTACAACTGAAGTAACTACATTCAGTAACTACAACTGAAGTAACTACATGCTGTAGCTACAACTGAAGTAACTACATTCAGTAACTACAACTGAAGTAACTACATGCAGTAACTACAACTGAAGTAACTACATTCAGTAACTACAACTGAAGTAACTACATGCAGTAACTACAACTGAAGTAACTACATTCAGTAACTACAACTGAAGTAATTACATTCAGTAACTACAACTGAAGTAACTACATTCAGTAACTACAACTGAAGTAATTACATGCAGTAACTACAACTGAAGTAACTACATTCAGTAACTACAACTGAAGTAACTACATTCAGTAACTACAACTGAAGTAACTACATTCAGTAACTACAACTGAAGTAACTACATGCAGTAACTACAACTGAAGTAACTACATTCAGTAACTGCAACTGAAGTAACTACATTCAGTAACTACAACTGAAGTAACTACATTCAGTAACTACAACTGAAGTAACTACATTCAGTAACTACAACTGAAGTAACTACATTCAGTAACTACAATTGAAGTAACTACATTCAGTAACTACAACTGAAGTAACTACAGGCTGTAGCTACAACTGAAGTAACTACATTCAGTAACTACAATTGAAGTAACTACATTCAGTAACTACAACTGAAGTAACTACATTCAGTAACTACAATTGAAGTAACTACATTCAGTAACTACAGCTGAAGTAACTACAGGCTGTAGCTACAACTGAAGTAACTACATTCAGTAACTACAATTGAAGTAACTACATTCAGTAACTACAGCTGAAGTAACTACAGGCTGTAGCTACAACTGAAGTAACTACATTCAGTAACTACAACTGAAGTAACTACATGCTGTAGCTACAACTGAAGTAACTACATTCAGTAACTACAACTGAAGTAACTACATTCAGTAACTACAACTGAAGTAACTACATTCAGTAACTACAACTGAAGTAACTGCATTCAGTAACTACAACTGAAGTAACTACATTCAGTAACTACAACTGAAGTAACTACATTCAGTAACTACAACTGAAGTAACTACATACAGTAACTACAACTGAAGTAACTACATTCAGTAACTACAACTGAAGTAACTACATGCTGTAGCTATAACTGAAGTAACTACATTCAGTAACTACAACTGAAGTAACTACATTCAGTAACTGCAACTGAAGTAACTACATTCAGTAACTGCAACTGAAGTAACTACATTCAGTAACTACAACTGAAGTAACTACATTCAGTAACTGCAACTGAAGTAACTACATTCAGTAACTACAACTGAAGTAACTACATGCAGTAACTACAACTGAAGTAACTACATGCTGTAGCTATTTCTGAAGTAACTACATGCAGTAACTACAACTGAAGTAACTACATTCAGTAACTACAACTGAAGTAACTACATTCAGTAACTACAACTGAAGTGATTACATGCAGTAAGTACAACTGAAGTAACTACATTCAGTAACTACAACTGAAGTGATTACATGCAGTAACTACAACTGAAGTAACTACATTCAGTAACTACAACTGAAGTAACTACATTCAGTAACTACAACTGAAGTAACTACATTCAGTAACTACAACTGAAGTAACTACATTCAGTAACTACAACTGAAGTAACTACAGGCTGTAGCTATTACTGAAGTAACTACATTCAGTAACTACAACTGAAGTAACTACATTCAGTAACTACAACTGAAGTAACTACATTCAGTAACTGCAACTGAAGTAACTACATTCAGTAACTACAACTATTGAAGTAGTAGTTTAATTAGAGTCAGTAAGGTCCAGTTAGAGGAGATTTCCTCAGGCTGGTCCGGACCCTCATCATTTCTAACTTGGGTTCTGATTTTATGGTGTATCCTGTTTACTGAAGTAGTCTATTATCAGCATCTTATACCATCAGCTACTGAAACACCAACACATCACACATACCGTTCAGTATATTTCAGTATATTTACTGTTTAAATTCTGAACTGAATGAATTATTTATAAACTTCTAATAAATGTTTTTATCTCACTTCAATAAAAACAAGAGCTACATAAAAAAAACTGAATGTTTTTGAAAAAAGGAGCATCTTAAAATGTTAGAGAAACAGTAAATAAAGCAGCTTCTTCTCATTAACTCATTTTTACAAATGGACATGTTGGTTTTACATATTCCCCAAAACTAGGTTAGCAAATCTCACTCCATTCCTGGTTGAAAAGTTAGTTTTCACTGTAGAACGTTATTCTTTCACTGACTCTGTGCTGCACTCCCGAATCTGCGCAGATCTGATTGGCTGAGGGGCGCCTTTGGTAATCATACAATGCTTGCGATTGGTCTGTGAGTTCACTGCGCCGCAAAGCCCGTATACCATAAAGACAAGAAAAGCTCTGCCGCTTAAAATAAACACTTTCTAAAATAAATCCTTCTCAGTAGTTTATCGCTTTGGGTCCCCGTCGGACGACGTCTGGGTATCTCTGGCTAAATAAAGCCAAATTCAAGCGTGAACTGCAGAGAGTTCATCGCAGCAAATTTCTGAACTTAATTCTGATTGAGTTTGTCTTTCGTAAGTGGCTAACGCATGGAAGCCCTTAGAGAGCTCTGAAAATCAGATCACGCTAATTCAGTCTTTGCCCAGCGTATTCGACCTCTGCTGCGTTCCTGGACGAAATGGGACGCATTAGAGCAAAAACAGAAATCTCCCTTCGTTAGGCTCAGCACAGGCATGGAGCATCGCTCAGGGACGAGTGGAGATATCCTAGAAGAGCCGGCAGACGCCGATAGTGATAGATGAGCGGCCGAGCCAGGAAAGCTGTGTGTGAGGGAGTGAGTGAGTGTGTGTGTGGCTTCTTAATGATGGCCATGTGATATCGAACCTGTGGTGAACGAGAGAGCCTGTGACTGACACTGTCACGCATCAGGTGCTGCTAATTTAACCAGCCTGTTCTTGGAGAAACAGGTCAGTGGGGTCAGCAGCGGGAGGGGGAGCGCGGGTGCCTTAACCTTGTGTGCATGCATGTGCGCTTCAGTGTGCATGTATAAGAAACACCAGAGCTGAATGAAGGTATAACCAGTTTTCAGTTTTTTTCTCTTGTCTTTCTCTGAATCACATCGTTATCAGATTCACATGAAAGGAAACGCTTAGCACTTATTTCACGGCACAAATCTGAAAGCTCCTGATCTAAATTTGCACATGAACATCCTTTAAATTCAGAATTGCTGGAGATGTTCTCCTGTGGCAATCACAGGCTGACACCTCGGCATGATCATTTCTATGTACCTGCCAAAGCTGGTTTTAAATGATGGAAATTAGGCCAACATCTACCTGGATTAGCATTAAAGACAGTGTTCATTTCGTTGACGAACTATTTTCGTCATAGTTTTCGTTAAAGAACCTTTTGTTATGACGAAAATGAGACAATAACTAAATAAAATCTACAGAAATCAACAGAAAGGAAAAGAAACTTTCCTACTTCTAAACTCTTACTGCTGTATACAGTATATCTGTACTTATTATTATAGCCACAGTCACTTTACATTTTATTCTTCTATTGTATTATAAGACTTATATATGTGTAAATACTACAAATTTTTTTTGTTGTAAATTATTATTAGAGTGTTTATTCTTTTGCATAACCGGCTGCTACTGCAATAACTGCAATTTCCCCCTGGGATCAATAAAGTATTGCTGATTCTGATTCTGATTCTGAAAAACTATGACGAAATTGATTGACACTTCAGTCAACGAATAAAAAAGAGACGAACATGTTTGGCAGGGACGACATCCAATCAGAACTGATTTAGTTTTCTGAAAGGCAGGGACAAGTTAGGAAAACATCCAATCATAACTATTTCAGCGTATATGGAGAGGCAGGACAAGCCGAGTAGCCGTCAATCAAACGCACACTTACACAAATGTGGTCTGAACCCGGGAAGACCATACGAGCCTGTGACCTGTCGTTACTGACGATGGAACTAAGTTATCTAGACAGTGTCAGCAGAGAGAAAGAGAGTTTATAGTTTGTGAGAAAATCTCCACCGCGCTGAACATCAGCCCTCCAGCACCACCGTCAGCTAGCTTTACCACTGCTAACGCTAGCTTAGCCTTTCTTAATCCTAGTCCTGAAAGCACACTGTTCTGTACAGTTTAGAGCGTGTCCTGCTGTAAACACTGTATTAACTCAGTAAGGTGGTGTTAATGATCAGACTAAATCAAAATTTGCTGTCAAAATTAGCGCTGATTAAAGATAAAGGTATCATCTATTTGTAGAGGGTTAAAATTCAGTATAAGTGTTCAGTATGTGATTGAAATGCAGAGATACAGAATACAACTAATGACATACAGTAGGATGCTATATCCTTTTAAAGCATGTCATGGATAATGGATGTTCTGTTTAGGATAATATTGAAATGATGTCCGTCTGAGCAAAAATTATTTAAAAAGAATCAGATGGAGCTTTGTTTTTGATCAATACTTCAAATCAATATTTGGTTATCCATTGTTTGTACTGTGTTAGTGCAGAGTGCTCACATGTCTGCATGTTATGAAGGCTACTGCATTTGTAAGCCTAGAGAAATGTGTGTCCATGTCGCTGTAGTTGCTAATTCAGATAATTTTGGTTTAACTAAACTATATCCATTTTTTTCTACATGTTTCTGCACATCTGTACATGAAAAACATTGTAAATTGGGGTCTGGCACACTCCTGGTGCATTGTGGTACATCCCTAATTGTTTAAACAACAGTGTTGGCAACAACCCAGTTCGCAATTGATTACATGTAAATTATGTGGATTAGCGTAACGTGTTGATGGGCCGCAAAGATGGCTGCGCCTACTGAAAGCATGGATTTATCCGGAGCGCGAGCTGCAGCTACAAACAATCGCTCGTGTGTATCTGAAGTTGTGGGAGTGTTTCACACAGAAACACAACAGTGTGGTGCTCTATCAGCTCTGCACAGTGGAGATGATCACAACAGTACAACTGCTGTACACGAGACCTTGAAGCTCAAACATCCCGTACAGCTTCATCAACACAGCAGCAGGACAGCACCTGTTTACCTGTTTATCTTATCTTAGCAGTTTATCTTATCTTAGCAGATTATTTTAAGATTATTAACACGTGTAACATGTTTCTTTCAGTAGTGTCACTTGAAAAGTCTCGTTACTAACCGTTTCTTAAGCGTCCAGTGTAGAACCTAAGACTGTTCTAGATACCGCGGGAGCTTTAAACACAATTAGCTGCTTCTCAAACGACTCTCTGCCAAAATATATAGTCCACAAACTGTCCGAGTTCTTGTATGTGAGGCGTGTAGGCTACGTGTCATTTGTGCCTCCAAAAGTCGAGTCAGAGCGTAGTCTTAGTCTTTAACCATTTATAGATCACATGCATCCATTCGAGGAAATGCATGGCCAATCTAGACTTCATGTATTGTGTGTATATATATATACACATATATACACATACAAATCCATAACAAAATAATAGAAATTTTAATACTTAACACATTCACATTAGAGTAATCTCACAATTAGTCATTAGATAAATCGACTAATCAAAAATAAAAATAAAGAATCGTTAGATTAATCGATTAGGAATAGTAACCAGTATATATTGTTATACCCCTAATATCCATGTTTTCAACTTCACACTAGCCAGGTTTTCATTGAAATAAACCTTTGAAATGTTACATGTATTTACAAAATTTACAAATTTCAGCAGAAAATTCAGCCTACAGTTAGGTGAAAGAAGTTTAGATGATATAGACTACAATGATTAGGCATTCAGTCAAATTTTTGCTTTAAGTGGAATTATCTTGCCGCTATTTGCCTTTTTGTCCAGCTGAGTTGTTTGTAGCTCACAGACTCCCAGGTAGGATGAGCAGTGGTCCGCCTGATGAGGGCTGCAATCTCTGTGCCACCCTAACGACATCCACACATGAAGTTGAATTTGGGCTCGTTTTTGAATATTTACGTTCCACCTTAAACAGAGGCACAGATAAGAAGTCCACCTTCAGCTGTGTTAAACCAGTTGGCCACTTGTGCGGAGTGCAGGGTTGTGGGTGAAACGTTTGGGGTAGACGCAGCAGCAGTGTATCGTTGGGTTTTACACTGTTATGTCAGGCAGTAGAATCTTGAATCGTTAACATAATCATGATGTTTTTGTGTTATTCTATTGTTTTTTAAATTTATTTAATTGTTTTTTTCACATTTCCAAAATTTGCAGAAAGTTGGTGGATGGAAAGGAACTGGTTCATTAGCTTAGCTGGCATAATAACAGCTCTGCTCACTACAGTGCCGACACAAGTTTAGATACTAATGACTCAAACCTGAAAGTATAGAGGCTTAACCAGCTACAGACTCAAATACCTCCATACAACACATAGGTTTGATTTTAAATGCTGCTCTGCTGGAACTAACTTCTGATAGAGCAAACATTGAGTGACTGGCGTTGGAGTGAAGGAAAAGTGAGACATAAGTGTAGTTCTTAGCCATTACACTGTTATGCCAAGCAGTAACATCTTGAATTGTTATTGTAAACATGATATTTTTGTGTTATTTCAAATTCATTTACATATTTTTTATTTCCAAAATTTGCAGAAAGTTGGTGGATGGAAAACCTGCTACTGATCTTTACCCGTTCATGATGGTGGAGGAGAGGACAGCTTCAGTGTGCTCAATGGTAGGTGTTTCTTTATTCTTCTAAATGTAGCTACTAGCTTTTAGTAGCTACCGCTCAGAACCTAGCCTTCTGTTACTGATGACTGCATTATGTACATTTGGGGGGAAGATCTGTGTGTTTTTCTGTTTGAGTCCTCCCTGTGGTTCCTCATGCTCTTGGAGAGTTTTTCCTTGGTTCCTCTCAGCGTTCCTTGCATCTGTTGCCCTCGCCAACGTTCATCCAGACCGTCCTAGACCTGCGTTTCTGGAAAGCTGCCTGAGAAAAAAAAAACAGCTATACACATAAAAGCAATTTAAATTCAGAGCCTTTCATTTTCCTTTACGTTCCAGCCGTGTGCCGTGTGTCGCTATTATAAATATTTAGTTGTCAACACCGAGTTGTTGTGGCCCATCGCAGCGCCCTGATTAATGTGCGGTTGGGAAACATTTGTCGTAACGAAGTTCTTTGAAGACCGCCAGCTATGTAAGGCGGGCTAAAAATAAGAGCTGGCAGCTATCTGTCTGAAGTCAGAGGTATTGTTTTCTTGACCGTTGTGTTCCACACTGTTTGTTCATCTCATTATCTTCTGTCATGCCGTGGGAAGTCAAACCCCCCGAATCTGCAGCCTTACAGTAAGCGAGGGAGTGATGTTTCAGAGATGGATAACATTTCCAGCATTTATTGACTGCTGAGAGAAAGCTTGGGACGAGAGGTTATAGAGATACATTAGCAAACAGAAAAAAGAGCATACGCAGGGTCTTGATGAAAAGAAGAGCAGAGGAAAGCATCATGCTGTGCAGACGGCCAGACTATCGATCAGAGCCGACCTGCCACTCTCGGCAGCCCACTTCCTCTGCGTTTAGAGCAAAGCGGGAAAAAAACACATTCTGCTTTATAGTCTGATCATTATAGCCTTTATAGTCTGATCATTATAGCCTTTATAGTCTGATCATTATAGCTTTTTTTTAATGCTGCTCGTAATTTTCTTGAGGCTATCACATTAAAGGGATGGCTTGATGAAAAGGCTCATTTTAACTCTCCCCCATAACCCTTATTTTTTTAACTAGATCTATGAAACTAATGTAGCTGAGAAGTATAACTACATGCAGCTTATCACGTCAACTAAATAAATGCAGCTTGTCATGTAAACGCCCAGCACTAGCCCCCTCACACTAACCCAGTAAAATTATTGTCAGCATGCTGGAGGCAAAAAAGAAAATGAAATCAGAAAAAGAGAGAGAGTGGTTTTAATAAACGACATTCTTCCACACCAAATCATTCTGCGGGAGGGTTATTTTACTCTGGCTTTAAAAAAAAAAAATGGACCGTGTCTTCTTACATAGATACATGTACGTAGATATAGGTAGAAGTTCATACAGTAACGTTTGGATGATAAACATTCTTTCAACACATATTCAAGGCTGCTCTGGCTGCTGCTGTGGTTTTTAAAATAAGTCATAAATCAAAACCTGCTGCCGTGAGTTGTACTGATGTACTAGTTTGGGCAAAATGCTGCACTGGTCTCAATATCAGTAATGCAGCTGGTTATTTTCTGTAATTTGAAGTTCAGGCTGGTCCAACAAAACCAGACCAGACTACCAGTTAGATGTAGTTGCGTCTGATTAGTCTAACTCTCATTTACAGGCAGGTGAAAGTATTTGATATTACTCTGATATCAGAATCATGTTCCCCATATAAGATAACATTGGTTGTCAGTATAGGCTTATTTGTCCCACAGTGGGGAAATTCAGTGTTACAGCAGCAAAGGGATAGCAAGGCACGAACAATAGATACATAAACAGTACAGCAGTAGCGAACCGTGACCCTAAAGCTAATATTCTAATTCTAATTCTAATAAACTGCAAGTCAAGAAACTTAATCAGAATAAGATTCCTCCTTATAAATAACCAAACATCATGTAGACGACGTGCCCAAGGAGCGTCACATTAATGTCAAAACTCGAGACATGGGCCGAACGCTATTGGCTGATGGCACCTGCAACGGTGTCCTCCTCTGTAGCGGTAGTGCTAGCTTCGGCTTCCATCGTGACTCAGCAGACTACCTAGAGGTGCTAGCCTAGCGCTAACTAGCTGTTTCTCCAACTAGGGTCGCAACAGCGGGCGGAAATGATCATACAGTTAAGCCCGCCCACTTAGAGGGAAGATATGATTGGTCAGTTTTACTGTCATTTGAAATTGGTATCGCACTAAATCATAACTGCCTGGCCCCCTTTGTACATGAACAGCGGGACCACCTATCACCAACATTCTGCGGAGGCATCACAGTCCTTATAGGGGAGACACAGACTCACAGGCTTCCACTTAACCCCTCACGCTCCAACACAGATTGAATAGACATGTTTAAATAATTTATTTGCTGATATTTTGTAATTGTTTCGATGTTGATTGTCAAACTGTGAGTAGATAAAATAAAATTATATATATATATATATATATATATATATATATATATATATATATATATATATATATATATATATATATATATATATATAATAGGGCCATGACAGTTCCCCACTGCAGTGCAGTATATACAATATAAATAATAAAAAAAAAAAAAAAGTCAGGAACTTAAAAGTCATAAAAATTAAAATTAAATAATACTACTAATAAAAAAAATAAAAATAAAAAGTCATTTCCTCCAGGTACTTCGGTTTCCACCCACAGTCAGACGAATTGGAGATGCTAAATTGCCCCCCAGATGTGGGTGAATGTGTATGTGTGTCTGCCTTGTGATGGACTGGTGGACTGTCCAGAGTGTTTCCTGCCCAGTGAGTACTGGGATAGGCTCCAACATCCCCCACCGTGACCCCAGAAGGATAAGCGGGTTTAGAAAATGACTGAATTAATAAATTTGCTGCTTGTGCGACTTTGAACTCTTAAATTGTGATTTCAGTATAAAAAACATTGATCTTTTAACCCAAGCCATTGCTCAGACTTTAGTGGAATATATAATCTGCTGCATGTGTAACATATCGAGTCACTTCTGTACGACCCACTGGGATTTCGTTAAATGCGTATGCCTAAAAATAGAAGTGCAATAACTGCAGATTTAGGCTCATGCACTGACTTTGTATATACCTTTGTATAGAATGTTTCTGATTTGCACCTAAATCTAGAGCAGCAGGCCTAACACATAAGGCCCTGTGTCAGAAAATACAGAGCAGGTCTATTTGAGATACTTTACAGTTCCACAGGACTGCTAACTGGGAGAAAGGAACTGGTTAACATTAGCTTAGCTGGCATAATAACAGCTCTGCTCACCACGGAACATGTTCGATTCTGGCTAACTAGAGCACCGACACAAGTTTAGATGAAAGCATAGTGGCTTAACCAGCTACAGACCCAAATAGTGCCACACACAGGTTTGATTTTAAATGCTGCTCAACTTCGGGTGACTGGCTTTGGAGTGAAAGAAAATTGAGACATGTGTGTAATTCAGTTCAGTTCAATTCAGGTTTATTTGTGTAGCGCTTTTTACAATGATGTCACAAAGCAGCTTTACAGAGGTTTGAAAACAGACAGTTACAACAAGAGATGGAAGGATCGATTTGTAATCAAAATATGTGATCTGCGATCGGCCGATATTTCTCAAATTTAGCCGATCTCGAGAGCCGATTGATGGTATTAAACAAATGAGCCTAATTTCTGTATTTCCAGCTATCGTTTCATCCAGGAACCCCCTCCGGCCAGATCCCTGCAATTTCTATCTGAACCACTAGGTGGAAACACATACCCTTTCATTTTCCACAGACTGACTAGAGCAGCGGCCTCGCAAGAACAGCTTAAGCGTTCACGGCCTGTGTGGATAGAAAACATCGTCCGTCTGGCAGTTTGTTACCGTATGTGACTCAGACTCATCCAGGGCAGTTTGTAACATCTGTAAAACCAGTAAAACCAGCGTCTCTCGCGGAGGAACCAAGATCAGCAAACAGCGGAGCTAGCACACGCAGCTAGCACAAAACAAATAACCCAGAACCCCGTGCAGACCAGATCTGACCGGTACGAACAGAACAGCAGCAGTAACAGCCAGAGAGCTAAAGAACCACTTCTTTGAGTTTATAGTTCTAGACAAGCAGCTCTTCTCGGCTGTAGAAGACGTTCATTCTGCTGCTTAATATTCCACCTGGATCCACGCTCTGCTGTTCCTAGTAGAGATACTTTTCAGATGTGGCTCTTCTGGAGCTGTATCAAGCGGTTTACTCCCACATAGACCAACTTCTAATTTAGTTACAAATATTATACTGTTTTATATTAGCTCGTTAAAAATGGTAATAAACCAGTTTAGACCATGTTTCATGACTTGCTTACGCTAATAATATGTAGGCCTGCTGTGGCATATAGCCCCACCCTCGATCTGTCTCAGCTATCGGCCAATCGTGCTGAAAGGTGATCGGCAATCGGAATCAGCCTCAAAAACGCTGATCGGTCCATCTCTAGTTACAACATATATATATATATATATACGCCATTGAGCAAGCCATAGGCAACAGTGGCAAGTAAAACTCCCTCAGACTGGAGCAAGAAACCTTGGGAGGAACCAAGACTCAATTACTGAACCTCTATGTTTTATTGGTGTCTAGTTTTCTATTATTTTATTTTTCTTTCTGGCTTTTCCCTCCTTCCATTACATCTAATCTACTGGTGAGCTATCTCACTCTAAACAGCGAGCACCTCTAAAGCAGTCGTTCAGACCTGAACTACAAACTTGACACGTCGTAGTTTTGATATACAGTCATCACTTTTAAAACTGAGATCATCTCGCCCGACTCTAGAGGCTACAGTCTACGATTACGTACTAGCTACACTTGATTGCGTCTCAGCTTCAGTGCAAAACTGGAGTAGCAAACAGTGTCTTGGCTCGTTCGCTGCGTTTGTGATGGGGGGAAAATTGTGTAAATCTGATTTTCCACCAGGCTAAGACTTCAGATCGTGCCAGGCGCGGACGGTGGGATGGAGCGAGTGAGGGAATTGCAGATGTGGTGTTTTCCATCGCTTGCTATCTGCGTTCGCCGAGGGTGTCATGTGCACGCCGAAGCACTTTCCTAGCTTATTGACAGTAATCAAATCAGCAGGAGGAGCTCATCATCACTGGGCTTTCTGTTAAAGTGTTACAGTGAATGGGAGGGATGGTGCGTTTAACAGACGTAGCCCGGAGGGTAAACTGATCTTCCCCGAATTACCGGCTCCGCCACTCTTATGCTTTGGCACATGTCACGCTGCCAGCTCAGGATATCCTTGACTTAGTTAATTACTTAAACTCACCCTTGTCTTCAAGGCACGGCGAGGCACGGCGAGGCACAAAAGAAATCTCATATCATCATTACACTGAGAGTGTTCGTACGTACATGGGCGCTTGCATGCGCCCCCGTCACGCCTTTATCCGTCAGAGCTCGAGACGTAACGTTTGTAATTCATTCATTATCATCTCCCATGCTTTTCCATGAAAGCGTCTCTCTGACCGCTGCTTGAATCCGAACACGGTTCCACCCCTGGGCGACCTTTGTAAACACATTTCTGCCGGGTTGATTACTCAAATTAGGGATTTATTTGGAAAGGTTGCATCTCCCCCAACCCCTTCCCCACCAAGCATTCCTTCCCACATATTTGCCGTTCTCGAGCACGTTGACGGTCGCTATGTTCTTCAGCCCGGATTAATAAAAGAAACTGTTTATAGAAACAAGAGACGACACACCAGGCGTACTGTGCGGAGATTCCTCCAGCGAAAGGAAGTTCCAGAACGAGGCACTTTTACATCTGTAATTATCGTTGTCCCCTCATTTCCACCCCACTGCACCCCAATTATGTAGAAACTGCTCCGTGATTCAAGGCAGATGTGAGGGGCTCAAATGGGGCACCCTTCCCCCTGACCCGCGTTCGGCTGTCCCAGCCACGCACTGAGGTAATGGACGGATCTCTCCGAGCCTCTCGGAGCCCAGATGTGGTTCAGGGTGCCGTAGGAGATGTGGTTGTTATTCTAATTAAAAAAAGGCTAAATTAATTAACAGAATAAATCTAGCAACATACTTAATCAACTGAAAAATGTTAGAGGAGCTTTGTTGGAGAACTTGACAACATGAGGAACTTTAGATAAACCCCAGTTATTTCAAATACATAGTCGATACAAACATTTAGGCAAAATTAAATAAACAAAATAAACAGCCATAACAGCCTCTACAGAAAACACACTTGTAATGCAAATGTTTAATTAATTAATGTTTATTTACTGAAATAATGGACTCTGGAAAAGAAAGGAAACTTGAAACCCACATTTGATAGTTTATTTTCTTCAAACTTGCTAAACCCAGCACATATGTAGATTAGCTGGAACATCTAACTCATTTCTAATTAGAAAATCAAGCTGTTATTTTGTGTTTGAGAAAAATAAAATGTTTCTGTATGTGTTTCTGAGTTTCTGAACAATGGCTTGTTTCAAGCTTCTAATGCAGGTGCTGGTTTAACTAGTATACAGCCTGCAGGCACTAAACACTGTGAGCGACTGTTATCAATACCCTATTGTACATCGTCACTCATCCACATAATGACTTGTGGGATGTGGAGCTTAAAGAAGCTGCGGTCACCACGTTGAACTTTCACTTGGAGGTTGTTCTGATTTCCATTGTGATTTGCATGGATTTACAGTCCACACCTCTGTTATACCTTCCTTCTCCACTAGCCTAGTCCGTACGTCCATTAATACTGGTCTCCACCAACCTGAGCCTAGCCACATAAGTAAAAGCAGCATGTCATCGCGGCTGATCTACCTGTTTCTAAATAGGGCTGTTGAAGGTCCTTTCCTGTCTGGCTGCCATGTTGGAACGTATTCCGTTACGGATGCCATGAGCGCCCAGACAAGATGGAAAAGGATGAACTTCCGATGTCAAACATTCTCTTGCAACAGTTCAGCATTTAACAGCCATGACGCCACCAGCTGTAGGGCTTAGGTGAGGAAGATTCATCAGACGGAGAGGAACGAGTGGAGCACGGCCTCACATGTTTTCTTGATGTGTTATTTTAGAAGTATTTGAAGAAGATTAAGAATTTTTTACTCAAACAACCTGCAAATCTGTACTGGACATGAAAGCATGAACCGTTTCCCGGATACATATTCAGCCAGTTCAGCCACGTGTCGAATGAATGCAAATGTTGCTGCTTACCCTGTGGGCATGGTTAATTCTAACAGAGGAGCCAGCTGTACCATGGGAGGAAAGTTCTGGTAACTTTCAATGCAGTTGATATATAATACTGTTATTTGAACAAGGTGAGCATTTCAGCCTGAAAATATTTAGAATATACGCATTAAATTACGTGTAGAATTTAGAACTGTGTACACACAGCAGAATTTAACCCACCCACGCAGTGAAACACCCACATATACACACACTAGTGAATACACACACTAGGGGGCATCAGCCCCTGGGTAGCAGTTGGGGGTCAGGTGTCTTGCTCAAGGGCTTGTCAGTTTTTGGGACTTTTCACAAGGCAGGTTCCCTAATCTCCATCCCACGACTGCCCATGTTGCATGTTATTATTAAATATTATTAATGAAAAGATACAGTGTCAAATACAGTTTGTACCACACCACAGGAGGATAAATATAAGGACTAGGGATGCACTGATACTACCTTTTCCTTACCGATACCATCTGCCAATACCGAGTACCGATACGATACCAACTCTGACTCGATATATGGCTATAAATCCTGATATTTATAGTGTTCCACTTTTTATATGTTGTATTTTTTATGTCTCTTCAATACATCCTCTAGATCAGTTTTTCCTGTTGTAGACTATTCCACAATTGCTATGCATGTGTGGTATCATATCAGAGTAGCATCATCAGCAGAGTAGCACAGAATTATTTTTAAAAATGTGAACATTTTATGTACTTACACAAAAATTCATTGTAAGTTTAATGTGAAAGAATTCAGCGATTACTTTATAATTCTTTCTGTGCCAAAGAATAATTCACACATCATCACTGTCGGAACAAAACCCTCTATCCTACCCTTTGTTATTTTTATTGCATGCTGCCAAATTTAAAGTCAAATTTAATGATGGACAGCAATCAAAAAGCCCAATTTACTTTTAGTAAAAAAAAAAATTGCGTTGTCTTCAAATGTAAGAAAGTTTATTCCTTTTCCTATAAAGTTCTTTTTTTTATAAAGATAATAGGTTTTGTATAGATAGATAAAATAAATACTGTATAGACTGTATAGTTGTGCATAGGGTTAGTTTCAGTAGTTCTCTAAACCAGCATATAAAACTATTTAGTCTGTATTTGTATTATGCTTTGAAAGCTTGTCTGCACTGTGTTTCATCAGTCATCCATTTGGACTTAATAGAAATTCAATTTTTTACATATTTCTGATTTAGCTGTAGTGCATATGACTTAATAACTAACACAAGGAAGCGATTGTTAGCCTGCCAGTTACAATCTAATGTCATTTCAGCCTAACTGGGTGGAACCTACGTTTGGTCAAGTGGGCCACCCAGCGTAATTAATGATAGGGGATAGGCCTCATGTTGAGGCTGAGCCTGTTCTGTGCTATTCTTAGCATTAACCCTTTGATGCACAAGCTAAGCCAACTCCTTCTAATGCACATGACCCGTATTCGTTTCCTATGTTATTGTATGTACTGCTGAGTATCTCTTGGGTAGATCTATTAAAATCAGTTTATTTTATTATTTAATGTTCCAAGTGTTCATTCAAAATGTTGTTTTTACTGCTTAAGTCATTATTTTTTTTTATTTTTTTTTTTATTTAAATAAAAATAGTGTTTGTAAATGTCGACAGTTCCTATCAAACTCCATAGTGAACACATAAGGGTTAATTTTGACCCGTGTTGTGTATTAGAAGGGCATCGATACAAAAATTATTTTATTTTTTTAACAAAGTAAAAATTTATAAAACTGAAATCAGGATTTGTGACAAGTAAAGAAGTAAACTGAGGAATTAATGGAAGCTTGAATAAGGAAATTCATGTACTGCAAAGATATAAAAGATAAAATCTCAGTCGGGTCACTTTTGACCAAGGTTGTGCATCAAAAGGTTAAAGGATTTAAAAAAAACAAACTCACAAGCGTCTTCTGAAAATGAATCCTCTATTAATTCTAAAAATGTTACTAAAGCCGGTAGTGATTATATACAAGTGTACTGCACTTATTATTAGATGTGAATTCTCATTCAGCTTCCAGCTGTTGTCTCTTTTTTGTATGAATGTAACGTAGATTGCATGTCTGCTGTTGTTGATGTGAAGATGATGGTGTTACATGTCTTTAATGGGACCAGACAGTAGCGTACACATGTTCTGCCTCATACACTTTACCCTGTATTGATTTTGTAAAGTGCCTGGTAAGCCACTTCTGTCCTCTCTGCACATTCCATGGGGGTTGAAGATTTTCTGATCCCTCTCAGCTATACAAGGCGGTAGCGCTCCTGAAGACTTTCTTCTACTCCTTCTCTTTTTTCTCTTAATTAGAAAAACTACTGTCAAGGCAGCCAGCAGGCAGAAGCACACAAACATATACATACATAAGTAAATCTGGAGATTGATCCACGCAATCCATTCATTCTTATACTGGAATTTTTGTCAGTCCATCAACATTTTTTAAAGAAGAGAGGCGCTAATTACTTAGCGACATTGTCCACTGGTGTTGGTAGATAACCTGCATTGTAGTATGTAATCTACTAAGAACTTTCATGCAAAGAACTCCGGTATAACTTAGTAATGACTAAGTGAATCGTGTAGGTCTTGGCGATGTGGTGATATGTATCAGTATCATGATAAAGTACATTACAGTACAGTATGATATCGCCAGTACCTGTGGAACACTGACAAACTACATGTTTCATTATAAAGAGAGAAAATTAGAGTTTAACTGGAATTAGTGCAACATGGTATGTACAAATATTAAATACAAATGATCACATTCACAGTCTTTGATAATATTATTAACAGGTAAGATGTACTGTTTTTTTTTCCTGTTCAAACTTATCATAACCCTTCCTGACTCAACCCACGCCACGTACCCGGGCTTGGGACAACACACACTCACGCACACCGACAGGCAATTTAGAGTGGATGATCAACCTAACATACATGTGTTTGGACTGTGGGAGGAAACCGGAGTACCCGGAGGGAAACCCACTCAAGCACGGAGAGAACATACACACTCCACACAGAACCACCCGGACCGGGAATCCATCCCAGATCGTCTTGCAGTGTGCTAACCACTGCACCACCGTTCCGTACACTCCGTTCCGTCTCATGACCTTTAGTGTAGCCAGAGTCTTCTTCTCTGCTACTTCACAGATATCGAGCCTTTGAAAATCTTCCAGTATTGAAGATTGTAGGCTTTAAACTGATGATCATCTAAAAGCAGGCAATCCTGCTCAAACCAGTCAAACTCATTGCTACCCCACAGGAAGGACTACACAGCATCCTACTGCGTGAAATTTCAGGATAGATTTATCACAAGACCTACTTTCCTCCAATATCTGCTCTGATTTCATCAGCTAGTACTGCTACCTGGTATTGGGTCAGAGTCATCTCTAAGTTTAACCTATGTTGACTATACAGCTTGATCTCGATTAGTCACATATCATAATGTGTTTTTGATACTAACAACACGAATGCTAAAGAGAAGACAACAAGTGGGTAGCCTGCTGGTTCTGGGGTCTGGGGCGGTTTCCTGAAGGCTAGGATCCGCTGAACTATAGTGCTTCAGAGCTAATATATTGAGTATCATTATTTTTGTCCGTGCTTTTACTTTCTCTGGCTGTCCAGACACTGGCGAGCGTCTAGGGAAGGACGCCTAGGGCGTGCCTAAGTTCCCCGATGGCTAGCAGTGCAATCTAGGACTTGTTGAAAAGGGCATGTCATGCTGACCTGTGGCGTTTGGATTAGTTCTAACTTTTCTCAGCTGCTCTACAGATCAGATGGACCTGTGGAGTTTAGCATCATCACAGTCACTGTAACGATGTCATCATCAGTTATTTGTCAGATAGTTGTCAGAGTAATGATTTGCATTAAGGTTGGACTTCCATATTGTGTATGCAGTTGTTCTGATAGAACTTGTTAAAACCTTGTTTTCTATTGGCTTGCACTTCTGCGGGTTTTGAGAATTTGTGGTGTTAAAGCTCAGTCAGGTGAACTCATTTCACATTTTTTGCTTACCTGGCAGGTGTGATACCATGATCACCAAAGCGAGGCTCGCCCATTGCACTTGGGTTGTACTGACCCTTGTGAATTCCTCAAGTACAGTAATCACAACTACATAATTTTTGGTAATAGGTGTTCACACTCTTCCCTGGGCTGGAGGTTAGGGAGCCAGTCTTATGACTGCTAGTTCAATCCCCTGAACTGACAGGACTAGGGCTGTGTATTGGCAAGAACCTGGCGATACAATACGTATCATGAAACAGCGGTCACGATTCAATACATTGTGCCATATTGCGATATTGCAGGCAAACTGATATTGTGATTTTTTAAAATTCCTACTATTAAAACACACCACTATATGAACATGTTTGCTAGTGGTTACAATAGCATTGCACCCTTGGGCTGCTTGTTAATGTTGAAGTGGAGCTAAAAATTGATTACAACACTGCCATCTAGTGGTGAGAGGTTTAAACACAACACACAATGATTCACTGTCTGCCAGAAATCTGTGTATCAAAACTGTGTTTTTGAGAATCGATACAGTATCACTAACATAACATCCTGATATTTCCCCTTGAGCCTAAAGACACCTAACCCCCGACTGCTCCCTGGGTGCTGTGGATAGGACTGCCCACCACTCTTGGGCAAGTGTGCTCACTGCCCCCTAGTGTGTGTGTTCACTAGTGTGCATGTGGATGTTTCACTGCGTGCATGGGGTGAATGCGCCTCAGTGTGCAAACACATGTGGCAAGTAGTTGTAAATTCTGAATTCCTTGAGTTGCAGCCTGACTGCTGTAGGCACAGGCGATGGCGGTGACTTCTGAGGGTTAATCTCAGAAGTCTTAGAACATATTGTAGTGCTTATGGCCTTTACATCCTCTGGTCAGTGGCCGTGCGGTCGGCACGTCATAAAGGGGGACAGTGTGTGTTTGTGAATGAAATGGCCGAGGAGCGTTTCTCATGGCCTCCATAAGAACAGAGCCCTTAGATGAAAGAGTATGTGAGCGGTATCAGATGTGCCGAAGGGCAGGGCTGTAGAGCAGCACGCACAGCTCCGGAACGTTCCGCTCCGCTAACGCAGCCTGGCTCAGGTTTGTGGGAGAGGAGAGCCTAGTATGTGTCCACACACACAAACACCCACACAGACACACACACACACACACACACACACACACAGACACTAACACACACTGTGCATTTAGAAGATAGCACTACTTCAGTATGCACATCTGCTCTCTAGAGCAGCCAGGCTCGTTTGTGAGAACACGACTTATCTCCCTGCATTATTTATTGTTGTTGCGATTCAGACGGAAGATTCTCAAACCTGGAAAAAGAATTTGTGATAAGAGAAAGGTCGGAAGACAGGTGTGTGCTCAGCGTGAGTGGAGCCCAGTCTACTGTGAACAACAATGCTCACATTGCAGCAATGGATGGGCGTGGTTATGCAAATATATGCTTATCGAGAAGCATCGTCAGATTACTTAAATGGTGTTGGATGGTATTAAATTTACTTAGGGGTTCTGGTGTAATGTCCTCAGTGCTGCTCCAATGTGTCCCACAGATTCATCTAGATAGAGTTTTATATATATATATATATATATATATAGAGAGAGAGAGAGAGAGAGAGAGATTTAAATGTACATCATTGTATTTAGCACCTTGAATTTATTTTGATATTATAATACACACACACGTTTTTTTTTACAGTACTATATAGGTATGCCGCTTATATACAAATATTATTAGGTTTAATCCTTCATCGCTGTCTAAAGTAAAACATTTTTGATTATTTGAACATTTAAACAAGCTGCTCTTTATATCCTGTTGAAGTTTCATAATGAAAGGACCAATAAAAATGCTTCAAAATCATTCAAAAACTGTTTACATTAACATACACTACCAGTCAAACGTTTTAGTACACTACCAGTCAAACGTTTTAGATACACTACCAGTCAAACGTTTTAGTACACTACCAGACAAACGTTTTAGTACACTACCAGTCAAACGTTTTAGTACACTACCAGTCAAACGTTTTAGATCCACTACCAGTCAAACGTTTTAGTACACTACCAGTCAAACGTTTTAGATACACTACCAGCCAAACGTTTTAGTACACTACCAGACAAACGTTTTAGTACACTACCAGACAAACGTTTTAGTACACTACCAGTCAAACGTTTTAGATACACTACCAGTCAAACGTTTTAGTACACTACCAGACAAACGTTTTAGTACACTACCAGCCAAACGTTTTAGTACACTACCAGACAAACGTTTTAGATACACTACCAGTCAAACGTTTTAGATACACTACCAGCCAAACGTTTTAGTACACTACCAGACAAACGTTTTAGTACACTACCAGTCAAACGTTTTAGATACACTACCAGTCAAACGTTTTAGTACACTACCAGCCAAACGTTTTAGTACACTACCAGCCAAACGTTTTAGTACACTACCAGTCAAACGTTTTAGTACACTACCAGTCAAACGTTTTAGATACACTACCAGTCAAACGTTTTAGTACACTACCAGCCAAACGTTTTAGATACACTACCAGCCAAACGTTTTAGATACACTACCAGTCAAACGTTTTAGTAACACTACCAGACAAACGTTTTAGATACACTACCAGCCAAACGTTTTAGATACACTACCAGTCAAACGTTTTAGATACACTACCAGACAAACGTTTTAGATACACTACCAGCCAAACGTTTTAGATACACTACCAGCCAAACGTTTTAGTAACACTACCAGTCAAACGTTTTAGATACACTACCAGCCAAACGCTTTAGATACACTACCAGCCAAACGCTTTAGATACACTACCAGCCAAACGTTTTAGTACACTACCAGCCAAACGTTTTAGATCACTACCAGTCAAACGCTTTAGATACACTACCAGCCAAACGTTTTAGTACACTACCAGTCAAACGTTTTAGTACACTACCAGCCAAACGTTTTAGATACACTACCAGCCAAACGTTTTAGTACACTACCAGCCAAACGTTTTAGATCACTACCAGTCAAACGCTTTAGATACACTACCAGCCAAACGTTTTAGTACACTACCAGCCAAACGTTTTAGATACACTACCAGCCAAACGTTTTAGATACACTACCAGTCAAACGTTTTAATACACTACCAGCCAAACGTTTTAGATCACTACCAGTCAAACGTTTTAGTACACTACCAGCCAAACGTTTTAGATACACTACCAGTCAAACGTTTTAGTACACTACCAGTCAAACGTTTTAGATCACTACCAGTCAAACGTTTTAGTACACTACCAGTCAAACTTTTTAGATACACTACCAGCCAAACGTTTTAGTACACTACCAGCCAAACGTTTTAGATCACTACCAGTCAAACGTTTTAGATCACTACCAGTCAAACGTTTTAGTACACTACCAGCCAAACGTTTTAGATACACTACCAGCCAAACGTTTTAGTACACTACCAGCCAAACGTTTTAGATCCACTACCAGTCAAACGTTTTAGATACACTACCAGTCAAACGTTTTAGTACACTACCAGACAAACGTTTTAGTACACTACCAGTCAAACGTTTTAGATACACTACCAGTCAAACGTTTTAGATACACTACCAGCCAAACGTTTTAGTACACTAACATTCAAACATTTTAGTACACTACCAGTCAAACGTTTTAGTACACTACCAGTTAAACGTTTTAGATACACTACCAGTCAAACGTTTTAGTACACTACCAGACAAACGTTTTAGATACACTATCTATCAAACGTTTTAGTACACTACCAGTCAAACGTTTTAATACACTACCAGTCAAACGTTTTAGATACACTACCAGCCAAACGTTTTAGTACACTACCAGTCAAACGTTTTAATACACTACCAGCCAAACGTTTTAGTACACTACCAGCCAAACGTTTTAGTACACTACCAGCCAAACGTTTTAGATACACTACCAGCCAAACGTTTTAATACACTACCAGTCAAACGTTTTAGATACACTACCAGCCAAACGTTTTAGTACACTAACAGCCAAACGTTTTAGATAAACTACCAGTCAAACGTTTTAGATACACTACCAGCCAAACGTTTTAGTACACTACCAGTCAAACGTTTTAGTACACTACCAGTCAAATGTTTTAGTACACTACCAGTTAAACGTTTTAGATACACTATCTATCAAACGTTTTAGATACACTACCAGTCAAACGTTTTAATACACTACCAGTCAAACGTTTTAGATACACTACCAGCCAAACGTTTTAGTACACTACCAGCCAAACGTTTTAGTACACTAACAGCCAAACGTTTTAGATAAACTACCAGTCAAACGTTTTAGATACACTACCAGCCAAACGTTTTAGTACACTACCAGTCAAACGTTTTAGTACACTACCAGTCAAACGTTTTAGTACACTACCAGTCAAACGTTTTAGATACACTACCAGTCAAACGTTTTAGATACACTACCAGCCAAACGTTTTAGTACACTACCAGTCAAACGTTTTAGATACACTACCAGACAAACGTTTTAGTACACTACCAGTCAAACGTTTTAGATACACTACCAGTCAAACGTTTTAGTACACTACCAGCCAAACGTTTTAGTACACTACCAGCCAAACGTTTTAGTACACTACCAGTCAAACGTTTTAGTACACTACCAGTCAAACGTTTTAGATACACTACCAGTCAAACGTTTTAGTACACTACCAGCCAAACGTTTTAGATACACTACCAGCCAAACGTTTTAGATACACTACCAGTCAAACGTTTTAGTAACACTACCAGACAAACGTTTTAGATACACTACCAGCCAAACGTTTTAGATACACTACCAGTCAAACGTTTTAGATACACTACCAGACAAACGTTTTAGATACACTACCAGCCAAACGTTTTAGATACACTACCAGCCAAACGTTTTAGTAACACTACCAGTCAAACGTTTTAGATACACTACCAGCCAAACGCTTTAGATACACTACCAGCCAAACGCTTTAGATACACTACCAGCCAAACGTTTTAGTACACTACCAGCCAAACGTTTTAGATCACTACCAGTCAAACGCTTTAGATACACTACCAGCCAAACGTTTTAGTACACTACCAGTCAAACGTTTTAGTACACTACCAGCCAAACGTTTTAGATACACTACCAGCCAAACGTTTTAGTACACTACCAGCCAAACGTTTTAGATCACTACCAGTCAAACGCTTTAGATACACTACCAGCCAAACGTTTTAGTACACTACCAGCCAAACGTTTTAGATACACTACCAGCCAAACGTTTTAGATACACTACCAGTCAAACGTTTTAATACACTACCAGCCAAACGTTTTAGATCACTACCAGTCAAACGTTTTAGTACACTACCAGCCAAACGTTTTAGATACACTACCAGTCAAACGTTTTAGTACACTACCAGTCAAACGTTTTAGATCACTACCAGTCAAACGTTTTAGTACACTACCAGTCAAACTTTTTAGATACACTACCAGCCAAACGTTTTAGTACACTACCAGCCAAACGTTTTAGATCACTACCAGTCAAACGTTTTAGATCACTACCAGTCAAACGTTTTAGTACACTACCAGCCAAACGTTTTAGATACACTACCAGCCAAACGTTTTAGTACACTACCAGCCAAACGTTTTAGATCCACTACCAGTCAAACGTTTTAGATACACTACCAGTCAAACGTTTTAGTACACTACCAGACAAACGTTTTAGTACACTACCAGTCAAACGTTTTAGATACACTACCAGTCAAACGTTTTAGATACACTACCAGCCAAACGTTTTAGTACACTAACATTCAAACATTTTAGTACACTACCAGTCAAACGTTTTAGTACACTACCAGTTAAACGTTTTAGATACACTACCAGTCAAACGTTTTAGTACACTACCAGACAAACGTTTTAGATACACTATCTATCAAACGTTTTAGTACACTACCAGTCAAACGTTTTAATACACTACCAGTCAAACGTTTTAGATACACTACCAGCCAAACGTTTTAGTACACTACCAGTCAAACGTTTTAATACACTACCAGCCAAACGTTTTAGTACACTACCAGCCAAACGTTTTAGTACACTACCAGCCAAACGTTTTAGATACACTACCAGCCAAACGTTTTAATACACTACCAGTCAAACGTTTTAGATACACTACCAGCCAAACGTTTTAGTACACTAACAGCCAAACGTTTTAGATAAACTACCAGTCAAACGTTTTAGATACACTACCAGCCAAACGTTTTAGTACACTACCAGTCAAACGTTTTAGTACACTACCAGTCAAATGTTTTAGTACACTACCAGTTAAACGTTTTAGATACACTATCTATCAAACGTTTTAGATACACTACCAGTCAAACGTTTTAATACACTACCAGTCAAACGTTTTAGATACACTACCAGCCAAACGTTTTAGTACACTACCAGCCAAACGTTTTAGTACACTAACAGCCAAACGTTTTAGATAAACTACCAGTCAAACGTTTTAGATACACTACCAGCCAAACGTTTTAGTACACTACCAGTCAAACGTTTTAGTACACTACCAGTCAAATGTTTTAGTACACTACCAGTTAAACGTTTTAGATACACTACCAGTCAAACGTTTTAGTACACTACCAGTCAAACGTTTTAATACACTACCAGTCAAACGTTTTAGATCACTACCAGCCAAACGTTTTAGTACACTACCAGCCAAACGTTTTAGATACACTACCAGCCAAACGTTTTAGTACACTACCAGTCAAACGTTTTAGATACACTACCAGCCAAACGTTTTAGTACACTACCAGCCAAACGTTTTAGATACACTACCAGCCAAACGTTTTAGTACACTACCAGTCAAACGTTTTAATACACTACCAGTCAAACGTTTTAGATACACTACCAGTCAAACGTTTTAATACACTACCAGTCAAACGTTTTAGATCACTACCAGCCAAACGTTTTAGATACACTACCAGCCAAACGTTTTAGTTACACTACCAGTCAAACGTTTTAGATCACTACCAGCCAAACGTTTTAGATACACTACCAGCCAAACGTTTTAGATACACTACCAGTCAAACGTTTTATTACACTACCAGTCAAACGTTTTAGATCACTACCAGCCAAACGTTTTAGATCACTACCAGCCAAACGTTTTAGATACACTACCAGCTAAACGTTTTAGTACACTACCAGTCAAACGTTTTAGATTCACTACCAGCCAAACGTTTTAGATACACTACCAGCCAAACGTTTTAGATACACTACCAGCCAAACGTTTTAGATACACTACCAGCCAAACGTTTTAGTACACTACCAGTCAAACGTTTTAGTACACTACCAGCCAAACGTTTTAGATACACTACCAGCCAAACGTTTTAGTACACTACCAGCCAAACGTTTTAGTACACTACCAGTTAAACGTTTTAGATACATTACCAGTCAAACGTTTTAGTACACTACCAGTCAAACGTTTTAATACACTACCAGTCAAACGTTTTACATACACTACCAGCCAAACGTTTTAGATACACTACCAGTCAAACGTTTTAGATACACTACCAGCCAAACGTTTTAGTACACTACCAGACAAACGTTTTAGATACACTACCAGCCAAACGTTTTAGTACACTACCAGCCAAACGTTTTAGTACACTACCAGTCAAACGTTTTAGATACACTACCAGCCAAACGTTTTAGTACACTACCAGCCAAACGTTTTAGATACACTACCAGCCAAACGTTTTAGTACACTACCAGCCAAACGTTTTAGATACACTACCAGACAAACGTTTTAGATACACTACCAGCCAAACGTTTTAGTACACTACCAGCCAAACGTTTTAGTACACTACCAGTCAAACGTTTTAGTACACTACCAGACAAACATTGAGAATTGTTTTTGTTTAAGGAATGTTTGACTGATAGTGTATTAAAACTTTTTACTGGTCGTGTGCATTGAAAGTAAAGAATGTTGTTCTCCTGTAAAGTTACTATTTTAAAAATACTTCTTTTTATTTAGACTGTGAGTGTATACAAGCTTAACCTTGTTTTCATGCCTTCTTTGAACGTAAGTGGTTTCATTTAGCGTAGAGTTTCTCCACCTCGTTTCAGGAGCAGAACTTTATGATCTTTTTCACTCCCATCTCGAATCTCTGTGACCTTTAGAGCCACGGCTCCACACCAAATGAAGCGCAAAGCAAATAGTTTGAATGTCCTCCAATGCAAATTGATTTCCTTCGCTCCTCACAGAATGAACAAACAGATGAAGCAGCGCAACGAGCGTCATCTCTTCATTCAGAAGCTGAAAGTCTGAGCTCTTCCTCATAGGCTATAACTTATTGCCCAGTTTGAGCTGTTTTTGGATATTCTAATCCTTATTGGAACTCAGCTGCTCTGTCATCAGGGACGTCATCATGTCTAATTCAGAAACAACTGTGATTGGTCCCATTTTAGTAGTTAGAAGAGTCATCTTTGGTGTGCGAGATGCTATCTGCTATATACACACTCAAATTAATTTACTGTCGTTCAAATAAAGCGCTCAAAACATTGTGTTCAAAGAGAAAAGAGGCTGAGCGAGCTTTCTCTAGGCCTCGTTTGTTAGAGAGCTGGTTGTAAAGAGCTTTATAAATGAGTCTGTCTTGTATACCGGTCTGTGTAGAGTCTATGAGTGGAATTTACATTCATTCAGTCGTTCAGAGTGGTTGGAGGTGAAATAGTTCATTGCAGAGAAGCTCAGAAGCTCTTTCTTGATTTCTTCACAGCAGTACTGATAGAAACCCGGGGTTACGATGTCTAGGACGCGAATACAAATCTATTTATTTCTATGTAATGCCAGTAAAATAGTGATATATCTGAAAAAAAAACCAAGTTATTTGGAGACTATTTCACACCCTACGCGCACTCTTTCACTACGAATGCGCTTTAAAAACGTGTTACGGGCCAGAGCTATCATAAAACAATTTCTCAGACATCAGGCAGCGCATTCCTAACCATTTCACGCAATAGCTTTCTGGGAGGGAGCTTTTAGAGGCACCAAACTGGACGTCTGGTTCCATTCACCTCCACTGTGAAGAATTCTGACTCAATAATTGTATACGCACTGAACCAATTCTCATTCAACCACTCTCGACAAGTAATTCATCTCGACAAATCAATTACACACATCTAGAAACGTCAGCAGCAGTGTGTTAAGTCACAGACACTTAAAGCATAAACATGAATCACTGAATCAAGTAAACAAACAGATCTGAATCACCACAGCAAATAGTTTGTATTTGTTATTCATAGCAGTTTAAAACATCTTCATGTTGTGCTACCATGCATTCGCCAATGCAGCTGTTTAAATAGCAATAGGTCCACCAGTTATTCCTTTACTGCAGCTCAGTGTCTGTCTTTCTTTCTGAGTGGTCTCAGAAGTGACAGTTTGAGGGCAGATGGTCAAAGCTTTGGGGTGTCGCTGAAGGTGACACACACACATACACACAGGTGAGTGAGCAGAAGAGAGCCTCGGCGTTCCTCCAGAGAATGAACTATGCAAGAGTGAGCTTAACAAAGAGGTCGATGGCCCTGCACCTCCACATTTCCACCAGCCAAGTCCCAAAATTAGCATTCTCACAATTACAGTAACGATTGTCTTGTGTTTGCCGTGTCCTCGATTCCTTTTCTTTCTACACCTCCCACACACAGTTCTGAATAGCGCTGTTATTACTGGAGTCATAATGTCTGGATAACTCTAACGAATAAACTAAGGCTATTCCAGTCCAGTCAGTCTGCACTGATCTGATGTGAGTACTTTAATGCATCAGTCAGTCAGAGTATCAGTCAGTATTGATCTGATCTGATTTGTGTTTTCATGTATACAACCACAGTGTCTAAACTGGATGTGCTAATGAACGTGATAGTAGAATCACACTGAAATGATATTGTGGACGAGCTTTCATAGTGGCATTAGCATTTTATAGAGTGTTCATTGGCTTATGTTCAGACATGTCTAATGATTTGGCTGCAGGTTACTGTAGCACTCTGCAGTGAAATCACTTATTCATATAGATCGCTCTACTGAATTGGCTCAGAGTCCAAGCTTAAACACGTTTTGTGCTTCTAACTCTATTGGATTTTAGACTTGTACTTTGAGTGACCTTATACCTCAGTTATAATATTTTGTTTCATTGATTGATTGACAATTCCATTTCATCATAACACTATCAAATTACAGTAGTGACTTTCAGAAGTTTTTTTTCAGAACAGCCTTCACAATACAAACAAGGTAATGTTTCAGAAAGAGTGTTTCAGTAGTGAGTATTTTTTAAGGTTACACTAAGGTTGTGCGATATTGACCAAAAATGATATCTGGGTATTCTCTGTAATTTTATGGATAATGATAATAAACGATATTTAACATTGTTTAAAAATGTGTCTTAAAATAAAGTCTTATATTTTACTAGCTTGCACCTTCTAAAAGTTATTAATATCCATCCATCCATCCATCCATCCATTATCTTCCCATTTATCCCACTAGTCGGGGTCACGGGTGGTGGGGTGTGGGTTGGAGCCAATCCCAGCGTCATTGGGCGAAGGCTCTTCTCTCAGTAGTAGTGAGCGCGTGGAGTCAAGGCATTTTAATCGTTGGTGTTTTTTCCCAGTCAGTAGCGTACTCGATAACATCAGCTCACGCATCGTTAACACGGAAATTAAGATAATATCGTAAACGATATATATATCGCACACCCTTAAAATCAAACTTAAAATCAGTTGGCCAATTGTTCACCATGTGGCCTTGAGGGACAGGGATGCAGTCTTCCTGCTTCCAAATGTAAATTGCAGGGGTGTGGCTAAAAGAAGGCTCCACCTATAGACTAACGAGTGTAATTTCAGGGTTAAGGGTTTAGGACAGACACCTCTTAATAAATAGTACTCTATTATACTCTATGATGCTTTTGAATATGTCTAGATTAATACAAGCAGGTTTATACAGATCACAACACTCATTCATTGTTTTTATTGTGTGTAGGCTACTTGTCATTTGTGCCTCTATAAGTCCAGTCGGAGCGTAGACTCTTAGTCTTTAACCAATTATAGATCACATGCGTTTAAGGTACCCTTTTAATATATTAGATGTAGAATGGCCATGCGCTTTCCTCCTGCTTCTGAGCCACTTAGCACTTATACTCTGCTTGTGCTTCTCCACCATGAATAAAAAAAAGAAAATCAAGGCCAGTGAACTCAGGCATACCTATGAAGGAGCTTTTAGAGGTTTTGAACACTTTGGATGTCTGGTTCCTATCATCAGCACTGAGAACCATTCTGACTCTTTCTCTAGAGTGGAGAATCTCACAGCAAAGAGCTCTGCATGTCTCTTTTACACGTCAGCCTTTCATTGATTCAGCAAATCAGCAGAGTTCCCTCTTTTAAACAGGTTTGCTGGTTCTTGTGAACCTGCACGAGCACCTTGTTGGTGTAAAAGGGGGTCTCCTCCAGCTTCACTGAAGGTAAACACAGTCTGAGAACACAGCTGCCGCATCCCTGGTTCATGTTTCTCGCTGCCACGGAACTATACATCAAGGGTCTGTCACTCTGAAAGAGCTTTCCAGAAAGCTTTGTTACGTTGTGTGTGTGTGTGCTTTACATCCTTGAACCTGCAGAATGCACCGAGGCCTCTTATGTGTGGGCTTTTATCTCCAGACCCCCCATGTACCTCTCACTCATTCTCAAACACACCTACTCTTACACATACACACAACACAAGAAAACCCTGCCCTCAAACCTCTGAGCTCCTGGATTCTCAAACCGCTCGGTATCTTTTTTCCTTCCTGTCTCACTTCCTCCTGCAGACGTGCGGAAAGACGGTGGCCTGATGGATGAGCCGCAGATACAATAGAAGGTTAATGAAAATAAAATACCACACTGGATGTTACTAAAAAAAACGTGAATAGACATGCATACAAATATGAACCGTGCTGACCTTAAAGTATTACTGTAACCCAGAGTTGATTAAAAACGTCAGAACATCGTTATTTTTACAGGTGATACCTTTTCTAGAGTTGTCTGGCTGCCGGAACTGGATTCTATTTCCTACTTTCAACATACGTGTTATAGTGTGAGGGCTGGATTCGCATAAACATGAAATTCACTTACATTTTCTCTGAGAGCTAGAGTGTAAATATCAAATACAGTGTCATGCAGAATTCAGAGACCACCTTTCATTAATTTCATTTCCAGCCATTAAATACAAAGTCAGAGTCAAAGTGAACTTTATTGTCATGCAGACTTTTTGGTGTTGTAGTTATTCGTTTGTGTTGGTCTTCTTTTCTCAGTGCATGGTTGGTAGAAGTCCCATTTTCTCTGTATATTTTAATAATTTCTTGTTTTTTTTTGGAAAGTAGTGTATTGTCTTTTTCTTCCATGTGTTTTTCCTAAAGATGGACCGATCAGCGTTTTTGAGGTCAATTCCTATTGCCAATCACCTTTCAGCACCATCGGCCGATAGCCGATACTGATCGAAGGCAGAGCTACATGTGGTTATTAGCGCAAGCAAGTCATGAAACATGTCTAAACTGGTTTATTACCAGTTTTAATGAGCTCATGTGAAACAGAATAATATTTTTAACAAAATTAACAGTAAATAAACAAAGTACTTCAAACAAATATCCCCAATACTGCAATCATTCAATTTAGACCCTTAATTTAAAACTAAATAAGCTAATTAAATAAATACAGTAAAAACTGCAGTCATTAAACACAGACTCTTTTATTTTAAACAAAAACTGCAATCATTAAATTTTGATCTTGAATTGCTGCTGCTGTTCTGTTTGTACCGGTCAGATCTGGTCTGTATGGTGTTCTGGGTTATTAGTTTTGTGTTAGCTGTGCGTGCTAGCTCTGCTGTTTGCTGATACTCACTGTATTCAGCCGCTTGTGTACTCTTAAGTGCCGTATCAGATTAGTAGTGTTAAATGTCTTTCACAGGCTTTCACGGAGTTCTTCTCTTCCTGGATGAAACACTAGCTGAATACACAGAAATTAGGCTTATTTGTTTTACACCATCGATCGGCTCTCGAGATCGGCTAAATGTGGGGAAATAGCGTCCGATCACATATTTTGATTAAAAATCGGCCGATACCGATACATCGTCGATCTATCCTTCCATCTCTAGTTTGTTCATTGCAGTCTACCACCTTAGATTTAACTCCTAGACGAGGATCATCTTCACTCGTGTGGAGCTGGTCTGGATCTGAAAAGACTGACGTTGCTCAGAAGACGGCAGTTTACAGACTTTGTAAGAAAACAGACGTTAAAGATCTACACAGCTAACCTGTTCATCATCTCCCAACAAACCACCACAAAGAGTATGAGGATTATGAACAGAGTATGAGGATTATGAACAGAATATGAGGATTATGAACAGAATATGAGGAGTATGAACAGAATATGAGGATTATGAACAGAGTATGAGGAGTATGAACAGAATATGAGGATTATGAACAGAATATGAGGAGTATGAAGAGAGTGTGAGGATTATGAACAGAGTATGAGGAGTATGAACAGAGTATGAGGAGTATGAAGAGAGTGTGAGGATTATGAACAGAGTATGAGGAGTATGAACAGAATATGAGGATTATGAACAGAGTATGAGGAGTATGAACAGAGTATGAGGATTATGAACAGAATATGAGGAGTATGAAGAGAGTGTGAGGATTATGAACAGAGTATGAGGATTATGAACAGAATATGAGGATTATGAACAGAGTATGAGGAGTATGAACAGAGTATGAGGAGTATGAACAGAGTATGAGGAGTATGAACAGAGTATGAGGATTATGAACAGAGTATGAGGATTATGAACAGAGTATGAGGAGTATGAACAGAGTATGAAGTGTATGAACAGAGTATGAGGATTATGAACAGAGTATGAGGAGTATGAACAGAGTATGAGGAGTATGAACAGAGTATGAGGAGTATGAACAGAGTATGAGGATTATGAACAGAGTATGAGGATTATGAACAGAGTATGAGGAGTATGAACAGAGTATGAGGATTATGAACAGAGTATGAGGAGTATGAACAGAGTATGAGGAGTATGAACAGAGTATGAGGATTATGAACAGAGTATGAGGAGTATGAACAGAGTATGAGGATTATGAACAGAGTATGAGGAGTATGAACAGAGTATGAGGATTATGAACAGAGTATGAGGAGTATGAACAGAGTATGAGGATTATGAACAGAGTATGAGGAGTATGAACAGAGTATGAGGATTATGAACAGAATATGAGGAGTATGAACAGAGTATGAGGAGTATGAACAGAGTATGAGGAGTATGAACAGAGTATGAGGATTATGAACAGAATATGAGGAGTATGAACAGAATATGAGGATTATGAACAGAGTATAAGGAGTATGAACAGAGTATGAGGATTATGAACAGAGTATGAGGAGTATGAACAGAGTATGAGGATTATGAACAGAATATGAGGAGAATGGAGAGTATGAGGAGTATGAACAGAGTATGAGGAGAATGAACAGAGTATGAGGAGTATGAACAGAGTATGAGGAGTATGAACAGAGTATGAGGAGTATGAACAGAGTATGAGGAGAATGAACAGAGTATGAGGAGAATGGAGAGTATGAGGAGTATGAACAGAGTATGAGGAGTATGAACAGAGTATGAGGAGTATGAACAGAGTATGAGGAGTATGAACAGAGTATGAGGAGTATGGAGAGTATGAGGAGTATGAACAGAGTATGAGGAGAATGAACAGAGTATGAGGAGAATGGAGAGTATGAGGAGTATGAACAGAGTATGAGGAGTATGAACAGAGTATGAGGAGAATGGAGAGTATGAGGAGTATGAACAGAGTATGAGGAGTATGAACAGAGTATGAGGAGAATGGAGAGTATGAGGAGTATGAACAGAGTATGAAGAGTATGAACAGAGTATGAGGAGTATGAACAGAGTATGAAGAGTATGAACAGAGTATGAGGAGCATGAACAGAGTATGAGGAGTATGAACAGAGTATGAGGAGTATGAACAGAGTATGAGGAGAATGGAGAGTATGAGGAGTATGAACAGAGTATGAAGAGTATGAACAGAGTATGAGGAGTATGAACAGAGTATGAAGAGTATGAACAGAGTATGAGGAGTATGAACAGAGTATGAAGAGTATGAACAGAGTATGAGGAGTATGAAGAGCTTTGGGAGCGTTCTGTCCAAGACTAGCTTAAACCAGTTAAGGTGTCTGGCTAAACACACACTCAGCAAACTTCAGCGCAGCCCCCCTGTGACCCAGACTATCTGGACAAAGTGGAAGATAATGTATGGATGGATGGATGGATATTAATATCCTTTTAGAAGTGCTAGCTAGTAACTTTTACAAACAAATATTTAAATAAATGTAAAATATGGTTTATTATCGTTATTAACGAAATTACAGAAAATATCTGTATATAATTTTTTGTCAATATCTCACAACCCTGCTACTCATTGGTTTATCAGTCTGCTGAGCTCTGTCCAGGGTTGTCTGCCCCATGTAATAAAAGTTAGAGCCACTAAAAACCTGTACTGGAACAGTTGCGATCATAACAACATACAGCGCGTGAGCGGCTGGAACATATTGTGTTTATTGAAATGTTCCAGCTACAAAGGAGGGTGTAAGATTCTATACTAACGCTCATGTGCTCTGCGTATGTGTGTGCGTGCATGTGTCCGCATGTGGGGCGAACAGGGACTGGACTATATTTGGGAGGCCAAGCGTGGCTGATGATCCCTACACCTGCTGTGGGACTGGAATTGTGTACCCTCATTGTGTTTATGTGCTGACAGCAGGACTCTGACTGGCATACACACACACACACACACACATACACACACACACACACACACACACACACACACACACACACACACACACACACACACACACACACTGACATGCCTACGCTCACACATAGACAAAATTAATTAAAATTAGAATTAAAATGAGCGAGGATTAGTTGAAAAAATGCAGACAATGTCCCTGTTGTCTTATCCCATCTACAGAGCATGCTTTCCGCCTTCAGCTACAGAGCACCCCTCTGCCTGAGTGTCTGCCTGGAGCTTAAAGGAACCGTTAGTGAAAAATCTTCATTTCAACAGTTGCCCTTTTACCCTGGTCGGCCACGACTATTTCTGAAGCGTGCCTCTTTACTGTTGCACTATGAGCTACGAGGCTGCTGTAGTAGTAAAGGCTTAGGCCTGGCTGATGTGCGCAGTAGTAGTAGCAGTCTTGAAGCTTTAAGGTTGTCTGTAATTATGTCCACTTAACAAGATAAAAACAAGATAAAACAAGATAAAACAGCCCACCTATTATGGTTTTGTCTTTTATTACAACAGTTCTGGTTTAGTGTTTTTCAGGGGTTCTCCGAAAAGCTTAACAGGCCAGTACATCCGGATCCTGTCACTGTTATTTGTGGATTTTCAGATTCAGTGTTCAAATTACCATATACTCAATAACAAGGTTTAATGGCGGCTATGGTTGCTGCTAAAAAAGTTATTTTATTGAACTAGAAATCACCTTCTTCACCAAATTTTAAACATTGGCTATCAGATTTGTTCATATTATTACTGTGGAGAGGTTGCATAGTTGTGAGGCAGGTAAACAGATGTTTTAACCAGGTTTGGGGTCCATTTTTGGACCACTTGAAGTGACCTGAAGTGCCTCTTGGGTCCTACCTCTGTCTCTATTTTTTTTCCATGTATTATTGTATTTATTTTATTTTTTCCTCTCTATTTTATTTTATTATTATTATTTTTATTAATTTATTTATTTTTTATTTGTAATGTTTTATTTTATTTTATTTTATTTTATTTTATTGTTTTAAAACTGCAACATAAAATTAGGTTAGGTTACAAATCAACACAGGCATGTTTGTGGTGGGCTGGAGTTCTTTTTTGTGGTAGTATGGTGATATACACAGTTGACCAATCATTGCTTTCTGTGTTAGCTTTACAGTTACAGTGCAAAACTAGGGACACATCAAACACTAGATGGTTTGGCTTAGTTTAGGTATTTGTTTTTACACAGAATCAGTGTTTAAACTACTGCCTGTTATCAGTACAGAGTATAGTCAAACGTGAATATGACCATGTAGTTAAACTATTTGTATTAATGTATTTATTTCAGTTCATATCATGGTATAGTTAGATTTTAGATGCTAAATTATACCTATTTAGGTTAACATTGGTGTATTATTCTGAAATGTCACTTTGCATTCAGCCAGAACCAGTTTAACAATCTAATATTACTAATACTAATATTTTTATTAGTAAAAAAAATCAAAAATGGCTGGATGAATTTGTGGCAAAAACACTGCTAACTGTTGTTTTATGTCTTCTTCATCAGCTTTTTGTTTTCAAAGTTTCCGTTCCACCATAAACGGAGTAGCAGTTATACTGTGAACACCTGCACAGGCACATATTCATAACCGCCGCACAGTTTGAGGAAGGTGGACTGGGAATTCCGAAAAATAAGCCAGCTTCAGCTTTGTGAAATCACTCAAGTCATTTGTCTCGTACGTGCGTCAGATACACTTGAGCATCCAGCCATCAGACACTGCTGGAATTTGGAAAATATTACAAGCATTTAGGTTTCAGCTGGTCCACAGTTTGTTTTGCATGCGAGGCCTGAGACTACGACGTTAACATTAACACTGGTGGCTCTGCAGGCGAAACTTTGACTTGAGTATTTTTAATTGTTGATATTAAAACTGATGCATACGTGTTTATAAAATATAGAAATCAAAAAAGTAGAAATCAAAATCTGTTTCACCTCCATAAGTTAGCTTGTATAGAGTAGCAATGAAGAAGAGGGGCTTGTTCTACATAAGAGCAGCTGTAAAGAATATTTTGTAGTTTTGATTCATGCTGCTTATCTGTTTCAACAATAGTCTCTCTGACAGCAGAGTCGCATTCAGGGCCAATACATCAGAGGATCCATATTTTTTGGCCCGATTGATTGAGCTGTAGTTTAATGTCTTCTAAAGCCAGACGCATGCTGTGTGAATTTAGAAGTCTTATTCTTTGGTCTCTCTTGCTGTACAATAATTCCTGGTCCTACCTAAAACAAAGACCCTACAGACAGCTCTGTCTATGGACAGTTTGAAATAAAACTGTTTTATACAAAATAACACGCTGCACGCTGAGTACTGAGCAGCTTGACCTAGTGCACTGTGCATATACACGGCGGGACAGAATGGTCTCTGTTTACAAAGGCAGTTTTAAAAAATCACAGCATTAGTGTTTATACGTTGCCACTATATTCATTTAAACAGAGTAAATCAACATGTACAGACTTTGGTACAGACTGCATTTTGCTTTTGTCTCCACCCATATTAGGGAAGCAGTTGTGACATTTTTTCCACGTCTTTGTCTCCACCTGTATTGGGGAAGCTGTTGTGCTTGTGACTGTGTGGACTTGAAAAGGGGCCACAGTGGGAATATAGTACTATGGAAGAGTTTTTAAAGTTGACCTTTTTCATCATTTGTTCATTGGCGCAGCCGTACACTTGGTTTATGTCACATGGGCATCAGAATCGGGGAGTTTTTATGAGTACAAGTAAATGAGCTTGGTCTCGGTCTGGTACCCAACGACAGTCTTATGCTGACCCTACACTAGAAGACTCTGAAAAGATTTTTAATAGACTAAAGTCTGACACCCTCTCACATCTAAACACTAGTCACAGAGTTTTAGTCACAGACTAGTCACAGGCTATGATTTTTGACTTTCAGAGTCACTATTTACAAAACTGCAACTCAAGATTATTTCCCATTTATATGATTGAAGCTAGCAACATTCAGCTAAACTGTATGTTTCACTGGTAGGCTAATTGTAAACACTGTAGGCCCGTTCGACTGGGATTTCGAGGGCTTCAGCAATTTCTATCCACTTTTTTTCCTTTTCCACTCCGTCGTGGTGTAAATGTGAAAGAGGCACTCTTGTTGACTCCACAGCTCACTCCACAGCTCCACCAGTTTCTCCTCCTTTTGTACAGTCCTGAAGAACAGCAGTTCCTGAACCCTCGCCGGACTCCCCTCCATGTCTAACTTCTTTACCCGCTAGCCATTCCTGTACTTGCCACATGGCTTCCTGCTTGGTGGTGAACAGAGCTCTCCTATTGGTTGTCAGCAATGTTCACGTCACTGTTTGCGTGAGCCTAGACTGAAGACTAATTAATAGATAATATTAAACACGGTTGATTTTGTCAGAACGCTCAGTTGAAAAAAAAGACTGACTTAAAGCTGCAGTCTTGACCACCTTACACTAAACGATCGAGATGATGTGAGCGTGACTCAACTTCAGCAAGACTCAGCATTAGTAAGGTCAGCATTAGTATTGACGTATCTGTTTTTATTAAAAAATACCTACTGACACCGATATAATTCCAATATCATCACTCAGCCCTGAATCATTCCCTTTAGTTTTCACCATATACACACAGACTTCTGTATATCTGTATGTTCTGTATATGTTTCCAGAGTTGGAAAGCCAAAACAGAGGCTTGGAACAGAAGCAGCCCAGCTCAGGGCTGGCGGACGGCTTTCCTGTGCTAATTTGACGCAAAACACGTCGACGGTTAACTAAACTTTTGTCTCGGGTGAACTCTCCTCCTGCACCCTGGCTGCGTTCGGACATTCCTGCACGCGCACCCTGCATACACACAATTACCGCTTGTTAGGAAAAGTGTGATATTGTAAACACACCACCCACCCACGCCCCCCCCCCCCTCCCACCGCCTTTCTTCCTATAATTACATCTTCTGTGAACCCTGGAGGACACGGTCCTTGTGGACGCCTTGTCATCCCTCCAGCCGGCCTCTTCTGCTCTGCGTCTCTCTTTATCATCTCTCTCCCAGACCAGCTCGGCTGACCTCTCCCCTCCACCCCAGCCAGTTGTCCTGCTCCTCATGTCGCTCCGGCTTTCATAACGCTTTGTTTACAGTGAACGGCGTGCCAGGCTTTAACCCTCAGCAGTGGCGATCTTGGTCAGCATCACCGAAAGCTTGCTGTAGTCTTATAGGACTCGTTTCTTTATCGTAGCTCATTAAAAGAGGTGGGAGGAGGTGTGGATTCTAAAGTTTTAAAATCAGAGTTTGGACAGCAGGTGAAAAGGCTGTGAAGTGTGGAACCTGTTCAAACAGAACGTGATGAATGCGCTTCATTCCAGAACTATGCAGTCAGTTGTGCAATTACTGCGTCAGATTTAAATATCGCAGTAAATCAGACGGACATCAGAGCAGTAACTCCTGAGGGTTAAATGAAAGTTTAATTGGTTCTTTTTTTATCTCATTGTTTTTTTTTTTCTTTGTAGCCTCTCCTTCCATGTTTGCACTTGTTCCCTGTCCCGTCACCCCGCTGCGGGGCCGTTTGCACCCTGGGCCCAGTTCGTTTGCCGGCCCGTCCGCAGCGCTCTAATTGGAGAAAGGAGACAGGTGGCGCCACCCGGTTGCGCGGGGGCCTCGTTAGCGCAAGGCTGTGTAATCTCTTTGTTTTTGCAGTGTGAATATGGAGGCCAGTGCATGAACTTCTGACGCCAGGCCCTGCAGCGCCACTCACCCATGCTGATCCCCCCCACCACCCCCTTCCGCTCCTGTTATTGTAAGATGTGTCAAGGGTTCTAGCCCACAACAACTCCAGAGTCTAAACAGTCACCCGCCCCTTTCCCCCGCCCCACTTCGCCCTCCCCCCACTGCCTCTCTGGGTTCTCTCGCAAGACAAGGACAGTAAAGGCTGAGGTGAATGTGCCGCATGTTTCTAAGACTGAGCAGTCTGTACTTTAACACACTCATGATAGAACAGACCTCCTAATTACTACATTGCACAACTCATTCCTTTCAGAGCTTTTGTACACTCATTTGTGCGGTTCTTTTGGGGTTCAAATCAAAATTAGCAACACGAATGGAAGTTCGAAGTTGGTGTTAGTTAAGCGTTTTAAATTAGAAGGGATAGTACTCATTGTTTAAAAGCTTTTATCTAATCAATAAGTGTATTTTTACCAGTAAGAACACCAGCTATCATTAGAACAGATGTAAATAATCATGCATACAATACAAAGTAACATGAATATCTTCAGGAGTATTAACAGAGTATGAGGAGTATGAACAGAGTATGAGGAGTATGAACAGAGTATGAGGAGTATTAACAGAGTATGAGGATTATGAACAGAGTATGAGGAGTATGAACAGAGTATGAGGAGTATGAACAGAGTATGAGGAGTATGAACAGAGTATGAGGAGTATGAAGAGAGTATGAGGAGTATGAACAGAGTATGAGGAGTATGAACAGAGTATGAGGAGTATGAACAGAGTATGAGGAGTATTAACAGAGTATGAGGAGTATGAACAGAGTATGAGGAGTATGAAGAGAGTATGAGGAGTATGAACAGAGTATGAGGAGTATGAACAGAGTATGAGGAGTATGAAGAGAGTATGAGGAGTATGAAGAGAGTATGAGGAGTATGAACAGAGTATGAGGAGTATGAAGGGAGTATGAGGAGTATGAACAGAGTATGAGGAGTATGAAGAGAGTATGAGGAGTATGAAGGGAGTATGAGGAGTATGAACAGAGTATGAGGAGTATGAACAGAGTATGAGGAGTATGAAGGGAGTATGAAGAGTATGAACAGAGTATGAAGAGTATGAACAGAGTATGAAGAGTATGAAGAGAGTATGAGGAGTATGAACAGAGTATGAAGAGCTTTGGGAGCGCTCTGTCCAAGACGGACCTAAACCAGTTAAGGTGTCTGATAAAATACACACTCAGCAAACTTCAGCAAGTCATTCACTAAATCAGCCTTCGTCTGATGACGCTGGGATTGGCTCCAGCCCCATCGTGACCTAGACTAGCGGGATAAAGAGGAACATAATGCATGGATGGATGGATATAAATATCCTTTAAGAAGTGTAAGCTAGTAAAATATATGACTTTTACAAACATATTTAAAAAAAATATAAAATAAAATTACAGAAAATATCCAGATATCAGTTTTTGTCAGTATCGCACAACCCTAGTATTAGGTGAGAACTGTAAATAATATACTGGGTTGTTTCCACAAGGAGAAGCTTGGATGATTAAATAAACACACTGACATGTAAAAATGATTCTGAATAATGAGCAATAAAAAGTGGCCGCCCAAGGAGTTTGGCTGCATGATTTGTTTTTATGGTCACAGTAAGTCCTACTGGGCTCTAGACCATGTCAACAAGTCTTTGTAGCTTTAATGAAGACCGGTATGTGGGTTGAACAGTTTCAGAGAAGTGTTGGGGGATGTATTAGAGAAAAACATTTGGGTGATCAGAGTTCGTTGGTTCCTCAGCTTTGTAGCTCCAGCACCGGTCATGCATATCTGTTTATTGACTCTGATACTTATTGATACTCACATTAATACTAATCTCCATAATTTGGTTCAGAAGAAATGAAAAATGAGAAGATGTGAAAAAGATTCCTGAAAAGGTTCTATTCATCTCCCTATAGGTGAAAATATTACCAACCACAAGCCATTCAAATGAGTTACCCCTGGTTCTCTCTGGTTCTTCAAACTTGGTGTCACGACCAGACAGATAAGCAGACACTCGCAGAGTTGGATGACAAGGTTTATTATAAAGGGCTTACCAACAACAGAGTCAAAACAGTCCATGTCGGCAACAACAGGCAGAGACCAAACACCAAAGCACATATCCAAAAACAAAGTCAACAGGGATCAAAACCAGAACCAGGTTTGGATGAATGCGCATGGCATATAATGGTTGTGTGACAGGTGAAGGCAATTAGTAGACCAGAGAGTCCGAACGCCGAGGAGTCACGTGATCCCCCGTGGCGTTCTGGGTATTGTAGTTCTCTGGGCAAGGCTCGTCTGAGGAGACAGGCACAGAAATGATGGGACAGACGAGTATGACGGGCCTGACACTAGGGCTACCTAGCAGTTTACGATTTGTGCTGTTATTGCTAGAGCCAGCCACCAACATGGAATTCAGTGGACTCTCACATGATCATCTGATTTAGACCATCAAAATATCATAATTACAAGCTGATTACAACGTTTTCTGATAAGGACAATCAGACATTCAGACATTCATACCTAGTTTTAACCTGAGACTGAAGTTGTCTTGTTGTTTGAATATTCCCAGTCCATCTTAAATGGTGCTGCAGTCATATAACTGCTGCACTGTTTAACAATTCAAAGAGAAGCTGCCAGACAGGAAGCTTCAGCTTTGTAGTTTTAGTGCTAGTAGCATTTTTTATTTTATTATTATTATTTGTTTAATTTTCGTAATCGGAATGGTAATCCGAATGCACTGGTGTACCAAACATATTTGCTTTTACAAGAACAGCTCTATAGGTTTCTGTAGCCTATTCTGGTTAATGTTTGTGTTTTTATTTTATTTATTTATTTATTTAGCCAGGCCTGACAGGCAGTAAATAAGAGGAAAAAGAGGAGAAAGAGAAAAAAGAAAAATAAATAAATTAATTAACTAATTAATTAATTAACTAATTAATTAATTAACGAAAGAAAAAAAAACAAAAAGAAGAAAAAAGAAAAGATATATATATAGATATACGTACATTCATACACATATCCACATATCTATACATACGCATATACATATATACAACCACACACAATTCTATTATTTGCAGCAATTTGTTTATGTGCCTCTGTCATGGAATGTACTCAATAATGAGGGCAAGAAACTGCAACCATGGTGCTGTGATCCAGAGTAGCATCGTAGTAGCATTTTTAAAAACAAGATTTAAACTAATAAAATATTCTACCTAGTGTTTTCTGTACAGAGCCACCAATACACATGTGCTATTACAGGACATTTCAACAAGGTAGCACAATTAGTCACAATACCGGGAGGCTATGTATAGAATGTGATATTTGTAAGTTTCTCGGTGTTGCTGATGTTACCTGTTCACATGCAGCTACTCTGAAAATCCTTTACTTTGTAGATCTTACTAGTTTTAAATCAGCTTTAATAGAACCAGCGTATTGAAGAGAAAGGAGCAGAACATGTGCACATGTTAAATAATCGTTTATGCTATAAATTGGTTGTTCCACAAATAGGTTTCTATTGATTTTTACTTAAAACGTACTTCAATTAAACGTAAAAGTTTTGTCATCTCACAAAGTTCAGAGTGTGTGCTGCTGTGCCCATATCAAGACTGATTAAGTGATTAAACTGCAGTTAAAGTACCAAGAGATTAGTCAGATTTGAGAAGCCAATTTGAAACACACTGTAAAGTCATTTAAGAGTGATAAGCTGAAGAATGTCACTAAACTGATTTTACTGTAGGCTTAAATAGCATACCAGCATCTTGTGGCTGCATTGTCTCTGAAAACAAATCAGATCAGTATTAGCTGATACTAGCAGTGTACAGTATTGAGTATTGCAGTGCTATATTTTGTGATACTGTATAGATTCTTAAAAACATAGTAGCAATTTTAAGCGAAGATGCATCGATTTGTGTTGTGCTTAAACCCCCAACCCATAGATAGCAGTGTTGTAATCTTCCACTCCAATGTAAACGTATTGTAAAGGTGTATTGCTAACAGTAGTATAAGTGATTGTGTCTGGTGATGTTTTTTTGTACAATTTTCCTAAAATTAGATAAAACAATATTGTAATATATTCAACCGTATAGTAACCGTATGGCCAGGCTCTTGCCAATACACAATACTTGGATGTAGGGCTGGGGCGACGCGTCGATGTAATCGATTACAAATTTAGTAACATTGATTAGCCTAACGTGTGTCGATGCATCACAAAGACGTCCGCGCCTACTGAAAGCATTGATTTATCCGGTGCATGGATTTATCACTCTCGAGCATCTAAAGTTGTGGGAGTGTTTCACACAGAAACACAACAGTGTGGTGCTCTGTCAGCTCTGCACAGTGGAGATGATCACAACAGTACAACTGCTATACACGAGCACCTGAAGCTCAAACATCCCGTAGAGCTTCATCAACACAGCAGCAGGACAGCACCTGTTTACCTGTTTATCTTATCTTATCAGATTATTTAAGATTATTAACACGTGTAACTTGTTTCTTTCAGTAGAGTCACCTGAAAAGTCTCATTGCTAACCGTTTCTTAATCGTCCAGTGTAGAACCTAAGACTGTTCTAGATACCGCGGGAGCTTTAAAACACACGTAGCTGCTTCTCAAACGACTCTCTGCCAAAATATATAGTCCACAAACTGTCCGAGTTCTTGTGTGTGAGGCGTGTAGGCTACGTATCATTTCTGCCTCTAAAAGTCGAGTCAGAGCGTAGACTGTTAGTCTTTAACCATTTATAGATCACCCTATAAATGTATAGGTATCCTTTAATACATTAAGATTAGGATGGCCATACGTTTTCCTTGTGCTTCTGAGCCCCCCACAGCGCAGGGTCATCAATTCCACAGCCCCTTATGTTCTTTTCACAATAAATTGCTACACACACATATAATACTTGAAGTTTATGAGAACAGGTGAAGAAATTTTGTTATCTACACTACCGCTCAAAAGTTTGTGATCACAATGAAATGTTCTTGTTTTCAATGGTCTCTAAAGAAAGTTGTTTCTTTCTGGTCATTGTGAGTCGGTCAGCAAGCCATCAACTGCTGATGCTTCAGATACTAAACTAACCTAGAATGTTGTTCCCTTTTATACTCACTTATTAGTAGAATGTTTTTCAGCTGTGCATCACAATTGATCAAGAGTGTCCTAACAACCAATTAGTCCAATAACATCCTTAACTTGGATTGGCGGTCGTACCAGGAGATTTAGACAGAGGACTGAGAATTACTGATAATAGAACTATATGCAAAATAAGCCTCTATACAAAAATAGGCTTTAATACAAACATTTTTATTCTATAAAAATCATCTGATACACTTACATTAATTGTGAAATGGACCATATTGTTTGTGAATTGCATGAAAATTGCATGAAATGAAATTCTAAAGTGATTCTAAACTTTTGAGCGGTAGTGTATTTATATGTATTCACAAAATCCTCCATTGGTTACAAATCCATAACAAAAGAATACAATTTTTAATACCTAAGACACTCACGTTAGAGAAATCTAAAAATTAGTAAATAAAAAAATAATCGGACAAAAAAGAAATGGTTATATTAATCGATTAAGAAATGAATCTTTAGGTGCAGCCTTACTTGGAAAGATAGAAGCTATACCTTTATATATCTTAGCCTCTATGTAGTGTGTGCTATCTGTTCACAACAGATGGTCGTAGTTGGTGTTTTTGGTTCTTGGGTGTAGATTCGGAATGACTGCCTAAATGAAGTGCTGCATTAATGCCTTGTGATAATCTTTATGTTTAATCCTGTGGTGCAGTGGGCCCGACTGGCTGTCCTGTAGATCAGAGCTCTGTGTGTGTATGTGTGTGTGTGAGGTGTGTGTGTGTGTGAGAACGTTAGGGGTCCAAACAGGCCAGCGCAGCACAGGTGTCAGAGGCACAAGGACACATCCTGCCTAATGCAGTCAGGCAGGTGTGGGGGTCAGCAAGGGTTTGTAGGGCAGCTCAGTGACCCCTGGTGTCCACCCTGCTTTGTTGGACTATCAAAGTAGCCTTTAATTAGGGCCTTTGAGTACCATTGTCCTCAGACTGTAATGCAGACACTTGGAAACAATCCCTTCATTAAAATCTCCTGTGGACTTGGCGAGTCGTCCGTGTTTCTTCACACTGATAGCGCATAGAAAAATCTCTTTAATTGAACATACCTGCTCCTGCCACAGTAGTATAAATATTTATCCATTCCAGACATGCCTGTGAACCCTGTGATTAATTAATGCTCGTTCTCATCGCCATCGCCAGGAATAACAAAAACATGTCATTTTATATGAGTTATTTCTCACTTGTAGTTCATGAGAACAGGTGGAGAAATGTAGTTATGTATATCTCGCTGTCCAATGAAAAACATGCATCTTCATTTTTGTTGATTTTGAGTTTTCTACATCATTTAAAACCAGTGGTTGTTTACATTGTAAGAGAATTCCATGATGAGTGGACCAATAGAAATGCTCTAAAATAGCTTGGAAAAATTCTGGTTCCATTGACTTACAGTTAAAGTATAGTAAGTTTTTGGTCTCTCCTGTAAAGTTCAATTTTGGAGATACTTGTTTTTTTATTGGATAGCGACTATATATATATAGTTAAATAGATATATATAAAATGTTTTCTATATGTCGCTGTCCATTGAGAAACGTGTGTCATTTCTATTTCTCTACATCATTTGGACACGACAGCAGCCGTTTACATCGTGTGAAAATTTGATGATGAATGGACCAATGAAAATGCTCCAATACAGCTTGGAAAATTCTGGTTCCATAGACTTAGACTGAAATTAAGGGCAGTTTTTGGAGTCTCCTATAAAGTTGGCATTTTAAAGTTAACTGTTTTTCTTTGGACAATGATGCGATATAATTTATTAACATTAACTTAGACTGTATTTGACTGTATGACTGACTCTATAACTCACCAAGGACTGTCATGGATTGTCGTAATGGAATAAATGTATATTTGAATGTATTGCACAATTATTATTTAATATTTTTTTTAAGAGATATGTAGTCATGTGTGAAGGATTGCGATTTATAACCTTTCGTCTACTGCAAATTATGACCACCTAAAAAAGTTTTGTACTTTTATAGTCAGATAGGAATTCACTGCCCTTACCATCCACACATCGCAAGTTAATACAGTCCTTTCTGCTTTACTCACAGTGGTTGAGTGGTCTTATTACTCTACTACCAACTTATATAATGAATTAAATTGATACTTGGCTTTGTTGGTAAGATATTGAGACATAATATATCTAAATAATATACAGAAGCGAATTAAATATCATTAATATATAGTTAAATATATTTAATTTTTAATATAAGCTATCACATGATCAGCAGTACTATCTCAAGCTAGCTTAAAGTTCATTTACATTCTTTTCTCTTCTAGTTATCACATCGCAGTACTTACGTAATGTAAATCTAAAGTGACTTCTAAGGGTTAAGCAGAGACAGGACTGGACTCTGTGTGTGAGGTATGAAGATCTCCTCTTTCCTCCGCTCTCCGGGTCTGGTGTTCTAAGGCTTTCCGAGGCAGGTTAGAAAAGCGGTATTGGGTGTGCAGAGAGAGTGTGTGTGTGTGTGTGGGGCAAAGAGGAGGGTGTTGATTGCTCAAGTGCTGTAATGATTCTTTTTGCAATATTGTTTTACAAGAGGCTGAAACAAGAGCCCCTCTGTTCCACGGTGTTGCCGGGCTCCTCAGTGAAAGGCCTAGTGTGAAGCCAGAGCAGAGCCGTCTCCACGCCGGCCAGCGCGCGCCATTAGCACTCGGAAGGCTTTTACTCCGACCTCGCTCGCTTTCCGAGATTTCACATTTACAGCAGCTAATTATTCAGACTCCAGATCTCACTCCCCCTCTCTCTCTCTCACTCGTCACTGGATGTGGGTGTGAAAAGGCATTAGTATTAATGCTCCGTGGCTAGTTAGTAATGCTGTGAACACCCTGTCTTAGTGGAGGTGTCAGACATGTTTCTCTCCTCATGATTCACTGCGTGGTCTTGTGATTCACTTTCCTCGCCACACAAAAGCCTCTTGGATTTCCTGCTGAATCAGGTTTTCAAAGGGTGTCTCCAGGCCCAGCTAGGCATCGTGACAAGTCCTCCTGCATTATGTGTGTTGTTCACTTATTTAGGCTGAAGAAGTTGCGCCTCGCTCAGCTGAAACTTATCTGCGGCGGAGGGCAAAGCTTCGAGCATCGCCAGGACTCCTCCAGATGTATTCAGCCATTGTGGATTCAGGGCACCGTTCGCCTTCAAGTAAATACAGCGGCGGGCTATAGCCTGAGGAAACCTGTGACAATTTGGCAAGCCGGCCTGACACAAACAAGGCGCCCCTCTCATTAGCGAGTAGCAAGCAGGAGAGCGAGGCCCGGCTACGGCGCTGGATCGGCCGAAGGGAACGCTAGTGCTGTTCTTGGCCACCGGCTCCAGTTGCCTCGGCGATGGAAAATCACAGGTCTGTCTCCGGTTGGGGCACCCATGTTCCAGCCAGGGGCCGCTGGTCAATGCGTAAGTGTAGCCTACTGAATGGCAGCGGCTAAAGGCTGGACTGCAGGTGGATTCAGGACAGGTTAACCTATCGGTGGTTCCGTTTAACCCATGTACCTTCAGTGGTCCAACCACAGCATCCAGGTACTGCGAGCTGTCCTCTAATTGGGACGACTAGGAATCAGTGTGTGAAATGTCCCCTGGAATTCAGGGGTGTCCCATGCTCTACTATTTGATGCTAGCTTCTTTTGGAAATGTAACTTCTGTTATGTGGTCTTCTAAACATTGAATGGGATTTGGCACATTTCCTTGTGTCCTGTTTGGGAAATGGGTAAAATTCACTCCATTGTTTTCATACATGCTCTGCCATAGTTTCTACTTTTTCACAGGTATCCTGGATATAATTACAGTTGCCACTTGTCGAGAAGGACCAACTGAGGGAAAAATTTGCAGAGTTTTGTTGAGTTGCTGTCGGGTTCAGACAGAAATTTGGCAGGCTGCTGTTGGGTTAAGGCAGAGCTTCCTGGGTTGCTGTTGCGTTCAGGCAGAATTCTGTTGGGCTACTGTTGGGTTTAGGCAGAATTTTGTTGGGCTACTGTTGGGTTTAGGCAGAATTTTGTTGGTCTGCTGTTCGGTTCAGGCAGAATTTTGTTGGGCTACTGTTGGGTTTAGGCAGAATTCTGTTGGGCTGCTGTAGGGTTCAGGCAGAATTTTGTTGGGCTACTGTAGAGTTCAGGCAGAATTTTGTTGGGCTACTGTTGGGTTTAGGCAGAATTTTGTTGGTCTGCAGTTCGGTTCAGGCAGAATTTTGTTGGGCTATTGTAGAGTTCAGGCAGAATTTTGTTGGGCTACTGTAGAGTTCAGGCAGAATTTTGTTGGTCTGCAGTTCGGTTCAGGCAGAATTTTGTTGGGCTACTGTAGAGTTCAGGCAGAATTTTGTTGGTCTGCAGTTCGGTTCAGGCAGAATTTTGTTGGGCTACTGTAGAGTTCAGGCAGAATTTTGTTGGTCTGCAGTTCGGTTCAGGCAGAATATTGTTGGGCTGCTGTTGGGTTCAGGCAGAATTTTGTTGGTCTGCAGTTCGGTTCAGGCAGAATATTGTTGGGCTGCTGTTGGGTTCAGGCAGAATTTTGTTGGTCTGCTGTTGGGTTCAGTCAGAATTTTGTTGGGTTACTGTAGAGTTCAGGCAGAATTTTGTTGGTCTGCAGTTCGGTTCAGGCAGAATTCTGTTGGGCTGCTGTTGGGTTCAGGCAGAATTTTGTTGGTCTGCTGTTGGGTTCAGTCAGAATTTTGTTGGGTTACTGTAGAGTTCAGGCAGAATTTTGTTGGTCTGCTGTTGGGTTCAGTCAGAATTTTGTTGGGTTACTGTTGGGTTCAGGCAGAATTTTGTTGGGCTGCTGTTCGGTTAAGCAAGAATTTTGTTGAGCTGCTGTTCGGTTCAGGAAGAAATTTCTAATTCTGTAATGCGGTCTTTCAAACATTAAATGGCATTTAGCATGTCTTTAATTTGGGAAACAGGATAAAATTTTATCCAACAAACCCTTTAAAAGATTTTCAGATGCTGTGTCAAATTTTTTTAGAGATTTTCTTGGCATAGTTACAGTTGCTGGTCTATGAAGAACCTAATGAGGGAATCAATTTATAATAATGCCTCCCTGTTAGTTACGAGTGAAGCAACTAAACAATGAGCTTTTCCTAAATTTGTATAAGGGCTATCTTTGTCTAATGAGCACCATACCGCTGACCTAATCCGCAAGTGGGTTCTAGCATCTTTAGTACTCCTAAATGTTTTACACAGTACCTAAGAGGAAGTTTTAGGGGGAGTTATGTTTATGCTGTGTTTATAAAATAATTTTTTTTTTTTTAATTTTTTATGTGTTCTCAACAATAGTGTTTTGGTTATACAGAAAAGCTAAACTGTCACTGTGGACTCTTACCACAGTATTTTTCTGCAGGCTCATTTCATCGCATGAAATGTCAATGGCCCTTCTGTCTGGTAGAGATGTCTGTTGCTTCGCATGAAAAGCTCCTGGAGCCCTGGAGCCTTGCCACGGGCAGCAAGGTTTATGTGAAAAACGAAGATTCCCCAGTGGTTCTACCGTGATGCTCTGAGTCTGTGATTGTGATGGCTGAAATGATTGGAATTCAGTGGTTACAGCCCCGTACAACTTCCACTTTCTCTTCTTCTCTTCCTGGGGGACTTAGCACATTCCTCCACGACTAATGGAGCAACAAACAAGCAACTCTGTCAAGCTCAACACTGTAAAATAAACATGCTTTGATGCACTCTTCAGTTCAACTCATATCATACCGAGTTCACCTTACTGAAGCTAATTCAGCAATGGTGATTCAGTTCTGTACAATTGCTGTATTTATTCAATCCTGAATCTGCATCTTCAGAATAAAGTAGAATTTGTTTTATTTATTATTTATTTCATTTTAATTCCCCAAACTGCTGCTTAGATGACCCTCTGGCATCTCAGCTCAAAATCACAACCTATTGAACTGACCTCACTTCATTCCACAAAGAACTTGATATATTTATTTAAACTTTGCCTTTTCATGTAGAGGTTTGCAAGTGTTAAGGCATAATATCTTACATATTTCTTGGGCCCCTTTCACCCTGTGGGCCAGCACTACAAGGGAACATAAGAGGCACTATCAATAATCTTGTTAAGTCACATTTGGTCTCCTCTTAGTGACCATATGGTTCAGACAGGATGTTGTCAATCTACTGTCGGATTTACACCCAGACACTACAGAATATTGTTGGGCTACTGTTTGGTTCAGGCAGAATATTAGTGGGCTACTGTAGAGTTCAGGAAGAATATTGTTGGGCTACTGTAGAGTTCAGGCAGAATATTGTTGGGCTACTGTTTTGTTGAGGCAGAATATTAGTGGGCTACTGTAGAGTTCAGGCAGAATATTATTGGGCTACTGTAGAGTTCAGGCAGAATATTAGTGGGCTACTGTAGAGTTCAGGAAGAATATTAGTGGGCTACTGTAGAGTTCAGGAAGAATATTGTTGGGCTACTGTAGAGTTCAGGCAGAATATTAGTGGGCTACTGTAGAGTTCAGGCAGAATATTAGTGGGCTACTGTAGAGTTCAGGCAGAATATTGTTGGGCTACTCTTTGGTTCAGGTAGAATATTGTTGGGCTACTGTTGGGTTCAGGCCGAATATTGTTGGGCTACTGTAGAGTTCAGGCAGAATATTAGTGGGCTACTGTAGAGTTCAGGCAGAATATTGTTGGGCTACTCTTTGGTTCAGGTAGAATATTGTTGGGCTACTGTTGGGTTCAGGTAGAATATTAGTGGGCTACTGTAGAGTTCAGGCAGAATATTAGTGGGCTACTGTAGAGTTCAGGAAGAATATTGTTGGGCTACTGTAGAGTTCAGGCAGAATATTGTTGGGCTACTCTTTGGTTCAGGTAGAATATTGTTGGGCTACTGTTGGGTTCAGGTAGAATATTAGTGGGCTACTGTAGAGTTCAGGCAGAATATTAGTGGGCTACTGTAGAGTTCAGGCAGAATATTAGTGGGCTACTGTAGAGTTCAGGAAGAATATTGTTGGGCTACTGTAGAGTTCAGGCAGAATATTGTTGGGCTACTCTTTGGTTCAGGTAGAATATTGTTGGGCTACTGTTGGGTTCAGGTAGAATATTAGTGGGCTACTGTAGAGTTCAGGCAGAATATTAGTGGGCTACTGTAGAGTTCAGGCAGAATATTAGTGGGCTACTGTAGAGTTCAGGCAGAATATTAGTGGGCTACTGTAGAGTTCAGGCAGAATATTAGTGGGCTACTGTAGAGTTCAGGATGAATATTGTTGGGCTACTTTAGAGTTCAGGTAGAATATTGTTGGGCTACTTTAGAGTTCAGGTAGAATATTGTTGGGCTACTTTAGAGTTCAGGTAGAATATTAGTGGGCTACTGTAGAGTTCAGGCAGAATATTGTTGGGCTACTTTAGAGTTCAGGCAGAATATTAGTGGGCTACTGTAGAGTTCAGGATGAATATTGTTGGGCTACTTTAGAGTTCAGGTAGAATATTGTTGGGCTACTGTAGAGTTCAGGATGAATATTGTTGGGCTACTTTAGAGTTCAGGTAGAATTTTGTTGGGCTGCTGTTGGGTTCAGGTAGAATTTTGTTGGGCTACTGTTTGGTTCAGGTAGAATTTTGTTGGGCTACTGTAGAGTTCAGGTAGAATTTTGTTGGGCTACTGTCAGTTTCAGGCAGTATTTGGTTGGGCTACAGTTGGGTTCAAATCCAGACACTACAGAATTATGTTGGGCTGCTCTCAGGTTCAGAAATAATTTTGCTACAAATTAGTTCAGATGGAATTTGATATGCTTTCTGTAACACACCGACAGAACTTTGTCAACTACAGAATTTTGGTAGGCTGCAGCTTCAGACAGAATTGATGTCTACAATTAGACTTTTTTTTGTCAGGCTACAGTCGGGTTCAGACAGACCTCTGTTGGACTTCAGTGGGGATTTAAAATTGGGTTGGGTTGAAGTTGGGCAAAATGGAGTATTTTTGGTTTCAGAACGAAATTTCAGATCTGAGTGATTGTTTGAGCATCTGGGTGAGATTGGCATGGTGGAACATCAGGAAGATCAGCGTGGGGAGCTGAATGAAGTCCAGAGATGTGGCCCGCTTCGAATTTCATTGGGCATGGTGGAATGCGGTCCGAGCTCCCCCTGTCTCTGCGGCTCTATTATACAACAGTGCACACCCCCTCAAAAGACCAGTGCAGACTGGAGGAGAATCAAACCCAGACGCTGCAGTCTGACAGCTGCTTCTCCAATCTACGCTCCACGTTATAGCCTTTTATCGGACATGAGGAAACCTCATTAAAGGGTCCTTTGGAATCGCCCCCTTCTGAACTTTTGTTCTTACTCTTTTACCGCTCCACGGTCTCCCCCTCCTCTTCGATAAAGAAATAAAGAAAGGCACTGTATGGTCCATGACACTCTTTACTGGTATTACTTTAAACAGGAAGCCACTGTCAGTTTTATGGAGCTTGGTCTATAGTCTCAGGCCTCAGACAAAACCATATCCATATCCTCCTGTTCACATAAACAAGTCTGTGGTCGTCCTTCACGCCGACGCTGTTTCGTTCCGTCACGCTATTGAATGAAGGCTGAATTCTTCAAAAATAAAGAGCTCATGTGGTAAAAATGCCCACGGAGTCAGACAGGTCATAACTTCTTTCACATGACTCACCGTTTGAGGTGATTTTCACGTTTTTACAACCACGGCCATCACCCAGCAGCTTTCGGTGAGATGCCGTATGCGTGTGATTCACTCTGACAGGTCTTGTTTTCCTGGGCCAACTTTGACTTCCGTCTGCGTTCTTTCTGAGAACTCCAGTAAAGCTGGAACTTGAGCCTCGGCGTGACCACGTCACATCTCCAGACCCAGAGCTGCTCTGTGGTCCACAGCTTGATGCTTTGACCGCGTGCACTGTGCGTCTGTTCATGCAAATTAAAGCCAAAACATGAAAACAAGATCTATAAAACTGAATATCACTGTGTTACAACATCACATGACATCTTAGTATCTACTGTGCTGTGGGGCTTTTCATTCCTGTGAACAGTCTGCAAAGCTATACAGCTCAAAGTACACGCCAAAGAGAGAAACGCTCTCCCACAGAAATCACTGCTGTTGCAGCTCGAAACACCTCATGGCAATTCCAGCCTTTGTCTCTCCAATCTAGCTTCTGAAGGTGGATCAGTTCTACCGACTTGTTCTACTTGACTTCCAGCATCGGAGTCTGGCTCAAACTGATACAGCAGAACCACACCACTGTGAAAACAGCCACAGGATTAGAGATGGAACTTGTGGCAGGATGCTATTTTTGGTGGCTGAGGTCACAACAGAGTGGGCAAGCTGACCAGTCAAAGCACACTGGGCTCACTGGGAGGCGGGGCTTAAAGGCAGATGGTGAATGCAGAAGTACAGTATAAGAACGTATTTTGGGAATTTTGAAGCATGTAAATAGTAAACCCCAAAAATACAATTATCAGCATTGAAAATATGATGCTTACTTTCGTTCATGTTACACAACAAGCTCTTTATGCTGTATTGTTGTATACATCGTTGCTGTCCAATGAAAAATCAAAATTTTTGCAGATTTTGCGTGATCTACATCATTTAAACACGCCAGTGGTCGTTTACAGTGTGTGAAAATTTCAGTATGAATGGACCAATAGAAGTGCTTTAAAATAGCCTGAAAGGAATTCTGGTTCCATTGACTTACATTGAAAGGAAAGTATGTTTTTGGTCTCTCCTGTAAAGTTGCAGTTTTGAAGATACCTGTTTTTCATTGGACAGTGACGATATACATTTTGAACTGTTGTGTTTAGGAATACAGTCTAGTCGTTATATTTTGAGGATTTCTTTTGATATGAACTACATCCAAAAGTTTGTAGACACCAGTCTGTCCAACATTTCTTCTAAATGGCGTTGATAGGAAATTTGTTGTCCTTTGCTACAGTAATAGCCTTTACCCAGTAACAGCCTGTACTCTACATTGCTTTGAGTATTTGATTGCATTCAGGCACAGGAGCATTAGAGAGGTTAGTTCTGAATCAGAAATGCCACTTCACCTCATCTCAGAGGTGTCAGTCAGAGGTCCAGCACCCAGGAGAACAGCTCCAACAGGCCCAAACAGATTTTATTCTCATGGGGTTCGGTTGAGGTTTGGTGGTGTTGCTTAGTTTGGGTTGAAATTGTGTTGAATGAGCTATTTATGAATTCACGTCAACATTTCAGGTCTGATTAGTTGTTTGAGCTTCCAAAGCCCCATTGCTCAGCGCCAGGAGGAGTGGCGGGGCTTTGCTCCAGAGCATCCCAAGTTATTGACAGTGCTTGACTATGGAAAATGTAATCAATTCATAGCTGAATTTAAAATTTAATTAATCATAAGGCGTCTTTGGTTATCCTGTTAACAGTGGCGCCCCCAGACTTGTTTGCTTTGGTGATGGTACCATTTCCTGTAAGAGGAAACATGCTCAAGGCCCGAGCAGCCCACAGGTGAGACGTTTACAAGCTTCGCGGCACTCGCGCATGCCGACGCGTGGGCCCACGGCTCTCGCTCGACGTGTCTAATTATGACCTGTGAATCTTCGTGCGAGAGAAACGCTCATAAAGAAAATATATGAAGATACGTTATGTTCTTTTGGCAAGCGCTCAAGCCCAGATGCGGCCCTGATGGGCAGCCCATGCGCCTTTGACTTTGGCTGTCAAGCCCGGCTCTGTAAACAGTTTGATGGATGCGAGTGTGGTGTCTTGCGTTCTTGACGCTACGTTGTTTGCCAATTACTCGCACTGTGCGGCAGACGAAGATCAAATAAGCTAAATCAACCCGGGTTCCATTCGAACGCAGGGAAAGCGTGCAAGACTTCACTTGCTGTACTCAGAAATAGAAACTCGTGTTCCCCGGCATTTGACTGATGATGCAATTCCATGTTTTTTTGTTTTTTTTTTCTTAAACAGTCTCTGCTCTGTTTTATTATGATGTGATTCCCATGGAGAGGCAAGCTGACACTGTTCCCTCATTAAACCGCGTTCAAGACAACACCTCCTGCTCCAGAGAGAGAGAGAACTGACTGCGCCTCTTTGCGTTCTGTTCCTTCTTGTCTTTCCCTCTTTCCTCAGAGAGATCCTTGCTGTGACAATTTCTTATTCCTCTCGAGAAGTTTCTTTCTTTTTGTTTTTTCTAAGCCCGGCATTCTTTTTTGACTTCAAAGCCTGAATGGTTTGGAGAATGTTCTTTGGCTTCCCATTGTGCTGGCTTTGCATATTCATGAAGGCCTGTCTTTCTCTCTCTCTCTCTCTTTCTCTCACCAATGGCTCACTGTTGGGGAGCGGAGTAGATTGAAAGCGGAGCACTCGAGTCGAGCTCTGTCAAGGACCTGCCTGCTGCTGGGCGTGTGTAAATGGGGGGGTACGGAGGAATTAAGCTTCTACGAAAGCTTCGAAATCCCCTTTGCTGACAAGAACAGTTGGAAGTTGGATTTTGAGCATTTGCTGGTTCAAATTAACGTTAGTCGTTACTATGTGTTTATTCAGCTACCACACTGTAGATACAGGTACTCGTTATTAATTGAGTAGCCTGTGTTTAAACTCAGTAATCTAATAACAGTGTAAGACTGATGGGGATTGTTGCCATAGTAATGTTTTTTTTTTTATTGTTTTTGATAGATAAATACTTTATTAATCCCAGAAATTCAAGATTTACGCATTTAACCCATCCTTGCAGTGAAACACAGATATACACACAAACAAGAGAACATACACACTATGGGCAGTGGGCACACTTGCCCGGAGTGGTGGGCAGCCCAACCAAAGCGCCCAGGGAGTAGTCCAGTCACAAGGCTGGTTGCCTAACCTCCAGCCCTCGACTGCCCCAGTTTTATTACCTGCAATGATAACTTATACAGTTTAAATTTAAATATTATATATTATTATAACTGTGGGACTGTGGGAGGAAACTGGAGTACCCTGAGGAAACCCACTCAAGCACACCCCACACAGAACAGCCCGGACCGCCACTTTATTTAGTTCTTTATTTTATTCAATAAACAAGAAGTGCACATAATGATTAACAGTATTCTGATGTTATCAGTTTAGACCAAGTTGTCAGTCAAAAGAATCTGATACTTTTTATTGGTTCATTTGATCATTTGTTACATTTTTTGTTTACAGTCGCTCCAGTTTGAGTATACAGTTTTTCTTCTGTTTTGTTTCCTGGTGTCCTAATTTTTTTAAATTATTTCAGAACTTTCCACAGCCTTTGTCCAACAGTGTGGATCTAAATCTCAATTTTATACTCTCGTCTGCAAGCAGATTGGTTATGCATTATTAAAAACCGTTGATTCCAAACTTTTGACTGCTGCTTTTAGACCTACATAATGACCTTTTACGCTTTCACATACTCGTTTTGCATGGTCTGGACGTTTTGGCAGTATCACCAATTATGGTAATTAGGGCTGCAATTACTGTTCAATAAAACAAAATTGAAACGTTTTGGGAAGCGGTTCAGTCGCTTAAATAACTGATCATTTCACCTCTTTTATGAAACCACACTTTTCCATATCAGTCTATTTATCAGTGTGACAGCAAATGCTAGTAGGGTGCAACGAGAGCAAGAGAGCAGCGCAGACACCACAGTTTGTGGTTAAGCTTTTTTCATAACAGTCAAATAGACTTAAATGTGGTTGCTGGTGCACTGAGTGACGAAACCCTAATCTCAGCAGTCACAGCTCGATTCCTGCTTTATCTGTTTTAGAGCTGTAGTTTCAAGTGAGATCAGTTTTAATCGCTCAGTTCAGTTTCCTACTGCTCACGCTTTCGATTCTGTTAATTTCTGAAAAATACAGGAGACCACGCCGACTGAAGCAGAAAGAGCCTTACTTTAAACTGGTAGAGCTGATTGTAGCATGTCCTCTGGTAGAACTGTTTAAGCAGCTTAAAAATCCTGATCCCGATACCACTTTTTCCTTACCGATACCAATACCGATGCCAGCTTTTCAGGTATCTGCCGATACCGAGTACCGATACCAACTCTGATTTAAATGCTTGATATATTGCTATAAATACTGATATTTATAGTGTTACACTTTTTATATGTTATATTTTGTGCTAGCTTGCTTCTTTGTGCTTGTGTTCTTTGATGTGGTTTCGCTTTAAATGCTTAATTTAATTAATTGAAGTCTTCGCTGGTCGTGCCACCCTCTCGTAATGCTGGTGTTACAAATTTTGCAGCGGGCATTTTTGCTGCTGTCCATCTCAACCGAGAAATACTCCCACACTGCGGACATGCTGTTGGCTTTAGTCAAGCGGCATTTAGTGGTGTGCATGCGCGTCAGTAGGCTTCATGGTATCAGCGCTCACTATTGCCGATACCGATACTGTGTGTAAGTGCTAGTATCTGTGCTGATACCGATACTGTGTGTAAGTGCTAGTACCGGTGCCGATACCGATACTGTCTGTAAGTGCTAGTACCGGTGCCGATACCGATACTGTCTGTAAGTGCTAGTACCGGTGCCGATACCGATACGGTATCAGTATCAGTGCAACGCTAACATTAAGTAAACCAAATGATTGGACTAGGGAGGCTCTTTAAGATAAGACTTCATATAATAGTAGATAGAAAACCATGTGGCGTGTGGTAGTCCCGATGTGTTGTGTCAGCTGTGGATGATGTATGGAGCTCCTTTGTGGGTGCTCAGCACAAAAGTTGCCTCTATATCAGCTTAAACGTGCTGTTTAAAACAAAGAGAGAGAGAGAGAGAGAGAGAGAGAGATTGGAAAAACATCATCTAAGCACTCCCTAAATAGTCAACGTTATCGAGAACGTGAGTTCATTTAATAAAGCAGCTCAGACCAAGGTCTTTTCCGAGTCTCTAGTTAGCGACACGTTTCGTCTCGGGAGCGTCAGTGACCCTGCGTCTGGGGCTATTGCGGATGAGTAATTACCTCACTGCACTGGACATCTACTCCATTTCTTCATACAGTCCGTTTCTGTCTCCATAGTTACCTGACAGTATCCCCCCCCCCTCTGTTAGGCTGAGCTGATGATGTGATCATGAGGTGGCGTCTGGGGCCCCAGCGCTGGATAAGGCAGCGTGCAAGGGTGTGTGTGTCTGTGTGTACTGGAGGCGATGAGTGCGGCGGACAGAGCCGGAGGAAGGCCCTGTCACTGGCTGGCCCGGCACGCCGATGATCTCAGGCCTGTGGGTGGCGGGATCCCGATTGGGTTTCCCACCTGCATGCAGCTGTTGGGGCTTGAGGAAGCTAACGGCGTTCACACACACAGCTCTGGGAAAAAGCTCTTAACCCCTTACGCTCTGGCAGTATCATTCACAGATTAATCTCCAGGCAGTCCTTCAGACCGTGCTCACTTTACCCCTGAAGTGGTCAGTCAGACAAAATATATCCAGTGTTTGAAATTTGCTTCAGCTGTTCGCTGTGCGCAGTCGTCATGCACTTAAACAAGACAATGTTTTTGAGTCATTTCAGATAGCTTATAGCAAAGCAGGGGTGCTTAATTAGAATTCAGTAAGGTCCAGTTAGTGGACATTTCCTCAGGCCAAGGTCCGGACGGTCACAATGTCTATAATTTCAGTGCCGTATCCTGTATACTGAAGTAGTCTCTGAAGAAGCTCTATCAGCACTTTATGTCATGAGCAACTGAAAGGCAAAACAAATGAATCAAATTAAATCAAATTTATTTGTATAGCGCTTTTAACAACCGATGTCATCACAAAGCAGCTTTACAGGAATTTAGTGATAAGAAAAGTTCAATAGAGCATCAATAAGCCTAAGAAGAAAATAACAGACGGAAATCATAGAACAAACATAGAAAACCCCTCACTGAGCAAGCTATAGGCAACAGTGGCAAGGAAAAACTCCCTCCAGCAGATCTGACTATAACAGCATAACTAAAAGGAGAGAACCAGAAGGTAACACAACAGCGGGGGCACCCTGAATCACTGGCTCCATCCATCACAGCTCCATCGTCCACAAAAATACAAATACCGTTCAGTAAATTTGAACAATATTTATCAACTGAATTAATTATTTATAGAACTTAAAATAAATGTTTTCCAAGGGTTACGTTAAAAAACAATGGTTTTGGAAAAAAAGTGCATCATAATTCACATCTGAACAGTTTATTTCCCTCTCGTATTCACACGTTCTCTTGTTTAGTGAGAGAAGTGAGCTCTTGTGAGGTCTTTAAATCTGGGAAATGGTGAAATGGTGTCAGGGCCATTCTCATACACATATGAAGATGCTTGTTGGTGTTCACTTAAGACTAGAGATGTAAAGATTGATCGGCTATGTATCGAACGATTTTCAATCAAAATATGTGATCGGTGATCGGCCGATATTTCTCCAATTTAGCCGATCCCAAGAGCCGATCGATGGCGTTAAACAAATTATGTATTTCCAGCTAACGTTTCGTTGAAATCCCCTCCCGCCAGGTCCTTCCTATCTGAACCGCTAGGTGGAAACACATACCCTTTCATTTTCCACAGACTGACTAAAGCGGTGCAACAATTTTCCTTTGCGTTGCATCCGTCTGGCAGCTTATAGCCGTATGTGACACAGACTCATCCAGAGCATTTTTAAAATCTGTAAAATTAACCGTGTCTCGTTGGGGAACCAAGACAAAGACATTTAACTCTACTAATCTGATACAGTTTTAAGAGAACACCCGCGGCTGAATACAGTGAGTATCAGCAAACAGCAGAGCTAGCACGCACAGCTAGCACAAAACAAATAACCCAGAACACCATACAGACCAGATCTGACCGGTATGAACAGAACAGCAGCAGCAAGATCAACATTTAATGATTACAGTTTTTGTTTAAAATAACAGAGTCTGTGTTTAATGACTGCAGTTTTTACTGTATTTATTTAATTAGCTTTTTTAGTTTTAAATTAAGGGTCTAAATGTAATGATTGCAGTTTTGGGGATATTAGTTTGATTTACTTTGTTTGTTTACTGTTAATTTTGTTAAAAATATTATGCTGTTTCACATGAGCTTGTTAAATTGGTAATAAACCTATAGCCCCGCCCTCTATCGGTATCGGAATTGGCCTCAAAAACACTGATCGGTCCATCTCTGCTTAACACCTTTATTACAGCTTCCATTCTTTTCAGGAGACATTCAGAAGGCGGGCATGTTTTTCCACACCTCCACAATTCAGTCTTAGTTAAAAGTTGGCTGCGTTTTCTGCTTCTCAACATTCAAGTAAACTCATATAGCGACGTTGCGATCTGGACTCACAGACTCTCGTCTATTGTGGTCAGTCTATTGTTCTGAAAACACCAATAGCTGCTTTGTTGTGTCTATCTCTTCTTCTCCCATTGAGGAGCTTATTGAACAGCCACACATTCTTTCAGACCCAGTTGTCTTCTCACATTGGAAGGATGACCTTATTTGTGGTGGTCTGTCAGGTCTTTCAAGATTCTTAGGAATCCAATTTTCTCTTTATCTTCTAATTAAACTCTGCACTTGTTTTACATTCACTTTGCTGGTAGGAAAAGTAATAGCTTGGGCTTAATGGCTGTTTTGACTGGAAATTAAGTCAATTAAGGTTCTGAGACATGCCGTGAACTATCTACGAACATATTCATCACTTCATCATGGCTGCCACTAAACTATGCATCAGACTTTTATGTCAAACAGTGCCAGAACCCATATACACAAGTCTATTTCAGGTGCCCTGATTGGATGCAGTTTTAGGCAAATGAAGTGATGATTTAAGCAGAAAGCTTGGACAATGCTAACAAGTGACCTTAAGCTTCTGTTAGATTTTTCTCCGATTGTTGGCCTGTCTAACTGCTTTGAATTATTCAGTATCTATTGTTAATATGGAAGGTATGTGGGTTTGTAAATGAGGAATGGAAGCCCGGAGTCGCTGACAGGGCCAAAGAGTACAAGGGGTTAAACCTAAAGCCCAGAGAAAAAGAAAATACCCCCCCATTGAAATTTCACAGTCCCAGGGGTCAACGCTGCCGTGAAGCGGAACATTGCTCATGGCGTGCATTCCATCGGCGGTCATTGTAACTCAAGAACCTGCATTTCCATGGCCGTTTTCGCTCTTCGCTCTTCTTTCCTCGGCCGGGTTGTGAATTTTGCACTCGTCTCGCTCATTATCTCCCAGCGCGAAAATCGGGAGAGCGGCATCCCAACGCAACTCACCACCTCCACCACCCCCTCCCCAGTAGTCTGGGGCTAAATCTGCAGCACAACCGTGCATCTTCAGTTATCACTCTCTTCTCCAGCGGGCGAATGAGCTTTAACAGGCCTGAGTGTGTTGTTTGGCACGGCTTTGATAGGTTATTACATTTCCAATGGCAATAAAACCGCTGATGTGACGTTGATGTGCCGAGCAGAGGCTGAAAATTTGGGTTTTGTGCTCCACCGATTCCCAAGCAAAGCATGTTCCCACTTCGTTGTGCAAGCAAGCAGCTCGTCACTGTTTTTTTTTTAAAGCAGCTAATTAACCAGCGCAGGTCTGCAGGCCTAACTTTTAGTAGTCTAAAGTTGTTGTGAATGAGATTTATTGTACATGCTTATGTAACTCTCATCATCTAATTACATAATTGCGTAGTCATGTCATTAATTACATTACCATTGATTTACAGCTTGTATGTACAGCTGTGAGTCCGCACCTCGGACTCTTCCCATGTTTCAACGTCAAAAACTGAGAGAAACTTGCCAGAAATGTGGAGAGATGGTTTTCATTTCCACAGAGCAAGACTGTACATGGCAATAACTTTTCATCAACCTCAGATGATAATAAAACACAGTGCTGAGTCAGTCCAAACACAAAGCTGGTAGGTACTAAGAGTTAGAGAGAAATAAGTAATATAATGTACATGATTCAGGTATTTACAGTCTCAAAGGGTTAAACACAAAGTGTATGGGCGAATATACGGGTGGATGGGCCGGGCCTGTTTATGGAAGTAGAGTGAATTCCCCCCCGACCAGGCTGAGCGGCCCTTTCTTGGCGGGGGCTTCGGCGAGGCAGGCTGACCTCACACTGGGCACTTGATAGAACTCAGAGGGAGTGTGAGAGCAGGACTGACCCATGAGCCATGTTCCAAAGAGGTTCCCCCATCACATGTGATCTCACACACTCAAAAATCAGCAGTGACAGCACCAGAGTCAGACCACCAGGCATCGCACCACACCATCCTGCTCTGAACTTCTCTAGCCTGCTCTTAACCGCTCTATACTTCACTGTCCTGTTTGGGCCTGCTCTGAACTTCTCTAGCCTGCTCTTAACCGCTCTATACTTCACTGTCCTGTTTGGGCCTGCTCTGAACTTCTCTAGCCTGCTCTTAACCGCTCTATACTTCACTGTCCTGTTTGGGCCTGCTCTGAACTTCTCTAGCCTGCTCTTAACCGCTCTATACTTCACTGTCCTGTTTGGGCCTGCTCTGAACTTCTCTAGCCTGCTCTTAACCGCTCTATACTTCACTGTCCTCTTCGGGCCTGCTCTGAACTTCTCTAGCCTGCTCTTAACCGCTCTATACTTCACTGTCCTGTTTGGGCCTGCTCTGAACTTCTCTATGTGCTCTGAACTTCTCTAGTCCTGCTTTAAACTGCCCTATCCTGCTCTGAACCTCTATACTTCACTGTCCTGTTTGGGCCTGCTCTGAACTTCTCTATGTGCTCTGAACTTCTCTGAACTGCTCGGAACTGCTTTATACTTCACTATCCTGTTTGGGCCTGCTCTGAACTTCTCTAGCCTGCTCTTAACCGCTCTATACTTCACTGTCCTGTTTGGGCCTGCTCTGAACTTCTCTAGCCTGCTCTTAACCGCTCTATACTTCACTGTCCTCTTCGGGCCTGCTCTGAACTTCTCTGAACTGCTCGGAACCGCTTTATACTTCACTGTCCTGTTCGGGCCTGCTCTGAACTTCTCTAGCCTGCTCTTAACCGCTCTATACTTCACTGTCCTGTTTGGGCCTGCTCTGAACTTCTCTATGTGCTCTGAACTTCTCTAGCCTGCTCTTAACCGCTCTATACTTCACTGTCCTGTTTGGGCCTGCTCTGAACTTCTCTAGCCTGCTCTTAACCGCTCTATACTTCACTGTCCTGTTTGGGCCTGCTCTGAACTTCTCTATGTGCTCTGAATTTCTCTAGTCCTGCTTTAAACTGCCCTATCCTGCTCTGAACCTCTCTATACTTCAGTGTCCTGCTCTGACCTGCTCTGAACTGCCCTGTCCTGCTCTGAACCTCTCTATACTTCACTGTACTACTCTGTCCTGCTCTGAACCGCTCTATACTTCACTGTCCTGCTCTAAACTGCTCTGTCCTGCTCTGAACTGCTCTAAACCACTCTATACTGCTCTGTCCTGCTATGAACCTCTCTATAATTCACTGACCTGCTCTGAACTGCTCTGTCCTGCTCTGAACCGCTCTATACTGCTCTCTCCTGATCTGACATGCCCTGTCCCCTGTCCTTTTTTCTATATCGTTCTGTCTTTCTGTTACTATTCTTCGTTTCACTCTCTGTCCCCCATCCTGCCTCCCTCTCTCTTGTCTCATTTTCTTGCTGCCTTTCTTTTTCCCTGTCTTTCTCACTTTCTCTCTACCTCTTTTTTACTTACTCTCTGTCATTTTCTCTTTAGCCTTTCTGTCTCTCAAACGTTTCACCCACAGTGGGTGGGAGACGTATCAGTTGAGACGGGTGGCGGGTGACTGTCCAATCATCGTGCATAGCTTTTCTTCCAACACTCTGAAGTTCTAAATCCAAGGCTCGTTTGAAAAATAGCTCTACACAACGGGAACTAGAATTGTCTGCTGGATTTGCAGTCCCAGCTCTGAGGTGGAACAAGGTTAAAGGCGGCTTCTTATCTGCTTTTTGTTTCTCATGCCAGCTCAAATGGCACCAGAATGTAACTGCTGCACCACTTAAGGTGGAACGAGAAGTTCAAATAAGCCAACTGAGTCTTTGTGAAGGTGGACGTCTTTGAAGAGTCGTCTTGTTAGTTTCCATGCAGCCCCTGATCATGGTGGCCTACGTCATCTGAAGTTTCTTCACATGCCTGTAGTAGATAGAAACATAAATTTACCTCCTGCGAAACATATGTCTTATTTTTCTGTCACTCTTTTTCTATCACACTCCTTCTCCTTCTCCCATCTTTCCACCTCTGTTCCTGTCTGTCCCACTCTGTCCCCGTTTCTTTCCCTCCCCCGTCCCTTTCTCTCTCTCTCTCCTCGCTTTCTCTCTTGAACACAACAGTTTCTCTCAGTCATCCGCCTCCAGAGGCTGCTCAGAGTGCCATGGCGAGAGAAGAGAGAGAATGGCAGGAAGGAGCAGAGGGGGTCTGTAGGGTACACAGCAGGCTGGAGAGGGGGAGAGGAGGAGAGTAAAAAAGGCCAAGTGATTCATCTCCTCCTGCAGGTTCGCCTGTCTCTGTAAGGAGATGATCAATGGCTCCAGTTCTCCGGAGAGAAGCGCTGGAGTGGGAGACACGTCAGGAGCTGAAAGCAGCGAGAGAAATCAGGCAAATAAAACCGAGTGATAAAGCGCAGTGATAAATCAGTCAGGTCGGATGTTAAAAAGCTCATTAATCACGGGTTAAATTTACCTTCTTTTGTCCGCTTTCTACATCTCTCCAAGCTCTGTGCGCGCCGTCTTCCTCCTTCTGTTTGGATTCCCTAATGGATTTTTTTGTGCTTGGTTAAATGTGTTTGTTTTCATACATCATGTACTTTGTGTCATACAGAGATAACAGTGGTCACATACCTTCTCCGTCTGGGGTAGCAAAGAGACCCAGCTGTGTGAAACTGCTTATCTTTAGGTGCTGAAGTTCATATATATATATATATTTACACTACTGATCAAAAGTTGTCAAAACAGTTGTCAAAAATTGTGTACTAAAATGTTTGACTGGTATATATATATATATATCAATTTTCTTTTTTCTACATAATTTAAACATAACATGATAATATTGGTCCATGAGCAATAGACCAATAGAAATGCTTAAAAATCATTTAGAAAAAAATCTGGTTCCAAAAACTTACATTGAAAGTAAAGACAGTTTTTGGCTTCTCCTGTAAAGTTCGTATTTTGGAGAGACTTGTTTTCCATTGCACAGCGACAATATATATATTCAGAACTATTTAAAAAGTAGCTTCTATTAGTAACAGTACACAAAAGTCACCGTGATTTGGACCTCACAGTTCAGAAGGAGTTTGGTACAAAAAGCAACATAAACCCCAAATGCATGAGGCTAAACTTACAGACAGTAGTGCAGTGTCATATACCCCCTCTGGGGTAGTTGTTACAGCTTGTATTATATTAGGCAGTAAAACGTAAACAGTGAGTATACACAGTGCATGTCATATTTTTATGTAAGGCCCATTTAAAAAAAAGAAAAAAAAGCAATAATTCATGAAAAACATGCTCAAATCAAACGACTGCATGTCTTTGACTTTTTGCTCCCAGAAGAACTGACAGTCACAGTGGTCTACTGTCCATTTTGGAGAAGATCTGGTCAATCAGAAGCTAAAACACTGAGTAGCTCAGTTCGTAGCTCAGTTAGAGCTGCTTCTGGAGATTCGGAGGTCTTTAGAGTTTGTGAAGAAGTTCTGAGTCTTTGGCACCGGTGCATAAATGAAACAAATACAATAATACAAAAAATACAATACCGCTCCCCTGTGGTTCAAGTCACTTCCACGTAAAACAGTGCGTTTGGCTGGACGTTTGGCGTATGGAACCTGTGCTTGTGAAATCTGGTTCGGTTTAAAAATGATCCGTACAACGGCATGTACTGAAGCACAGCGTCTGCTGATGGTTTGGTACAAATACTTATACCAGGGTTAGGACTCTAAATCTGGTCCTTAACCCAACTGTTGTTAAGGTTGGTGTTACAACCAGGATTAGGGTTAGGGTTAATTATGATTAACTATATATATATATATATATATATAATAGAGATGGACCGATCAGCATTTTTTTTGGCCGATTTCGGCGATCACCTTTCAGCACGATTGGCCGATACCGATCGAGGGCAGAGTATACGCCACAGCAGGGCTACATGTAGTCATTTTAGCGCAAGCAAGTCATGAAACATGGTCTAAACTGGTTTATTACCATTTTTAATGAGCTCATATGAAACAGCATAATATTTTAAACTAAATTAACAGTAAATAAACAAAGTAAATCAAACAAATATCCCCAAATACTGCAATCATTACATTTAGACCCTTAATTTAAAACTAAAAAAGCTAATAAAATAAATACAGTCAAAACTGCAGTCATTAAACGCAGACTCTGTTATTTTAAACTAAATCTGTAATCATTAAATGTAGATCTTGAATTGCGGCTGTTGTTCTGTTCGTACCGGTCAGATCTGGTCTGCACTGGGTTATTATCTGTTCTGGGTTGTTTGTTTTGTGCTAGCTGTGTGTGCTAGCTCTGCTGTTTGCTGATACTCACTGTATTTAGTCGTGTGCAGTGTTGTATCAGATTAGTAGTGTTAAAAGTCTTTGTCTTGGTTCTTCAACGAGACACAAATTTTACACATTTAAAAACATCCGTCACGTACGGTAAACACTGCCAGACGGACATGCTTACTTTCAGCACATTTTTTTTCTGCGACATCGCTGCTTTAGTCAGTCTATGGAAAATGAAAGGGTGTGTATTTCCACCTAGTGGTTCAGATAGGAATTGCAGGGAGGGGGTTCTCCTCTTCCTGGATAAAACGCTTGCTGGAAATACAGAAATTAATTTATTTGTTTAATGTCATCGATCGGCTCTTGGGATCGGCTCTAAATTGGAGAAATATCGGCCAATCACTGATCACATATTTTGATTAAAAATCGGCCGATTATTGGCAAACCTCATTAAGGTGTGTTAAAAGCCTTAAAATAAATTCAATTTTTATTGCAGAAGCATAATCTCACACTGAAAAGTTGACCAAAGTATCTAGGAACCTTTAATTAGTGATTCATAACTTCCGGTTTCCCTGGGTTGTAAATATGACGTGACACAGAGGCCTATTTCTCTTATCCACTCTTCAGCATGGGAAAGACAAGAAAACACACCATTCAAGTAAGGCTGATGTGTATCGACCTACAAGAAAATATCCACTCACCTACACCTGCCCATATCCACAGTCAGAGGAACCATCAAGAAGTTTAAACCAACTGGAACAGGGGCAAACAAGCCTGGACGAGGACCCAGTTTATATTCAGCTCTATGTTTAGCTAATTGGTAGAAATAGAAGTAAATAATTTAAATTTGCATTTGTATTTGTGATCTAATCTTCAGGCAGGGAACATGAAATTAATGCACTCTTACAGAATATGATTTAGAGCTGCTTGGGGCAGCCAGCATTATATTTTTAAATATTTAATGAAACTTGTTAAAGTATTTCTAGATTTTGAACAAAAGTGTTGGGGATATAGACTCTCTGTCCTCACAGAGTATATAAAAAACAAGTGTGTGTGTGTGTGTGTGTGCGTGTAAACACTTTATAAGCTGCCACAAAAGGAAACAGGCATGTTTACAGCACATGCTTGCTCCGGCCACAGTCAGCGCTGCAGAAGGTGCCAGTCCAATTATTCCTAACGTGAAACACCGCTATGACTGACTTGATGTAATCTCTGTAATAGCGCGCTTAATCGGCTTAACTTGTAACTCCCCGAAAGTCTTTTGCTGTGAGATTGGGGGGAGTTTTGTGGGGAGGGGGGGTTGTTACCGCAGGAGATTAGAGCCAGGAGGGGCGTGCCGTGGCCCGGAGGTGAGGCTTATAATCACCTGATGTGTGAATGCCTTTTGTTATGTGCGGTTTTCACTGTTGTGTGTTTTCACTGGCGGCTTTGTGCGCCCTAACCGGGCCGTAATAACGTGTCACTCAAATGTCAGCACCCTGAAGAGTGGAGGAGGAAATACTTAAGCAAACACAAATAAAAGGAGCCTTCAGCGGGGGCATGTGGGTCTTTGCCGAAGCGCCTACCCAGTGGTAATTATTCTTACTGATGCTTTGCCATATTTGACCTCGAATTGCACGCACGGAGGCGAAAGTGTGAAAAGCGTTCCTCGGGCTTTGAGCGATTAGTTAAAGCGTTAATTTGGCAGAAAATCAAGTTTGAACAATCGTTCCCTTTGTCTGTCTGAATGGGTTACAGTACCAACGGCAGATTTGAGATTCAACATTGGTTTGTTGCCGATTGTGTTCAGGAAACAGGGCGTTCAGAAATAAAAAACAAATTCTTATTCTACAGCGGCTTGCTCTTACATATCGTCGCTATCCAAAGAAAAACAGGTGTCTCCAAAATAACAACTTTAGAGGAAAGGACAAAAACAGCCTTTACTTTCAATGTAAGTCAATGGAACCAGAATTCTTTCCAAGCTATTTTGGAGCACTTCTGTTGGTCCATTCATCATGAAATTTTCACACGTTGTAAAGAGCAGCTGTTGTGTTCAAATGATGTGGAAAAATAAAAATGGACAAAAATGGAGACAGGTTTGTCTTTGGACAGCAATGATATAAATAGAAATAGAAGTTTACAGGGAGGAATTGCACATACCTGACAAATATAGAAGTGACCAGAAAAGAAAAGGTGACCGACAGTAAGTAATGTGGTAGATGGCAGTAAACACATTGCGCTGTAGTTCATTATTATGTGCTGAATGATGTAAAGACCACATATGGGGTTGTATATCGTTGCTGTCCAATAAACAATAAGTATCTCCAATTTACAGGAGAGGACACCAATGGACAGTCAATGGAACCAGATTTGTTTCCAAGCTATTTTAAAGCATTACTTTTGGTCCATTCATCTTGAAATTGTCCCACAATGTAAACATCAGCTGCTGCATTAATGTAAAAAATAGAAATTGACAAAAATAGAGGGACATGTTTTTCATTGGACAGCCACGACATGTTATACTGGCTTCACAATATATTGTATCTGTCCAAAGAAAAACATGCATCTCTATTTCTGTCTATTTTTTTTTTTCTACATCATTTAAACACGACAGCTGTAAGTTACATAGAGTGTGTCTCAAAACCTAGTGAGCTCCTACATAGGCAGCATTTTACTTCATAGTATGCGCTCCCGACATGTAGAGTGTCCCAATTCTTACATACCTTAAACATGCTGTCTACTGAGGAACCTTATTTAGACCTGATTTTAAGAAAGCATCGAACGCTTCCTCAGCTGCTAAGACAATCCCATGATGCAATGCAGGGCAGTGAAGTGGTTTTAAAATGTAAGTTATTTTGATTCTCTCTGGAGTTTTAATGTGTTTCTGGTCATATAATCACACAAAACAGTATTTTATTATCAACTCTGTAACGAGTCCTTCACCATTTACACTTTTATACTTGAGCCATTAGCATTTATACTAGCAGATTTTAAGCCTCGGGCTATTGTTTTGGATGCCGGCCGGTGGCTTAGCAACCAGCTAAACCGTCGTGATGCAGTCTCTCTCTAACTAGAGCGTCTCAGTAATCTGTTTTATGAGGAGAGATGAGGAGAGAACACTGCTACTTAAACAACTGCCTACATAGACAGCCTACTTACACACTCACTAGGTTTTAAGACACACCCTTTGTGTGAAAATGAAATGATGAATGGACCGATGGGAATACTCCAGAATAGCTTAGAAAAGAAATCTGGTTCCATTGACTTGCACTGAAAGTAAAGTGTGTTTTTCTCCACTTTAAAGTTGCCATTTTGGAGAAACTTGTTTGACGATGTGCTGTTAATTGTTTTAGCCTTTTAAGATATTTTGCCCGTTTCATGTCCACCACAGTTCAAATTTGTGCTGTTGAAGCTTCTATTATTTGTTAGCTACATCAACATCACAGACTCAACGAAAGAATACGGCTGGGTATCGCCACTGATTTCCCGGATCGATTCGATCCCGATTCACAAGGTCCCAATTCAGTTCGATTTCCGATTCAATTTGATTCAATTCAATATGGATTCATTTAGGGATATTTCAGTTACAGTAATATGTTTTGTTTGAATATGAAAAGAGATTTTCAGAGAACTAATGTGGTAAATTTACAAGGAACACTCAACCTACCATTACTAAAAACATTAGTGTTTATATGTTTATATATATATATGTTTATAGTGTTTATGTTATATACCATCATGGTCTGAATCCAAAATGTAGCCAGACATCTGCTTTCAAGTTCTGGGGCACCTTCACTTGTGCTCCAGCTATGCTTAACATTTAAAAGATCGATCTCGGGTTTATACGAATCGGTATCATATTATTCAAATGAAGATTGATTTGAATCGAAAAATCGATTTTTTAAACACACCCCTACTAAAGAAGCGAAGCTAATTTCAGTTAGTAGACGTATCTTGGCTGATCCTTCAGGTAGAGAGATGTAATGAAAGTTCTATTTGGGTCTCACATGGTTTAGATAATAATCTTTTGTTTACTAAAGGAACTAACTGTAAGGTTTAGGCTTTTTGTGCCGGGGTTGGAACTCGAGCCAGGTTTAGGGTTCAGAGTGAAGCGAAGGTGGTGTACCTGGCCGAATGGACGTGAAAGGCACCCAAACTGTTGCCTTGTTTCTGTTTTCAAATATCAAAATATTTCCTGAAACGTTAAGCAGTCAGTCTCTAGTCAGCAGCTAGTCACAACATTTACACAGCCGCTCCTCGCAGCTCTCTGCCAGCGTTCGCAATTAAGGAGCTCTCTCCCTGCTAATCATCCGGCTCGAGACTGAAAGGCAGCTGCCGGCGGGAGACCTGGAGGAGCATTCAGATGGATACGGAGGGTTGAAGAGGCATGCGGAGAGCTTAGCGCTCTTTCTCTCTCTGCGTTTGTGCCTGTCTTTAGGGGTCAGAACAGCGGCCTCTCGCAGACCCCACTCTCGCCCCTCCTCCCCTTACACCCCCACACCGCCACCCCCCCAGGCCCCTCTGGCCTCCTTTCAGAGCGCAGCCCTCCCTCCCCTGTGCATGAGCGGGACAGCGGGGTCCAGTGGGCGGGGCCTTGGCCCTAGCCACAGGGATCCGCTGCTCCTTTTATTGTCCTCTCCGCGAGAGGTGTCCGGCCAGAGTGGGACGGCCCAAACACGCAGGCGACACTGTTTGTGTGTGCGTGTGTGTGTGTGTGTGAGAGAGAGAGAGAGAGAGAGAACGTGAGTGACTGTGTAACACCCCCTCTCTCTCTCTCTCTCTCTCTCTCTCCCTCCTCCTCTCTCTCTCTCTCTCTCTCCTCCCTCCCTCCCCAGCCGGGCCGTCAGAGTGGAGTAGCAGTGGAGACATCACAGTGTGTGTGTGGCGGGCAGAGTTTCGGAGGCTGGCATACCCACACACTCATGCCCCAGGCGGCTGAAGGCTCGGTGATGGCCAGCAGGCTGCGGGGCCACAGGAAGGTACCTCCCTGGGGAAGAACCTGCTGGACCCTGGTGCTGCTTCTGCTGGGACTGAGCTCCATAAACTCTGCTAGTGGTAAGTAGCACCTGCGTCAAGTTTCTCCTGTTTCTCTTTGCTCCTTCACGCTCTCCTCCATAGGCTCCTCAGAGTGTCAATCAAATCGAATTTCTTTTCATACGCCGTTACTCTGTTGGGATTTGGTTAACATGGTACAGTATATGTAGATGACCACGCGCTAGAACGCTTAGAAACTTCAGCCGCTTGGCCGAAAGTGTGTCCGGAGCGTCCAGGGACGGCCCGGTCTCAGTCGCGGTGACTGTCAGCGAGTCGGGGGGCTTTAGAAGCCGATGCTATTTTTTGCAAGCTGGTATTTATGCTGGGTCAAAGCTGTTGTGATGGGACTACTATTCAACTTATGCCTGTAGAAGCGTATCCTCCTACCCCCCCAACGCACCCCCCCACTTCGCCTCCCGCTTCATGTTTTGGATTTTTGTCACATAGATGCCAAACTTGTATCGCCAAAGTTCACAGCGCGCCTGATCTACAGCACAGAAGCTTATGGAGGCGGCTCAGCAGTCCACTCCCGCTAGCGTGGCCGTTCAACACGTTTGGTAGAAAGTGTCAAACAAGGGAATGAAAAACGAGCGCGCAGGCCCGGCAGCTTGCGTTAGCGCGCCTCTGTTTTGGTTAAGAGCTTTTTGCTCGCCCGTGCGGCATTTGGCACGGCCTTTGAAGACAGGGTACAACCGATCAGTTGTCAGACACTTGTTAAACACACAGCTGGGCGGCAAGCCGTAAAATCCGTCCTCCTCCTTCTCCTCCAGTGCCACGCACATAGAGCGTCCAGCCGACACATGCACTCATCCACACCTCAAATAATTGGAGTTCTGTGCGCGCGTCTGAGGGAGCATCAGAAATATCCTCGCAGCTGGCGGAGTTTAGGAACAGGCTTTTCAGCTGCTCTCGCTGTTGATCTCGTCCAGCACTCCTGTTCTGGGAAAACAAAGTGCTGAAGCGTGGTTATCTGTAAATATCTGGTTGCTGCTCTCCCTCTAACATATATGCGCTTATTTACAGAGCAGGTCCAAAAACGTGGACACGTCTGACTCTGACACATGTTTCTCAGGCGCTTAGAAGCTCTGGTCTAAAGGCTATCGCTCACCATCTCAACCAAATCCCTCCATTTGTTTTCCATTTGGTCAAGAACTTTTCATCTTATTACACTTACTCATGTTAAAAGTCAAGAACCTGCTTTGGTTCCGTCAGTAACCTCCTGCTGCTTAAATGCTGGGATGAGTGGCGGCAGTGCCTTGGCGTGATTGGTTTTCAAGGCAGAATCACCCTCAACACATACAAGAACTCAGCATGTGTGGAGCTTCTTCAAGCCTGTTGGAAACGCATCCCACGTGGCTCCTCCTGAAGCTGCTTGAGGAATGCCAAGAGTGTGCAAAGCTGCATCAAGGGATGTGGGTGGGGGGGCTACTTAGACTTGTTTAACTTTTTATAACTGCATCACTTTTTATGCTATTGCGTAGTCTTAATGTGCCTGTAGTTCAAAAGCAGTCCAAATTTGCAGCGTCTCTGAAACCCAACAAAGTTGCACATAGTTGCGCTGAAGCATCACCAGCCATGTTTAAAGATTTAAGAGCGTATAATTCTGCCTCTGTTGAAGCTCAGCAGTGTCGTTGTTCAGGTTTGGTAAATAGGGTTAGGTAAATATTGGCTGATGAACGGTGTCTGTTATTAATAGACTCTGAGAGTGAGAAGGCTGGGTGTGATGAACTGACCGTGTCTGTCGGGCTGGTGTTTTGAAAAGGGATGTATCACATTTTTGTCCCTCACCGGTTCAGTATTAAGCTGCAAACAAATCAGATGTTTTGGTTCACGTCGCGGACTCTAATGGAGGAGGCTGCATTCCTTCATCCTCTTTCAGTTTGTTACATCACGTCGGAGGCCGCCTAGCCTACACAGCGATGCTTAACAGTAGGGCTGCACCTAACGATTAATTTCATAATCGATTAATCTAACGATAATTTTTTGGATTTGTCGATTAATCTAATGACTAATTTTTACATTGTATATGTATGTATATATATCTATATTTATTTATATATATATATATATATATATATATATATATATATATATATATATTTATATAATGTTTGTGTATGTGTCTATTAAACGGTTAAGAGTCTACGTTGTGATTAGACTTGCAAAGCACAAATGATACGTAGCCTACACGCCTCACACACAAGAACTAGGACAGTTTGTGGACTATATATTTTGGCAGAGAGTCGTTTGAGAAGCAGCTACGTGTGTTTTAAAACTCCCGCGGTATCTAGAACAGTCTTAGGTTCTACACCGTACGATTAAGAAACGGTTAGCAATGTGTAGTCAAGTGACACTACTGAAAGAAACATGCTAAAGACTCGTTTATGCTCAACGTTAAATACGGATACGCTCTGAGCCTTCAGTCCATACTCTGCATTCATTTCATACCTCTGGAGACCGCGGGGACAGTGCGAGACGTGACCACTTCCATATGGACACGATGAAAAAGAAACGGGGGGACTTTCTGGAGAGAGCTGTACGTTCATTAGAAATTTGTATTTTTTAGTTGTTTTTGAAGTAAATAAAGAACTACGAGCTCATCCACCGCCACCATGTTTGATTTACTCCAAACTGCCCTCTACTGGACGTGTTGCTCAGCAACCATGTAAACGGAGCTAACGAAGAGAAGTGTGAGGGCAGTGACGCCAGATCGCTTCAAACGCTCACAGACGGAGTATAAATCAGCCTCTACAGTGTTAATAATTTAAGAATCTGTGTTTCTGTGTCAAATACGCCCACAACTTTAGATACACACAGATAAATCCCTGCTTTTAGTAGGCGTGGCCATATTTGCAACGCATGGACGCATGTTTTGCTAATCGACCTAATTTTATAATCGATTATGCCGATAACGTCCCTACTTTCCCCGGAAAAGAGTAGCCGCCGTCCGCCGCAGTCTCAGCTGACGCTACACCGTGGGTCAGAAGTTTGGTGATACCTTCTGGTATTTCCCAAGCACACTCCAAGAAAACGTTTGCTCCCCCCGTGCCACACATGTATGTCCTAAGAATGCAGTGCAGTTATAGTCAGTGTGGACAGATTTTTGAAGACCGGTTGGTTTAGAGTAATGTAGCACATTCACTGTGGTTTTTACAGAGAAGTCTGAACAAACGTTGACCAATCCTGACCTTTGACACAGTCAAGCTGGAACAAAAGGTTTGAAAGAAGTGTCCAACCAGCTCCACTAACCTACAGGACGTGTCTGAGTAATGCCTAGAGAAGCCACCTGCTTTGTGGTGAACAATGCGAGCTAACGTGCCGTATCGTTCTTTAATTACTTTTTCAAATATTTGCACCTGTAACTCCGGCTTGATCTAATGTCGCACTGTGTTAAAGGGCGATTCCGCTGCATAACTCTATCTTTAAGATGTAAACAAACTCATTCTGAGCCCTGGATTCCTTTGCAGTGGTGCTGATAGCAACCAGGGCTGGTGGTGTCAACCAGGCAAATGTAGTCATTTTATTTAATATCCAAAACTAGGAAACCATGAGTCTGAGATGCTGAAGATGGGAACATACTGGCCAAAACTTTTCTGGGGACTATTGTGCCTCACAACGCACCTTCCACCTTGAGTGGCTGAAACACTAGGAAAATAATGTCTCAGGTTATTACGTTTCATGTAATAACCTTCTGTGAGGGAGCTTTTAAAGATGGACATCTGGTTCTCGTGAACAGTTATATGACTCAGAATGTTACTCTGTGTGACTTAAACGTTTAATTATGCAGCAATTTTGTAAAAATGTGAAAAATTCAACTTCAGGTTACTTTACCAGCAAACAAAACCCACTTCAGCCATATTAGACCTAGAGATGGTATTGATCCCTTTCCAATAGTAATACTTATAATGATGATGCACCTTTGAGTATTGTTCAGTACCAATATTATTATAATTGTTTGAAAAATAAGATTCTCTATAATGAGCTGCTTTCATTAAAGTCCTTCAGTTAAATACACAATTACCCAGTCCAGTTTGGACGCCCCTGATCAAATGTTGTGATTGTAGTGAAACTAGAAACATTTGCTTCTATGCAATTTGCTACACACTTACTGTTTATGTGTTAAATTTATTGTATTGGAACAAAATATAACATATCGTTATGTCCAATGAAAAACAAGTATCTCTAAAATGTAACTTTACTTTCAATGTAAGTCAATGGAACCAGATTTTTTCCCCAAGCTATTTTGAAGCATTTCTATTGGTCCATTCATTATGAAGTTGTCCCACAATGTAAACATCAGCTGCTGCATTTAACTGATGCCAAAAAATGGAAATCAACAAAAATGGAGATGCTCTTTTTTGACTGTTTCATATTAAACTAAAATAAATTCAAATAATTGAGAGAAAAAGGCCAATTTAAGTTTCCCGTTGACTTAATTTTAACCAACAGAACATGCGATGTGACTAGTTGTGTTCAAACCTTTGCCTAAAGTTATATATTATAAACAGTTTTTAAATAAAAGCCACTTCTAAAGGCCGCTTGCTGCTGATTTATCTTATCGGATTGTTAGTTTCCCCCTTGTGGTTTTTGGCTCTGTGCAGTGCAGTACGTTAGCTGCTCGTACTGTGGATGTTCTGGAGGGCCGTGGTCAGCGCAGGCCGCCCTCCGTGAGTCGGGTCTGTGTTTGTGGCTCCGTGCGCGGCGACGCTCTTTCCGTCTCGTTCACATGCAGTGCTGGGACACCCTGAGCCCAGCTGCATCTCGTTTACCAGCTCAGGCCGCGGGCGCCAACAAAAACGCCCTTTTCCCAGAGTGCTTTTCTCTGAGAGGGCCAGAGCGCCGAGAGAGACGCAGGGGCTACTGACTCACCTCTGCGTACACATGCCCTTTAACGCTTAACACACACACTCAATCACTCACCATGACAGACAGGCCAGTTCAGGCTCAGTCATCTGTTTTCTTAGTTTAAGGCCGTCCCTACAGTGGGATATCTCAGAAAGTCCCGTTTCCTAAGCCACGGCGGTGAAGGGATCCAGGAGTCACGACGTCTACAACACAGATAGAACTATATACTCTTCAGGAAGGACCAGGGAACCTACCTGTGTTTGCTTGTGTTGTATGGGACGTCAGTACTGGGTTAATAGAAGCTTTGTTGTGTTGCACGAGCGAATTCCTCCAACATAAATAGATAAAGACAAATACAAGCCAAACTCGTATCTCACGTCTGTCATGAAACAAAAAGTCCCGAACATTCAGGACTTCTGCATGTACTAACTTTCTGTGAGCTAGCATTCAGAGCCAGTCGACTCAACAGTTTCTATCTATCTATCTATCTATCTATCTATCTATCTATCTATCTATCTATCTATCTATCTATCTATCTATCTATCTATCTATCTATCTATTCTTAATTTCCCAGAGGGAACCCTCCCAAAGGGATCAATAAAGATCTATCTATCTATCTATTATCTATTTTTGTACTTGCTCTCCCTTTGCTGCTGTAACACTGTGGGACAAATAAAGCATTATCTTATCTTGTCCTATCCTACAGTTGGAAACCATGTAAGCAAAGCTACGTGGGAAATCCACAAATTTAGCAAAAATTTAGTGTAATTTAGTCTAAAATTGGGGTTGAAAAATTAATCAAAATGTGAAAAGGTTCATTGTACATTGATGTGCTCTACAGAGCAAGCTAGCTATTTTATTTATAATCCAAAATCACCACTAAACCTTTTCAGTCACAATAAATATTGTTGCTGTCCAATGAAAAAAATGTATCGATTTTGAGTTTTCTGTCATTTGAACCGGTCAATGGACGTTTACATTGTGTGAAAATTTTCATGATGAATGGACCAAAAGAAGTGCTCCAAAATAGCTTGGAAAAAATTCTGGTTCCATTGACTTACATTGAAGTTAAAGTGTGTTTTTGGTGTCTCCTGTAAAGTCGCAATTTTGGAGATATTTGTTTTTCATTGGTCAGTGATTATATATGATAAATATAAACATGATAAATCCAAAAAAAAGGAAAATCTGCGAATACTCTTTTATCTTACGACGCCTTGTATGTACCATGAATGGTTAAAAAAATTAGAAAACGATTCATAACCAGGTAATAACATTCTGTGTAGCTCTCAGCATCAACTGTTTACATCTTAATCAGTTATTTATGCTAAATTTCGTATATAGCATTATTCTAGGGTGGCATTAATGATTTGATTTGCTCCTCTGTCCACCTGTACATGTACGTGCATGCTTTAGTTCTTGATTAAACAGCTACACTGTTATTAAACGTGGTAGACAGTGGTGGGGTGGAGGCTGTTTATCATTGTATAGACTCAGCAGTGCAGGCAAGGTCAGCTCAGCCCGGCCTTATCTCCGTCTGACCTTCAGAGTGGGAATGCACAGCAAACTCCCTGAGGAGCTCACGCACTACTACTGGAGTGCTCAAGGTGACATTCTTCCAACTCGAGTGTCCCTGCGAGTGTTTCTGGTTGCCCGTCTCGTCGTGACTTGCGTAAGTGTGCGAGAGGAGCGATCGCACCTAAAATGTCACGGAAATAAGAGACGCCAAACTCGGAATACGCTGCCGACAGCCGCTCTCTCTCTCTCTCCTGAACGTGTTGATAGTTCCCTGTTTTCCAGAGATTACGTTATTTACTCCTCGGCTCTTTTATGCTCCGCTCGGTTGTCGCGTGAAGCTGCAGCATGTTACTAAGGAAACAGAGGCGACTGTTCTGTTTCTTGAACAAGAGCTCTATTTTAGACAGCGTGTTAACTTGACTTATCTTCAGAGGCATTGCTGAGAACCGCGTCACCCTCCTCCCGCTGTACTCCGCAGATGTTTTCAAGGCTAAGGCTGTCTTGCCAAAGACGACAGGCTGAGGGTTTCCCCTTGTAACGCTCAAGTCCAGAGCTCTTTTTCGGAGCTACAGTGGATTTGCCCACTCAGGAATAATATTCAGATGGGTAGTTCAAGCCAAACATTAAAAATATACACAGTTTCCCACTTCTTTCCCAAATGTAGTTGGCCGGCCAAGACATGGATCTCGCTTCTTCTCGTTCGTGCCCTGGAGATACGGGGCTAATGTAGCTAAGAAGTAATAAAAGCTTCGACCCAGCTATGCGGTAAGCAATTACCAAACAGACCGCTAATGTGATTAGCAATTACCAAACAAATTGAACGTTCTGCCGGCTGATTGGCTTTGGGCGCACGCCTGCATCATCGCTCAGTTGCCTCAGACCACATGACTTATTAATGTGGGTTCTGTCACTGCGTGATATATTTGTTCTAGTACAAAATATAGACTTCAGTACATCAGATTGGGCTACACGATGATTACCGTACCGCTCGGGTTTCAAACACGCTGATGAAATGACTCTGTGATGTAAAATAGCAGTGAAGAGCCAGTAGAGAACCACCAGAACTGAACTTGTGATTGATAAACTATGTTAGGTGAATGTATTTCCTCTCTGTCTGCGTTAGTATTAAAAAGTATTTAACACTTTTTAACATTTACTTAAATACAATCTTTGCACATTTATTTATTTATTTATTTATTTATTTAATAAATATCCAAGTACTGTTGTGTATCTGCTGATACCCGTTTTTTTCTTGCACATTACCTAATTCATTGACTCATTGATTCAGTCTCCCAGCATCAATCTTTTGCATTAACCCCACTGAATGGTCAGATGTGTCCTGCCTGAGCCCAACCAGGAGCTCTCACAGAAGCTCTCTGTTGTAGTTTGTTAGCTCAAAGTACTAATTTCTAAATGCTGTTCAGCTTTCTCTTGTTTTGCTGTTGTGGTCTACGTAGGACGTGGTATGACATTTAGATAGATAGGTAGATCTAGTCAAGTCACCTGTTGTTTAAGGGCGAGTGCGAGTCATAAGTCTTTGAACATAACTTGCACAATGCTAATTACAAGGCTTTGATTACCTGTTAGCCACATTGGGTTCAGGTCCTTGCAAAACCAGCATCTTGACTGTGTTGGCTGGTGAATTACATTTACTTTGTATACTTTTGATGGTTTTATGGTTTGGGCTCATTTGAAACATTATTGGAAGCAAATAGTGCTCATCGGACCACCTTAGGGGCCACCTTAAGTAAAGTTTTGCCATGCGAAAGGAAGAAAGAGCTTAACAGGGGAACAGAGAGATGTGGGCAGTAATGGGAGAGAAGTGAAAAGGCCCGGTCCGGCCGGGCAGCTTCCTGACAGGACGCGGATCGAGTTCCTCTAAACAGAACCTGATCTGCCGCTCGGATGCTTGGGCCCCTGCACCTGTGGCCTGGAGAGGACACGGAGAGCCAGAGGCACAGCAGAGCACACAGGGGGGGCGGACACAACTTCCTTTAACTGACGCCCTCATTACCACTAGGGCAAAGATGATTACTGTACCAGTCAAAGGTTTGGACACACCTTCTCTACTGTTTTGGAGTAATAGGCGGAGCATCAAGACTGTAAATGAACACAGGAATGTTAAACAGATCAGAGCTTTCTTAGGAAGGTCTCTTTGCTTTGATACAGCTGTCTGCATCCTCAGAGTCTCTCAAGTAGCATCTTGAGAAGTCACCTGGGATGCTTTATCAAGAGGCTTGAAAAGATACACTTACTATAAAGTGAGACTATCCTATATTCCACCATTTATTAAACATTGCTGAATAGAATAATTCAGTCCTTGAGATCTAAACAGAGTCATTCAGAATAGTCTGATGTGAAGTGGATCATTACAGAGAAACCTACATACTTAGATTGCTTTACAGTGCTAGTGAATGGAACCGAGTGTCCCGAACACAAATACAGCTGTTTTATTTAGTATACAAAATCACCAGTGAGCCTAAAGGTGTCTTCTGAGTGTTCATATGTAAATTTGTTGATGGTAACAAAGTGGAAAAACTCAAAACAAATGTTTTCTATTTTAAATATTTTTTTAAACCTTTAATTTAAAATAATTAATTTAAAAAAAAATCAAATCAAATCAAAGGTTCATCACAAAACTACTGTAAACCACTGCTCAGACATCAGCCAGCGTGTTCATGAGTATGTCATGTAATAACATTGTGTGAGGGAGCTTTCAGAGGCATTACGCTCTTATCAGACGTCTGGTTACCATGACCACCACTGTGAATAATTCCGACTTTGCGTGTTCTTCTAGAATGGAGCATTTCATCACTTTGTTTACGTCTCAGCATGTAGAAGATTGACCAAGTTACTTAATTTCAGGTGAAGAGTACACATAATCTACATAATCTACAGGAGAAGGAGTAATTTGGAGTAAGCTAAGAGGAAATTATGCTGGAAATGCTGGAAAATGTGTACGTAGCTACCATTTTAATTGGAAATGTAATAAATGATGGGCGATGTCTGACTTTTGAGTGGTTTGGTCTTTTGTTTAATAAGTTCTTCTCTCTTCAAGCGTTTATACATACGCCCTATAATCAAAACATAACATCTAATCAGACGTAGGGGTGTGCCATATCGTATCGTACACAATAATATCGCCAACATTTTTGAATATCGTGATATTATACCCTGAAATATCGTGCCATATCACCCATCCCTAATTATCACACTTTTCTCATTTCCCATTATATATCTACTAGAGACAGATTTTATCTGTCCAGTATCATTCATTTTACTTCAGTCCTGGATATATGGAGATATTTGGAGTGCATTATATAGTATCGTGACATTTTGGATCATTGACTTCTGTTACATTCTGATGCTGAAAATTCTTGTATTTTTTAATATCTCAGTTAGGGGTGTGCCATATCATATCATATGCAATAATAACATTTAATTTTCATTTTGTTGCAGTAGTGTATTATTTTTTTTAATTCAATGTTTTGTCATATCGCCAAGAGTATCGTTATCACAAAGATACGATGAAATATTGTGATATTATTGTATCGCCCACCCCTAATCAGACGTATCCTAACTACTAACTTTACTGTACGTTTCCAGTGCTGTAGTTATGTATGTAGGGATCAACATGTATCTGACATGGAAATGAAGGTGCAACTAATTATCAACTTTCAATGAACAAAATGTCAAAAGCAAGAAGTGTGTAAACACTCGTGCGGAGCCGTGTGCAAACATGACATTTGAATGGACTAAAGCAAATAGCAGAGGGCAAACAGAGCGCGTGATAAAGTTATCGAAGCCGAAGTGTTTGAGTAACAAGAGTAATGTACGCTCACACTCGCTTCTCACACAATAACCTCTCTCACACACACACACACATACACACACGCACGCACATGACGGACAAGGGACAGGTGGGCGCCGACCCTGGCACTTTATGAAACGAGGGGCTTTATCCGGGATCCCTCTGGTATTGTGCGTGAGCGTGAGAGTGCGTGTGTGCGTGAGAGAGGAACAGCAGGACTGTGGATGGAGGGAACGCGGAGGGTCTCTGTGTGTCTAAACATGGTGTGGAAGAAACAGCGGGCAGCTGGACTCGGGACCAGTCATGTAACAGCGGAGGGACGAGTTGGGGGGAGTTGCTGGCCACTCCGCGCTTCATCACATGCTCCTGTCCCGGTCCAACATAAGAGACAACTTTTTTTTTTTTCCTGATTTGTTGTGCAAGCCCATTATAGACCTTCTCTAGCTCAGATATCAAAGCACAATCTAAGTCTGGTGGCCCTCTTTGTCACTCATCGTCCACTTTATTAGAAACTCGTACCGGGCAGAAATCAGAGACCAGTTAAAGTGCAAGGTATTCATTTTTTGCTGCCCCTGTAAAGCAGAATGCATATTAAGCCGTGTTTAAAGCGTCCAGCTTTATTACAGCTTTAGTTCTACAGCCACAGCCTTAAGGTCTTCTCATAGTGGAGGGATGGATCAGGTCTGAAACACGAGTGGAGCCTGATTTTCTCCTCTGTCTCAGAGATAAAGATACTGGATACTTGTAAGTGCTGTTTATCTGATGGGGACAGTTTTGGTGGACTACCAGGTCTTGCTCAGCCTAACTGCCCCATTGTCTTTCTATCTTAGAATCATTTTTTGATCTCAAGTGAATTATTTAATGTATAATTTCATCAGAAATATCTCCTAATAACAGTGTAACTTGCACTTAATGAACATTTACACTGGGTAATGAATAAAAAAAGTGTGGCCCCTCACTTCTGCATAGTACTGTACTTCTATTGTAGTATTGGAGTGTACTGTAGCTTAATTTCTTAACCACCCAAACCTGTGTGGCGCTGGTACGAGAAGATGATTGTGGGTCATCCAGCCAGGAGCATGTTGGGGATCAGATATTGAGCATTGGTGAAGGACTAGAGGCTCGGTAATGCATTGTGTTGAAACATACATCAACAGGTGGGCTTAAGGCTCTTGACTGTACTCCAGGAAGGTGGGCTTACTAGGTACCTTGTACGGCAAAGTACCTTGTAAGCCCAAACTTGTGTGGCGCTTGTATGAGTAGATCATTGTCGGCCATCTAGCCAGGAGCATGTTGGGGATCAGATATTGAGCATTGGTGAAGGACTAGAAGATCGATAATGCATTGTGTTGAAACATACATCAACAGGTGGGATTAAGGCTCTTGACTGTACTCCAGGAAGGTGGGCTTACAAGGTACCTTCTACAGCAAAGTACCTTGTAATCCCAAACCTGTGTGGCGCTGGTACGAGTATTTGATTGTGGGTCATCCAGCCAGGAGCATGTTGGGGATCAGATATTGAGCATTGGTGAAGGATCAGAAGATCGATAATACATTGTGGTAAAGCATACATCAACAGATGGGCTTATGGCTCTTGACTGTACACCAGGAAGGTGGGCTTACAAGGTAGGGGTTTGTAATACAGTGCTATAAAGTGGTGAAGTGTTTTCACTATACACCTGATAGAAACGTCTCCTCTGAATATTTGCCTTATCCGGTCATCTGAAATTGACTCCCACCATTTGACCCCCCGACAGTCAATAGATATCCCAAATCTGTTGCGGCTTATGTTTATGGACACAAGGCTCTTTGTTTTGGGCAGTGAATAGAGGCCAGGAAATAGAAGCCAGTAAATAAATGAAAGATCCAGCACGCCGTGGTTTCCAAGGATCAAGAGTTATCAGTCCACGTCTCTGAAAACACCTGCTCCCCCTGTAACCTTTGAGGAGGGAACACAGGCCGCTGCTTTGTCCGGCTCCGCTCCTGCGCTGCTCCAAATTAGGCCGGCCCCTCTTTATCAGATGGACTTTCGCGAGAGCCTTTGAAGCGCAATCAGATGGCGCAGGTGTTTCTCAGGTAAATGAGCTCGCGGCCAGCGGGCCACGATGACCGCGGCCAAGCACTCCCCTCCGGCTGCAGCTGCTCGGCCACGATAAGACGTGCTCGCCCGTCCGGTCCGCTTTGAATGGGAAACGGAAAAGTGTCCCGCGGATTATTTTACTGAGATGCAAAGCAGAAAGCTAGCGAGGCTCAGCGGGGTCCCGCGAGCCGGGGAAGGCCCAGAGTGCTCCAGCGACTGCAGGTCTAAACAGGTACAGGTGTCAAAGATGGATGGGCCGACTGCTCCGAATGGAAATAGTGTGTGATTAATCTTTATTTAGACAGCCAGAAATAAAGTGAAACCATACGCTAAGTGTTTCCATTACATTTGACTCACAGAGTTGGCACCGAGTCACATCTAAAGAGTTAGCAGCCTAAGTGATACCACAGAGATCTTTAAGGCACTTAGCGATGCTTGTAAACTCGAGCAGTTTATTTGAGAAAAATCAAGTGGACGCACTGGCTGTGCATGTTGGCATCGGGTTTGCTGGACCGTACAGGATGCAGGGAGCCTTGTGAGGTCGGTTAGTAGATCAGGCTGCAGTTAGGATGAAATGATCTGATATGTTTAGACATGCCAGTAGAATATGATCATTTGAGGAGATTGCTGTGTTGATAGACTAGACAGTATGAATTAGGGCTGTGTATTGGCAAGAACCTGGAGATACAATATGTATCGTGATACGGCGGTCACGATTCAATATATCACGATATACCGCGATACTGCAAGTAAAGTGATATACTGTGATTTTTCTAATCCTACTATTAAAACACACCACTGTATGAACAGGTTTATCAATGCTTTCAATAACATTGCACCCTTGTGCTGCTTGTTAATGTTGGAGTGGAGCTGAAAATGGATTACAACACTGCCATCTAGTGGTCAGAGGTTTAAACACAACACACAATGGTTCACTGTCTGCCAGGAATCTATGTATCGATACTGTGTTATTCACAATCGATACAGTATCACCAAACATAATATCCGGATATTCAATATTTTTGGGATAGTATGAATGTGGTTCAGGCTGGATTTGGGAAGATGTTGCTAGATTTGCTGTTTAGACTTCAAATAAATGGATTTAAGCATGACAACAACCAAAATAACAATAATAGTAACAACAATAATAATAATTATGTTTCTGCTACTTTTTCTAATAAGACAGTGTAGAGATATGATTTTACTGGCTATGTAAATGTTTTAGCATTAAATCTAATAAGAACAGTAATAATAAATATAATGATATTGCTGCTGGCGGCACGGTGGTGTAGTGGTTAGCACTGTCGAGATGATTCGGGTTGGATTCCCGGTCCAGGCCGTTCTGTGTGGAGTGTGTATGTTCTCCCCGTGCTTGAGTGGGTTTCCTCTCACAGTCCAAACACATGCATGTTAGGTTGATCACTCACTCTAAATTGCCTGTAGGTGTGAGTGTGTGTGAGTGTGTTGGCCATTCAGTGGACAGGCTACCTGTCCATGGTGTATGCCGCCTTCTCTCAGTAATGCTGGGATTGGCTCCAGCACCCCTGTTACCCAGACTAGCGGGATAAAGTGGAAGGTGATGTACCAATACCACTTTATCCCTTTCCGATATCGATAACTGATCCATAAATATAGGCTGATACAGAGTACTGATACTACTATATATATATATATATAGACCTGTAGTGTGTACATGTGAGCATCCAGCAGCTTCACTGCTTCAGCAAAAACACAGCTGAATGTTATTTCACATCCAAACTCTTGTTCACTTGTGCTTACATCACAATACCCCGCTGCTGAGTGATAAAGATAACTGACGGAGGCAGGCTACTGCACTAGCCAAAGACTATATCAAGGCTAAATGCTATCTTTATGGCTTTTTTGCTCTATCTGTAACTTTCTGGACTAACATTAACTCAGAGTGTAAGTGACAACACAGCAGCAGATGAGTGATTACTAAAAGACGCCGGGCTCAGTCACAGAGATAAGGAGCTCCAGTTAATGTGTTTTGCCCACAAAGTACTGCCACCAGCATGAGTCTCTCATACACTGTAAAAATACCTGTGGGGGTTTAAGATAAAAAAATTTAGCTGTTTGTATCTGAAATAATATGTTTCTTGGCATAAAACACAAATTCACATACAACAATACTGCATGATGAGTGCTAAGTGCTATGATGAGCCCTGATACCAATATGTTTAACGAAGATTTAACTCTTTAATGATGCTGTAGCTTTAGATTTTGTGAAAAAATGAATATTAATATCGCCACTGTCCAATGAAAAATAAGTACCTCCAAATTTGCAACTTTACAGGAGAGGCTGAAAACATAGTTTACTGTCAATGTAAGTCAATGGAATCAGAATTTTTCCAAAGCTATTTTGGAGTGTTTCTATTGGTCCATTAGACATGAACTTTTCACACATTGTAAACGTCCATTGGCTTATTCAAATTATGTAAAAAACTTAAAATCGACTAATTAATATTTAAAAGAATTCATACGAATTAATATTAATATTAATATTAATATTAATAACACTGAGGAGATCAATTTAATTAAGGATGATGGCAATAATAAAGTATTAGGACAAATAATAATAATACTGATGCTCTATAATGATTATAATGGGGAGATCAGATTTAACTAAGTGATGCCGTAGCAGTAGATTTACAAGCATTGGACTTAACAATAGCATTAATTACGAGCGTGGTGGGATCAGTGGTCTGCAGGTCTTTGTTGTTTTCTGCACTCATGGAATGATCATGTCTGTGTTGAGTTGAATCAGATGTGTTGGAGCGAGGAGAACGCTAAAGCGTGCAGTGCCGGGGTCCCCCAGGACAGAGCTGGAGAAACACTGGACTAGACGGAGAAGATTGATGGAGGCTAACATTGCTTTTCTGTGCATGGATTTGAGGGACTCCCTTGATGTGAACCGCATAAATCCGTCAGAACATTGGTCACGGGGGCTCCGGGATCCAGCCTCTTCATGAGCACACTCAGGTCAGATGAAGGCAGCAAATGCGGAACAGATTGGTGGCGCTCTCCATCATTTGGGACGGCCGCGCTGGGAGAGGGACGGCGGCCTCTGTTTGGAGATCACTCCAGCCGACAAGGGGGAAGACAGATAGAAGCTCTTCGCTTTGTCACGCCGTCCCAGGCTTTAGCCCCTGTTTGTTCGCGGAGTGGCGAGCTTTGAAGTGAATGGGGGTTAAGGGGAGCGAGGGAGGGGCCGGCGCAAGGCTGGGTGACGGATGAATCCGTCTCAACTCCGGGGTGAAGGCAGCAGGGTCAGAGCTCTTCTGAAGACAGCCAAATTTACTCTCAGCACCTGGAGAACTCAGCCTGTCCACTGTTTTCTCTCTCCTTCTGTAGGACATGAGGCTGGCATGATGCGGTCTGCTCTGTTCATTAAGCGAGACCTCATCTATTCTCACTTTTCCAGATGTTATTAACACTTCACTTTACGCAAACATCACGCTGAGAGTCCAGTGACCGTGGCTTTTGCAATTGCTGTGAAGCATTTTCATTTCATTTCATTTCATTTCATTTCATTTCATTTCATTTATTTTGGGCAATGAGAAAGTCATTTCTTCTGGTTTTGTTCACAGCAAGATTGTACAGCCGTTAAAATCGTTTAAGGAATGAAGAATCAGGTTTACTTATTTTGCTGCCAGACTGTAGTCAACCAACCAAGACATATTTGGTGTCTGTTTCTCCAGTTTTGAGCTATAGGACTAACATGACTTACATGTTCTGAAAGCTTATACTCCACCAATTAGCAGTGAGCAGACTGTGACCGATCATCACACACTCAGGCCATGAGGTTTGGTGTTGGTAGTAGATGAAACTGTGGTTAAACTGTGGTTGCTACTACTGTTTCAACCAGTCAGATGTCCATAAGTCCATCTTTATAGATACAAGTATGTACTACACAGCTTCAAATAAGCAAGTCTGTTTGATATCCAACACATTTTGAGGTAATGATTTAACCTGTGCTAAAACGTATGGTATGTACTCTTCTTTCTGAAATGAATAATTAAATAATAAAAAATAATACATATAAATAACCCATTGTCAGCTCTACCCTTGTAAATAAATAGCAAGACCGAAGTGTTTCAGGTCTTTTAGGCCAGTGGTTTGCTCAGTACTATAATTAACTACATATACGCTTCCATGAGGCAAAGTTTAATGAGTCAATAAAATAAATAAATAAATAATAATTTCAAAATAACTAAGGGGCAAAATTGAAAAAGTACACATTTCAGACACCAAACATGTTTTCATATTTGCTTAAGCAAGTAATAAACAGTTATTTATATAGCACTTTTCTAAGCCCTGCTACAAATAGGGGTGTGTGATATATATCGTTTATGATATTGTCTTAATTGCCCTGTTACTGATGCGCTAGCTGACATTATCGAGTACACTACTGACTGAGAAACAATCAACAACAATCAGAACACCTCAACTCTGTGCGCTCACTACTTTGTGCTTTAGTACATGCTGCTGCGGGTGCGCATTGAGAGTGCCCATACTGTGTGTTAGCTAGCATATGCTAAAGCTAGCATAGCTGCGTAAACAACACCTCTAAAGTTGAAACTGAGTGAACACACTGCGCCAGGGGAAAAAACTCAGACACCACCAGCCTCGCAGTCTACCTCTTTAGATTTAACTCCTAGGCGAGGATCATCTTCACTCGTGTGGAGCTGGTCTGGATCTGGATCTTCAGCTCAGAGTTATGGGACACTGTTGACCTCCTCAGTCTTTGGCAGCTTTGTGATTTGGTTACTGTATGTATCATATTGTATCATATTTGCTTCTGTTTTTTTTTTTTTGTTTTTTTTTTGAGAACTTGGATCAGTTAAAGCTACAAGGTCTTAATCGACTGGAGTCTTATGGTCTCAAGCAGAAGTACACTTATATAGTCTGCTGTGTTTAGAAAGCATCATTATGCATACAGTCATATGCAAAAATTTAAACACCCTCAGTCAAGTGTTTTGTTGATTATTTTTAGTGAAAACAAGTGTACACATCCGCTACTTCATTCAGCTCAGTAGTATGGCCAATGCCAATACAATACAAGGCTGTACAGTATACCAAAGCACTGCCAGGCTACTTCTCCAGTGTCAAAAGTATAGGATCACTTTAGAATTTCATTTCATGCAATTTTCATGCAATTTACAAACAATATTGTCAATTTTACAATTAATGTAAGTGTATCAGATGATTTTTAAAGGATAAAAATGTTTGTATTAAAGTCTATTTTTGTATAGAGGCGTATTTTACATATAGTCTATTATCAATAATTCTCAGTCCTCTGTCTAAATCTCCTGGTACGGCCGCCAATCCAAGTTAAGGATGTTGTTGGACTAATTGGTTGTTAGGACACTCTTGCTCAATTGTGATGCACAGCTGAAAAACATTCTACTAATAAGTGAGTATAAAAGGGAACAATATTCTAGGTTAGTTTAGTATCTGAAGATCAGCAGTTGATGGCTTGCTGACCGACTCAAAATGACCAGAAAGAAACAACTTTCTTTAGAGACCCGTCAGTCCATTGTTGTGTTAAGGAAGAAGATACTCCATTAAAACAAGAACATTTCACTGTGATCCCAAACTTTTGAGCGGTAATGTAGGTAAAGTGAAAAAAGGGATCAATAAGTAATAGAGCAAATACAAAATACAGTACATAAGACATAAACACGTGACAGTTCATTCAAAACAAGACAATTTATGCAAAGCCAGTAAGTACAGGATATGCAAAAGTAACTGCAGTAACAGTAACCGCGACTGTCGGTGTCAGAATGTGGCTGGAACTGGTGCAAACAGCAGTTAACATAAATATGTGGTGGAGTAATGAATATGTAGTACAGCGAATACAGCTAAGTGCAGATACAGCAGAGGTACAGGGGTGGAGGTAGTCGCAGTTAAGTGGTGGTTGTAAACAGTTGATGTAAATATACAAGCGTGCGGTGCAGGTACAGAGAACAGCAGCCTAATGTTCAGGTAAACAGCTTAATATGTGTACAGAGATGTTTCAGGTGTATGGAATATACACTTATACACTAGTAAAAAGATAGCACACTTAAATAAGTCATTTTTCTGCTTGCTTAAGTTGTTTTTGCTAGAGATGGACTGATCAGCGTTTTTGAGGCTGATTCCGATCGCCGTTCACCTTTCAGCGCAATCGGCTGATAGCTGATACCGATAGAGGGCGGGGTATACGCCACAGCAGGGCTACATGTAATTATTAGCGCTAGCAAGTCATGAAACATGGTCTTAACTGGTTTATTACCATTTTTAACGAGCTCATATGAAACAGCATAATATTTTTAACAAAATTACATTATAAAAAATATCCCCAATACTACAATCATTCAATTTAGACCCTTTATTTAAAATGAAAAAAGCTAATTAAATGAATGCAGTAAAAACTGTTAAACAGACTGTTATTTTAAACGACAATCTGTAATCATTAAATGTAGAATATTGAATTGTTGCTGCTGTTCTGTTCGTACCGGTCAGATCTGGTCTGTATGGTGTTCTGGGTTGTTTGTTTTGTGTTAGCTGTGCGTGCTAGCTCTGCTGTTTGCTGATACTCACTGTATTCAGCTGTGTGCAGTGTCGTATCAGATCAGTAGAGTTAAATATCTTTGTCTTGGTTCTTCAACTAGACACATACGGTAAACACTGCCAGACAGACAATATGCTTTTCTCGTGACGTCGCTGCTTCAGTCAGTCTGTGGAAAATGAAAGGGTGTGTATTTCCACCTAGTGGTTCAGATAGGAATTGCAGGGAGCTGGCCGGAGGGCTCCTCTTCCTGGATTAAACACTAGCTGGAAATACAGAAATTAGGCTCATTTGTTTAACGCCATCGGTCGGCTCTCAGGATCGGCTAAATTAGAGAAATATCGGCCGATCACCAATCACATATTTTAATTAAAAAATCAGCCGATACCGATACATAGCCGATCGATCCTTCCATCTCTAGTTTTTACCAAGTTTAACATTTGGAAAATAATAAAAAGTCAAATAAAGCAGTGGAAATGTGTTCAGGCCACATGTGATGATACATTCAAATAAAGCAGATGAACTGTAATTGTATATTAAAGTGTTGAAGTATGTTCACCATTGAGAAAAGGTTCACTTATTTACACTTAGAAAATCAACAAAACTGTGTCATTTAACCAGGGCCATACAAACCTTGGCGTGCGGCAGCAGGATGTGCTGGACTGCGCATGAATGTGTGAATCTGTAGCCGATCAGTGTGTGTTTGTGCGTATCTCAGCAGTGAGTCAGGTTTCTGTCTGACCTTGCAGATTTGTCATCGCTGATCTGGACAAGCTTTGTTGGTGTTGTGTATAAGAGGAGCGAGCTGATGGACAGACTGAAAGTTGCTGTTATGATGCCGTGGTTGAGAGTATGTGGAGAGTATTGGCCTTGGGCTCAGTCTGTCTGCTAATCTGTGTGTTGTGTTTTGCTGCTTATCAGCGGCTGTTCTTTCACATTTCCATCAGCCTCATAGTTTACCACCGCCTGCCAAAAGTTTGGGGACGCCACCTAAGCCTTCTAAACTTCTGCAGGACTTCTTGATTGCTCGGATCAGATGCACTGGTGTAGGTATGAAGAGGGCCAGCATGTTAGATGCAGGTTTGAACTAAAATCTGCAGGAAGTAGATCTCCAGGAGGAGGGTCGGTAGCCATCGTGGTAAAGCCAGACACTCATTTAAATGTCAGAGGTGTCTTTGTATATTAATGATACACGCATAGGCTGAAAATACTAGGGCTGTGTTTTGGCAAGATCTTGGTGATACAATACGTATCAAGATTCAGCAGTCATGATACAGTATATCTCAATATACTGCAATTTTACTTTTAAAACTCACCACTATATGAACAGGTTTGCTAATGCTTACAATAGCATTGCGCCCTTATGCTGTTTGTTTATGTTGGAGTGGAGCTGAAAATGGATTACCACACTGCCATCTAGTGGTCAGAGGTTTGAACACAACACACAATGATTTACTGTCTGCCAGGAATCAATGTATCGATACTGTGTTTTTGAGAATCAATACAGTATCACTAAACATAATATTCCGATATTCGATATTTTAATATTTTCTTACACCCCTAGAAAATACTGATCTTAAATCGTCTAAAATGCTAAGACAGCATGACCCTCATGAAGTGAAATATACACACTTTGACACACTTAGATCTCCAAATCCCCTAATTATACATTGTAGAATTAAATCTGCGCCAAAGTCCCCATTGTCAGCAGAATCCTTGTGTTACTTTTATTATGTACAGCCAGAGCATGTGCTTTTCAAGATTGTGCATGTACATATTAAATACATGCAATTACAACATTTAACCATCATGTTATTAATTAAAAAGACTACATAAAATGGCAGAAATGTTTTTTTAGTGAACAAAGTGTGTATTGTTGGTTTGCAATAATTTTCCATGGTAGAATCAATCAAGTTTGAAATTTGCAGCTGAAAACATGAAATGTTCAGTCGGCCAGTTTATGATGTTTATGTTGGCAGATCTGTTTTGCAGTTTTATCATTGTAATAACTTGAGCTTGGTTAGAACACTTGCAATGTATTTGAATATATTTACTGTTTAATTGCTGAACTGAATGAGTTATTATTAAAAATTCTAATATATTTTTTACTCATTTAAAGTAAAAACAAGAGCTACTTAAAAAAACCTCAACGCCTTTAAAAAAAAGTGCAACAAAAAGTGCTTATTTATAGAAACGTAATAAATAAATTGTTACCTCAATTTCACATCTTGACATGTTGGTTTGGACGCGCCTGTGAAGAATAAACATATACGCCTCTTCATTCCTGGCTGAAAAGTCAGTTTTCGCCGTTTTTAGACCACATTATTCTCTCTGACTCGCTTTATTCTCTCTGACTCTTTTTATTCTCTCTGACTCGCTTTATTCTCTCTGACTCACTTTATTCTCTCTGACTAGCTGTATTCTCTCTGACTCACTGTATTCTCTCTGACTCGCTTTATTCTCTCTGACTCGCTTTATTCTCTCTGACTCTTTTTATTCTCTCTGACTCTCTTTATTCTCTCTGACTCGCTTTATTCTCTCTGACTCTCTTTATTCTCTCTGACTCTCTTTATTCTCTCTGACTAGCTGTATTCTCTCTGACTCACTGTATTCTCTCTGACTCGCTTTATTCTCTCTGACTAGCTGTATTCTCTCTGACTCACTGTATTCTCTCTGACTCGCTTTATTCTCTCTGACTCACTGTATTCTCTCTGACTCGCTTTATTCTCTCTGACTCGCTTTATTCTCTCTGACTCTTTTTATTCTCTCTGACTCTTTATTTTCTCTGACTCTCTTTATTCTCTCTGACTCACTTTATTCTCTCTGACTCGCTTTATTCTCTCTGACTCTCTTTATTCTCTCTGACTCTCTTTGTTCTCTCTGACTCACTTTATTCTCTCTGACTCTTTTTATTCTCTCTGACTCTCTTTATTCTCTCTGACTCACTTTATTCTCTCTGACTAGCTGTATTCTCTCTGACTAACTGTATTCTCTCTGACTCGCTTTATTCTCTGACTCGCTTTATTCTCTCTGACTCTTTATTCTCTCTGACTCTCTTTATTCTCTCTGACTCTCTTTATTCTCTCTGACTCACTTTATTCTCTCTGACTAGCTGTATTCTCTCTGACTCTTTTTATTCTCTCTGACTCTTTTTATTCTCTCTGACTCTCTTTATTCTCTCTGACTCGCTTTATTCTCTCTGACTAGCTTTATTCTCTCTGACTCACTTTATTCTCTCTGACTAGCTGTATTCTCTCTGACTCTTTTTATTCTCTCTGACTCTCTTTATTCTCTCTGACTCACTTTATTCTCTCTGACTCGCTTTATTCTCTCTGACTAGCTTTATTTTCTCTGACTCGCTTTATTCTCTCTGACTAGCTTTATTCTCTCTGACTCACTTTTTTCTCTTTGACTCGCTTTATTTTCGCTGGCTTGCTTTATTGTCTCTGACTCTTTTTATTCTCTCTGACTAGCTGTATTCTCTCTGACTCACTTTATTCTCTCTGACTCTTTTTATTCTCTCTGACTCTCTTTATTCTCTCTGACTCTTTATTCTCTCTGACTCTCTTTATTCTCTCTGACTCGCGTTATTCTCTCTGACTCTTTTTATTCTCTCTGACTCGCTTTATTCTCTCTGACTTTTTATTCTCTCTGACTCGCTTTATTCTCTCTGACTTGCTTTATTCTCTGACTTGGTGGTCTTACAATTCACTCGATTGGTCTGTAAGTTTGCTGTGAGTTAGCTTTATTCTCTCTGACTCACTTTATTCTCTCTGACTATCTGTATTCTCTCTGACTCGCTTTATTCTCTCTGACTAGCTTTATTTTCTCTGACTCGCTTTATTCTCTCTGACTAGCTTTATTTTCTCTGACTCGCTTTATTCTCTCTGACTCGCTTTATTCTCTCTGACTCTTTTTATTCTCTCTGACTCTCTTTATTCTCTCTCACTCGCTTTATTCTCTCTGACTCTTTTTATTCTCTCTGACTCTATTCTCTCTGACTCGCTTTATTCTCTCTGACTCACTTTATTCTCTCTGACTCTTTTTATTCTCTCTGACTCTCTTTATTCTCTCTGACTCTCTTTATTCTCTCTGACTCTTTATTCTCTCTGACTCTCTTTATTCTCTCTGACTCTCTTTATTCTTTCTGACTCTCTTTATTCTCTCTGACTAGCTGTATTCTCTCTGACTCTTTTTATTCTCTCTGACTCTTTTTATTCTCTCTGACTCTCTTTATTCTCTCTGACTCTTTTTATTCTCTCTGACTCTTTTTATTCTCTCTGACTCTTTTTATTCTCTCTGACTCGCTTTATTCTCTCTGACTCTTTTTATTCTCTCTGACTCTTTTTATTCTCTCTGACTCGCTTTATTCTCTCTGACTCACTTTATTCTCTCTGACTCGCTTTATTCTCTCTGACTCTTTTTATTCTCTCTGACTCTATTCTCTCTGACTCGCTTTATTCTCTCTGACTCACTTTATTCTCTCTGACTCTTTTTATTCTCTCTGACTCTCTTTATTCTCTCTGACTCTTTATTCTCTCTGACTCTCTTTATTCTCTCTGACTCTCTTTATTCTTTCTGACTCTCTTTATTCTCTCTGACTAGCTGTATTCTCTCTGACTCTTTTTGTTCTCTCTGACTCTTTTTATTCTCTCTGACTCTCTTTATTCTCTCTGACTCTTTTTATTCTCTCTGACTCTTTTTATTCTCTCTGACTCTCTTTATTCTCTCTGACTCTTTTTATTCTCTCTGACTCTCTTTATTCTCTCTGACTCGCTTTATTTTCTCTGACTCTTTTTATTCTCTCTGACTCGCTTTATTCTCTCTGACTCACTTTATTCTCTCTGACTCTATTCTCTCTGACTCTTTTTATTCTCTCTGACTCTATTCTCTCTGACTCTTTTTATTCTCTCTGACTCTTTTTATTCTCTCTGACTCTCTTTATTCTCTCTGACTCTCTTTATTCTCTCTGACTCTTTATTCTCTCTGACTCTCTTTATTCTCTCTGACTCTCTTTATTCTTTCTGACTCTTTATTCTCTCTGACTCTCTTTATTCTCTCTGACTCTTTATTCTCTCTGACTCTCATTATTCTCTCTGACTCTCTTCATTCTTTCTGACTCTCTTTATTCTCTCTGACTAGCTGTATTCTCTCTGACTCTTTTTATTCTCTCTGACTCTTTTTATTCTCTCTGACTCTCTTTATTCTCTCTGACTCTTTTTATTCTCTCTGACTCCTTTTATTCTCTCTGACTCTCTTTATTCCCTCTGACTCTTTTTATTCTCTCTGACTCTTTTTATTCTCTCTGACTCGCTTTATTCTCTCTGACTCACTTTATTCTCTCTGACTCACTTTATTGTCTCTGACTCGCTTTATTCTCTCTGACTCGCTTTATTCTCTGACTTGGTGGTCTTACAATTCACTCGATTGGTCTGTGAGTTTGCTGTATACCATAAAGACAAGAAAAGCCTCTTAAAATAAACACTGAGAAATTGAAAACGTTCTCAGTAGTTTATGGGTTTGGGTCCGCATTGGACAACATCTGCGCGGCCCACCTTTCAGTGACCTGTGTTCTATAGTAATAACAAATGAACTGTTCGTTCTAGATAAGCTATTTATTTTTCTTAATTATTGAAATTATTGAAATCAAGGTGTCTGCTGTCTAATTTAAGTTTTTGTATGGAGGCCATTAAAGGTCTTTACCAGCAGACTTGTTGAAGGAGAGGTGTGGTCACCTGTGGAGCCTCTGAGCAGAAGAGACAATGCTGTGGCCACTGAGGAACTTAAAAAGCTGCGCGAGGTTGTTTTGTGGTAGCAGTGCCGTGGGCTCAGTGCGTTGCTTAACCACAAAGACTAATGGTGCATTATCGAGCCCTGAGGGACTCCACTCAGTCTACACACATTCTCTCTCTCTCTTTCTCTCTCTCTCTCTCTCTCTCTCTCACTGTCTCTTCCCCTCTTTTACTCTCTCTTTCTCTTTCTCAGTCTCTCTCTGTCTGTCTCTCGTTTTGTTTCTCCTACTGTATCTCTCTTTCTCCTACTGTCTGTCACTCTTTCACTGTTTCTCTGTCTCTTTCTCGCTCTCTCTCTCTCTTTCTCGCTCTCTCAGTCTCTTTTTTCTCTCTCTTTGGAACTTGACAGATTGTGAAGGATGATCAGGGCAAATGAATTTTCCTGGATTGATCAGTAAATAAATTGAAATGTGGTCACCGTGTCATATCTATATGCTTTGGAAGTAAAACAAAGTGCTTTCTGTTTTATTTATTCTTTTATTTTGTTTTACTTTAATATTTGGGTGAGATTTGAAGCTATATTAAGCCCATTCAGTCGGTTCAACTGGTTCTCCAGAAGCACTTCATCAGTCTGTGACAAATGAAAACAGAAAGAGGGAGAGAAAGGGGGGCTCCCTGTTAAAGGTGCTGGGCTAAAACGGCTTCATTTGGTGGAGCTGGAGCGTATGTGAGGCCCCTGCTGTGTTTATATCTCCTCAGGTCTTTAAAAGGCCTGCCTGACAGCGCAGGCGTTATTAATGGAGCACACTCCACCGCTCTCTCAGCTCCGTCCCGGGACGGTAGACTGGGCCGGCTGCTGGCCGCTAGGCCGGGGTCTGTAGCTCTGAAGCTGCGAGCCTCTTCGCCTCCCCTCCGTAGACCCTGGGAAGCCATCCGGAGTTCAGCACTCACCCCGCATCCCCCCCAGCCACACCAACCACAGCCATCTATCATGCTGTGAGTAAATTTGGAGAGGTGGGTTTACACCAGGGGTGAGGGGGTTATGCACGTCCTTAATGGAGCCAAATGAGAGAATAAACAGCGTGCTAAGGATGGATATTTATATTGCTTTTAAGCCCCCCCCCCCTTCTTTTCTCAGCTTAAGTCCTCACTTTTTTTTTTAGCTTAGAAGTGTTAACAGAAATTAAAAACAGGATCGCCTAGTTTTAACATCACAGCTCCCTGTTAACATGTGGTAATGAGTCATGATGCATTGATCTTAAGTAATGTAAATGTATAGCTTGGTAAAGTTTACAATTTCAGATATAGTCAATCGACCAAGACATTTTAGAACTAGAGCTATGAGGCTATGAGGCTCATGTTGTTAACAAACACTAGAACTCAGTAGTCACCCAAATAGTACATTTTTTTTTTGTTAAAAATACATCCCCAAAAGATATTTTTAAATATGAAAAATTTTTATATAGTTTTAGTTTCTTTGACATTTTTTAAATGTATTTCTTTTTGCTGCAATAAGTTAAAAGGATACCACATATGTAAATATAAACAATAAGCATATAAATGCTTAGTCTAACAGCAGTATATCATAAATATATATCTACTCTACCAGTCAAACGTTTTAGTACACTACCATTAAAACGTTTTAATACTCTACCAGTCAAACGTTTTAGATACACTACCATTCAAACGTTTTAATACTCTACCAGTCAAACGTTTTAGATACACTACCATTCAAACGTTTTAATACTCTACCAGTCAAACGTTTTAGATACACTACCAGACAAACGTTTTAGTACACTACCAGTCAAACGTTTTAGATACACTACCATTCAAACGTTTTAATACTCTACCAGTCAAACGTTTTAGATACACTACCAGTCAAACGTTTTAGTACACTACCAGTCAAACGTTTTAGATACACTACCATTCAAACGTTTTAATACTCTACCAGTCAAACGTTTTAGATACACTACCAGTCAAACGTTTTAGATACACTACCATTCAAACGTTTTAATACTCTACCAGTCAAACGTTTTAAATCACTACCATTCAAATGTTTTAATACTTTACCAGTCAAACGTTTTAGTACACTACCACTCAAACGTTTTAATACACTACCAGCCAAACATTTTAGTACACTACCAGTCAAATGTTTTAGATACACTACCAGTCAAACGTTTTAGATACACTACCAGTCAAACGTTTTAGTACACTACCACTCAAACGTTTTAATACACTACCAGCCAAACATTTTAGTACACTACCAGTCAAACGTTTTAGTACACTACCAGTCAAACGTTTTAATACACTACCACTCAAACGTTTTAGATACACTACCAGCCAAACGTTTTAGATACACTACCAGCCAAACATTTTAGTACACTACCAGTCAAATGTTTTAGATACACTACCAGTCAAACGTTTTAGATACACTACCAGTCAAACGTTTTAGTACACTACCAGCCAAACGTTTTAGTACACTACCAGTCAAACGTTTTAGTACACTACCAGTCAAACGTTTTAGATACACTACCAGTCAAACATTTTAGATACACTACCATTCAAACGTTTTAGTACACTACCAGTCAAACGTTTTAGTACACTACCAGTCAAACGTTTTAGTACACTACCAGTCAAACGTTTTAGTACACTACCAGTCAAACATTTTAGATACACTACCATTCAAACGTTTTAGTACACTACCAGCCAAACGTTTTAGATACACTACCAGTCAAACGTTTTAGTACACTACCAGCCAAACGTTTTAGTACACTACCAGTCAAACGTTTTAGATACACTACCAGTCAAACATTTTAGATACACTACCAGCCAAACGTTTTAGATACACTATCTATCAAACGTTTTAGTACACTACCAGCCAAACGTTTTAGTACACTACCAGTCAAACATTTTAGATACACTACCAGCCAAACGTTTTAGATACACTATCTATCAAACGTTTTAGTACACTACCAGCCAAACGTTTTAGTACACTACCAGTCAAACGTTTTAGTACACTACCAGCCAAACGTTTTAGATACACTATCTATCAAACGTTTTAGTACACTACCAGTCAAACGTTTTAGATACACTACCAGCCAAACGTTTTAGATACACTATCTATCAAACGTTTTAGATACACTACCAGCCAAACGTTTTAGATACACTATCTATCAAACGTTTTAGATACACTACCAGCCAAACGTTTTAGTACACTACCAGTCAAACGTTTTAGATACACTACCAGCCAAACGTTTTAGATACACTACCAGCCAAACGTTTTAGTACACTACCAGTCTAAAACTTCTGAACGGTAATGTATCTTACACTAAATTACACAGAATTTTATCCACATACAGTTTAAAGTTTACACCCCAAGTACTGACCCCATCCACAGTGTAAACGCTGCAAAACCTCAAGACTGAGAAAGTTTTGTGTCGGTTCTCTGGCAGCATTTCTTGATCTGTAAGACGTGGACGCTTTTGATATAACAGTCAAGGCCACTGCCATCTGCCCGTTTATCGTGATACCGCCTCCCATGTCAGCGCAGTACGAACTGTTCTCTTTAACAGTACACACTGTCCATGTGGTGCCAGGGCCTGACTCAGTACAAATTAATCACCAACACTCAACACTAACAAGCTGTTCCGCTTAATGCACAGTCCGTGTGTTCGCAACTGTTGATATTAGAGCAGGGAGCTTTTCTGAGGTACAAAAATTGTGGAAATTGGTGACGTGGCCTATTTTAAAGCTTGGACCGTCAGCGAAAGGTGTCTGAGATAGGCCAGGACAGCTGTGTACCTACATTTTGCTGGAACCTCGCAGGCCAATGATCAATGTGTTATCGTTTTGAATACACGCTCGGCCCAAATAAGGCAGAGGGTCGTGCTCTGTTGCTTTTGGAAAACCACAAAAGCTTTTTTTCCCCCTTTCATTTCAGTGTTATGTATTTAGATGAGTGTGCTTTGTTCTGCTAGCGTACACGCTTGTATATCTCAGGGTGACATCGTGGCAGCCCTGTTTGTGCACAGTGTAATAGCAAAATAAATGACTGTGTCTGGGAGCTTGTGAGAGGCAGTGGATCAATGTTGGCTTAGTTTCAGCCATGCCATCTGATTTATGTCCTACAATAAGTGAGTGTGAATAGTAGTCTGGGATATGCCTGTGGCCTGCAGAGGCTCCTCACACATGGCTGATATTCGGATCAATCTTCTACTTCACTGTCACTGAACCGAGGTCCTCTGAGACTTGTTTGGCCACTTGCTGAGTCTGTTTCAGTGTAACATCTATCAGTGTAAGAGGTCCAGGTCTGAAGTATACAAGCCAGAGCTTCAGAAAGTCTGCTGAAGAATGTTTAGTCTGCCACACCAGTGCTGCACAGCACATCATTTGTTAATCGTTATTGCGATATTTGATAGGCCCCAGTGTAAATATATTGGGTAAATAAGAATTTGACAATAACCCAAGGCTAGAATATTCACTGCGACACTAACAAGAGCAATATAAAATAGAGAGAATGACAATTTAAGTGTTTTCAGTGCATTAAGAATGCCAATGTAGGTGGAGTCTTTGGATGCCCTTGCACTCTAGCTGAACATAGTCATTGCTAAAACAGCATACCTCATCTGAACGAGTCCAATTTGGTCTTACTCTAAGGACAAGGCAGTTTCAAATACAACCAACATCTTAGACTAAACTTTGGAGATGTGGAAACCATCACTGTAGTTTTCTTTGATAAACTGAAAGTGAGTCCCTAAAAGAATGGAGGTTATGATAAATGCAAAGAGTGGACACATTCAATATTGACAATCACGATATATTTGATTTATACATTTGATTTTTGGGCAGTACTGTATTCATATTTGTATGAAGGAATGGAGAGATGCTCTAACTAATGTGAAAGAAGAAGAATGACAACCACGCTGTGAAAAACTCCCTGCGTAGCGTGCAAACGCAACACACTGCCTCAGAGCTTTCAACAACTTGATGGTGAGTGGTGCGTGAATAGCTGTGACATAACAAGCATTAAGATGCATCAGTGCAGATGTTCTCCAAAGGAAGTTGTCAACAAGACTGTTAGTCTATCACGCTGATGCAGGGGTAGTTCTTCTTGTACATTGGTATAAGTGTTGTGTTCACTAAAGTGTTGTGTTCACTCATCACACTAAAGCATTATATAGAAATGTAGAATCTTTAGAAATATATATCATATATATAATTATATAGAAATGTAGATTATATATATATATATATATATATATATATATATATATATATATATATATATATATTAGTCGCTGTCCAATGAAAAACAGGTATCTCCAATTGGCAACTTTATTTGGAGCATTTCTATTGGTCCATTCATCATAAAATATTCCCACAATGTAAACAGCAGCTGCTGCATTTAATTGATGTAGAAAAATAGAAATCAAAGTGAAGATACATGTTTTTCATTGGACAGTGACAAGATATATAAAATTAAACATTTGTAGTTTGTATAAAAATTATGCAATAAGGACTGTCCTTCCATTGTTGTATACATAGCATCACAGCTTCCATCATAATACTAGAAGCTAAAACTAAATAGAAGGAAAACTACAACTCTTCCTTTTAAGAAAATTAAATCAAAATAAACCTGTGAATACAATCTTTAAACAAACTGAAGCCAAAACTAAGAAGTCAAGCACAATTTGGGTAAAAGCAGAAACTTAGAATGGGAATCTTCTCCGTTTCATTTATTTAATTAGTGAAGTTTTGTGGTTTAAACGTACAGACAGTCTTTTTGTGTGGTAACCGTGGTACTTTTCTTGTTGCCCAGAAGAGTAATGCTGTTTTTATCCATTGGTATTTTTATAGGTCATTTAAACACAGCCACTGTCATGTACATGGTCAAAATGATGAATGAACCTAAACAAACATTCTAACATAGCTCAATGTAAAACCTTGTTAGCCTTACATTAAACATGCATTGAAAGTTAGTGTTTTTGCTTTTTTATGTTACATTAAATTGACTGTAACAGTATATAATAACCCTGATCTGCTGAGAGCGTCTTGACCTGTCAAAGCTCTTACTGTGGAAGTTTGGATGAATCTAATTGTGCTCATGATCCATACGAAATCTCATCAGGGTTGCCAGTGTGTCTTATGTCACAATCGCAGTATGTAGAGATATAATCACAATATGATATACTATCTTTGATATGCAGCCCTGTACAGCTCTATACCTGTAATTACTGCCTCTCAGGTGGATGTACCCGCATATAAGCAGGGGGCTAATATTTAACCTTTGAAAACAGTAACTGAGTTTCAGTAACTGAAGAGTTCCAGTGTGTCTTCTGTTCACCTTGCATATTCTAGATGTGTACACACTCTGAAGAATCCTTCCTCTGTTTGTTGTTTCTTAACACGCTCTGGAATATGCACTCAAAACCATCTAGCGGAGGCCAGACACGCTGGAAATGAAAGTTTTGATAGTAACGTATACGAGCAAAGCGTTTCGCTTTTTTCCGCTTTCCTCTGCTTCAGCCCCCAGCCTTCTGTTATTTTAGCTTGAGTTGAGCGCAGTGGAACAGACTCGAGGTAGCACTCAACTGAGTCCATTAAAATGCCTTCCTCTGCGGACGCGATCGTTTTTACACACTAAAAGTCTACAGAGCTGCCACATGGGTGGGTGTCAGAACATACAGTGCAGGCAGTGTGGTGCTGGTGATATGGTTTAGACCTCTGTGTTGTTGTTTTTGTGGTTTTTTATACAATTTGCTTTTGTGTGGTACACATTAGGTACAGTATAAATCAGTCCTACAGTCTTACAGACATATAATACTGTCAATATATTTTTGCTTATTACTTTAGTCATATATAACTTACATAATAACAAGACTGCAACAATATCACTACGCCTATGCCGATATAAACATACAAAGGTTCAGGGGTTTAATGTTAAATGTAAAGTCGGCTACAGTTTGGAGGTTTATCATTTACTTAATAACAGAATCTGGGGCACCCCCCTACTGTGTCTACAGCTGTTCCTTTTGCCTATATGCTTTTAAGAAGTATCTGATTTAAACTAAAAATCATGGTAAATAACATTGAGCAAGGTAATGTATTTACTTTGTTCACTTGTTTGACACTGAAAACACACTGAGAGTATAAGTGCTGCTTTTCCATTACACAAACACAAAGAAGGCACTGCCATGCAACCCCCCTTTTGGATAATCTTTATTATAATTACCTGAGCTTTTCACAATATTTATTTTAGTTATTTTTGTGATATTATTACCTTTCTAGAACCAATGCTACTCGCTCAGAGAATGTACAGCCTGCTGCTTGTGAATGTACATGTGTTTCAATAGAGATGAATGGATCGAAGTAACTACATATCGGTATCGGACGACTTTCAGCCTGAATATGCGAACAGCAGTCAGATTTCTCTAACTTAGTGAAAGATTACTGTAGCCCTGTCTCAGCCCCCTTGATCACATGACACTGTAGTTCTGCACTTAAAGATGGAAAGTTGTACTGTAGATGGAAATGCAGACCTTTTGTGATGGGAGTAAAACTGCTGGCCTTGAGCGTGCTAATAGACAACGTGGTCAGGCTGGCAGTTTTGTAAGTTCACATTTGGGGTAGCTTCATTAGGAGTTCAGTTTTCCCAACTTTGCTGTCAACGATGGAGCTGAAATGAACTCGATGTTACAGGCAAACCCAGTGTCACATCCTGCTGTCTGTACGTCTGTCCTATGTGCTTTTGTTTATGTTGTCCTGTCAAGCAGGGGTGGGCGATATGGCCCTACAATAATATCACGATATTTCATGGTATTTTTGCGATAACGATACTCTTGGCGATATGACAAAACATTGAATAATAAAAAAACAAGAATACACTACTGCAACAAAATGAAAATTAAATGTTATTATTGCATACGACATATCGTATGCAATAATAACATTTAATTTTCATTTTTTAATATCTCAGTTAGGGCACACCCCTAACTGAGATATTAAAAAATACAAGAATTCATCAGATTGTAACAGAAGTCAGGGATGCAGAATGTAACGATACTAAATAATGCACTCCAAATATCTCCATATATCCAGGACTTAAGTAAAATAAATGATACTGGGCAGATAAAATCTGTCTCTAGTAGATATATAATGGGAAATGAGAAAAGTGTGAATTTTTCTTTTGCTAAAAACAGTAAAAGTAGTACCTGATGTGATAATTAGGGATGGGTGATATGGCACGATATTTCAGGGTATAATATCGTTCACCATATTCAAAAATGTTGGCGATATTACTCCGCCCTCCACCTGTGCTGTGTTATTTTCACTAGGTGTCTTGTGTTTAAGTATCTTGTGTGTCTGTATAAAGCCTCCCCTCTCACTCCCCTCGTTGTTGGTCATAGTGGTAACTCTGTTGTAGTAGCTATGTCTTTGTAACCTGTCTGTTTACCTTTCGTTTTGTTTGCTTATTAAAATCCCATTGTCATTTAAAAGCTTGCGTGTGTGTCTGCCATTCCCTGCCTTCGTCTGCTCCTGCTTCAGCTCGACCCGCGTGACACCCAGTAACATACAACAATAATATAAGATCACTTTTTTCTACCCAGACTTGAATGCAGCACAACAGCCCAGCCCTAAGTTAGTATTGTCTGTTGACTAATTGTGCTGAACGCCCGTCTTTATTAGCCCCCCAAATTTTGATCAACCCACCTTCTGTGTTTAATCTAACTTAGTAACTAAAACAAAAGAAAACAAGGTCAACTTGTGTCATTTAGACTAAAATTATTAGCATTTTTTGAATCACATGAACACCTTCATTCATCTGAACGGCAATAAAGACTCATCTGGATCATATGAGACCAGCCAGGATGTTCACAATGCACTCGATTGCATATTACAAGCCACTTCAGTAGCAGTTTCACAAAGGTCAATACCACAGTAACAATTAACACACAAACTATTGTGCAGCTCAAGTGTAAATATGAAAGATACAGAGTGGAAGAGCTGAAGTGCAGTGCACAGAGATGAGGTTAACATTAATCTACTTGAACTAATGTGTCATTTAAGTGCAGGTTTCAAAGTGAGCTACTACATAATTCATCTACTGAGCAAGTTATGAGGGATGTGAACTGACTTCATTGCGTAAGAATCATTCAAAACCACACACACATACCGTATAAACAGAGCACAAAAAGGCCTTTCTTCATGAGCATGTCCAAGCTAGCCTCTCTGAACAGACCTTGGACTCACCGCAGCTCCGGGCAAGTACGCTGAGTATGGTTCAGGCGGACCGCTGTTGGTTTTAGGGAACACGGTGACGCTGTCAGAGTTCCTGTCGTGACAGTGCCATGACAAACATGAGCGGAAAAAGTCATTTACAGTGTGAACACAACACTCCTGAGATTTATCAGTCTCACTAGAAGCACAAGCCTCCTGCTCACTTTTCTAAAATCTACCAATTTTCTTTCTCTCACAGCCAATGTGTTGGACACCATGTTGTTGAGGAATTCTGGGAAGGTGACAATGGATAGCCGGAAGGAGGACAGTGGAAGCTCCGTGCCCGTCATTCCTGAGAGGACATTGTGGTGCCACTGCTACCACCACTGTCCAGAGGACTCCACCAATAACACCTGCAGGTTAGATCAATACCCACTGTTCTCTTTAATTATAAACAGGTCTGAATCTGTTTGATTGAAAACCGGTGCGTCTTTTTATAATGTTAATAAGAAATACAGCGAAAGTCAGAGACTACCCTTCATTCATGGCCACTGAGTAAAAGTAATTAATTATTATGGGATTTTTGTGTAAGATTATAAGATAATTGACTTGCATAAAGAAGGAAACTCTAAAGTTCAAGAATCTGGTGATACAATACATAAAGTGATACAGCGGTCACGATTCAATATATCATAATATACTGCAAGCAAAGTATATTGTTATTTGTCAAATCCTACTATTTAAACACACCACTATATGAACAAGTTTGTCAATGCTTACAATAGCATTGCGCCCTTGTGCTGCTTGTCAATGTTGGAGTGGAGTTGGAAATGGATTACAACACTGCCATCTAGTGGTCAGAGGTTTAAACACAGCACACAATGATTCGCTGTCTGCCAGGAATCTGGGTATCGATACTGTGTTTTTGAGAATCGATACAGTATCACTAACATAATATACCGATATTCAATATTTCGATATTTTCTTACACCCCTAGAATTCAAAGAGAAAATGGCATTTGTGGATTTGGTAGACAACTAAAACTGTCCTCGCACATAAACAGTTTCATCTTTCAACATTTCTGTCCATTCTTCCACTGTGAGCAAACAACGCTGTAGGCCTTACAAGGATATGTAGCTGTCAGAGGGCCATTATTAAGAAAAGGTAGTAAACAAAATAGAAGACTATTAATGTAATACAGCACCAAAACTGGACATCTGAAATGTGAAGTAATGTTTTATGGCTGACTTTCTAAATTTGGAATTGGAATTAATTTTAGATGGTGGCAAACAACTACTAAAACCAAACTTTAGAGGTGTTCCTTCTCCTGAAAAGTCTACTAAATATAGGTTTCCTGCCTTCTTTCACATTAAAACATTAAAAATGAATACCTTAATAAAAACGAGTGGTCTCATTTGCACAGTACTGTATTACATCAGCGCACGTTTAAACTAGAAACTAGAATTTGGACCTGATGTATACTTTTGAATCAAATATATTCACAACAAATCTGTCTACCAGCGAAATGTATTTCTGAATATAGTTTGAAAAAACCCATGTATACACTGTTTATCAAATCCATATATATATATATATATATATATATATATATATATATATATATATATATATATATATATATATCTCCCTGCTCGCTTTATTAGAAACCTCTACGGTGCAGCCTGACCATTAAAGGTTTTAGCAGGGTATTTTTGGATGGTGCAGTTCTCTTAATCCAAATAATGTCTGTTTAAAAGTGGTTCTGTGGTCACTAACAAAAAATTAAGGAATGGGGTAGATGGCAACAGTGGTCTGTGTGCAGCTACATAGTGGACCTGTGGTTAAAAAGTGGCCAGTCAGGGGGAGTTATATTTAGTTATATTCTGCTATGGTAAATGATGAGTATATATACAGGTGTGATATTTTACCATCCTAATCACTACTCCTGCAGCGCCTGCAAGCATGTGTTCTGGTTCAGCCAGTTCTGTCAGTCTAGCTGCAGCGTTTCATCCTTTCCCATCAGACCTGCAGTGATGCCGGCATGTACGGTATGCTAGTGTTATGCTTCTCAGCAGGGATGCAGGACTGAATTAAATTTAGTTTTGGCTCATTTCTTTTAGCTGTACTATTGATGTCATCAGGGCTGCAGGCCTAAAACAAACCATCTGTTTCCGAGTAAAGTCAGGTCTGTGCTGATGCTGAGGATGATAATGACTGTTTGACGGCTGTTAACTGTGATGACATCTGCAGAACGGACGGCTACTGCTTCACTATGGTGGAGGAGGAAGATGGCGGTCCTCCTGTGCTCACCTCCGGCTGTTTGGGACTGGTGGGCTCTGAATTTCAATGCAGGGTGAGGAAAACTTTAAAAAGCTCTGAACTTCATCTGTTCATTCTGGTTCTAAGGCTTGTGCTTTTTAATATAAATGTAGAGTAAATTAGCTGTACTGTTTTACAATTTACAGTGTAATTAATTAAACTTGCATTTGATTAATGTTCTGTATTAACAGGTCTGAGTCTGTATCTCCATTCCATATTCTTACATTCCCTTTGATAAAATTTTTTTATTTATGTCAGATTCAAAACAAGTGTTACCTCTCACAAATACAAACGTGGTGCAGATTGAAACAGCACTTTCAACACTGAGAAATAATTTATATACATTTATGACATGACTTTGGTAATTATATAGCTGTGACTCAGGGTTAAAAGGGTTAAAACCTATTATAAATTGTTATAAATGTCTAAGCAATTCAGTATTGTTCTCCAGGACACAGGAAACTCTCGTCTCAGGAGGGTTCTAGAATGCTGCACTGATCAGGACTACTGCAACAGAGACCTCCACCCAACCCTGCCTCCATCTAACACACCCAGTAAGACTTCCCATCCTCTCTAATCTATCCAGTAGCAAAGTATTAAGTCCTGTTTGAACTGGACTAGTTTAGTTTTACCTGTTAAGTGGTAACCAACAGGTTCCATGATTTTAATCCGTTGCACTTAAGTTTATTTCATTTATCACTTGAGTTCTCTGAGTAAAGGTCGTTCTATTCCAACCCACCTCATGGTTAAGTATAACAAAGCTTGCTTAAAGAGACAGCAGTGTGATGTGTTGTTACTGAATCTGTCCTCTGACTGGGTGTGAGGAATCCAGGCTATGACCTTTGACAACCACCAGCTAATATCTAGAGTGACGGCCATGTGCAGCAAAGACAGCAGCTAGACGGAGCTGGAAGAGTAAGGACCTGATAGTCACAAGGCACTTAATCCCCAACTGCTCCCCGGGCGCTGTGGTAGGGCTACCCACTGCTCCGAGCAAGTGTGCTCAATGCCCTCTAGTGTGTCTGTTCACTAGTGTGTGTGTATATGTGAATGTTTCACTACACGGATGGGTTCAATGCGGAGTCACATTATGACGACCACCAGCTAATATCTAGAGTGTCCGCCGTGTGCAGAACAGACAACAACTATATGAAGCTGGAAGAGTAAGGGCCGTGGGGGAGGATCCATATAGTCAACACAACAATCGAGGTGGTCCCAGAGAAGCTCAGTTGGGTTCTGGTCTAGGGTAGCGTTTGGAAGTCATGGTCAGCCCTTCCAACCAATATGGGACATTTCTAGTGACGTCATATTCTCTTGCTAGAAGATCCCATCCGCCTCAGGGAAGGCAATCAGCATGTATGGTGTACATGATCTGCAAGGATGGATTCATACCCACATAGTTTGAGAGTGCCTTCTGCATGGATGAGTGGGCCCAGAGAATGCCACGAAAACGTTCCACAGACTGACACCTACGTGCTGCCTCAGTGGAAAGTGGTTATAATAATGTGATTTGACTGTGTATATCAAATCTCGTAAATTACTTTATACGATCTATCCCGGAAAACCAACTCCAGCTACAGTAGTGCTATAGTCACAGCCATAATCACACATCCCTACACGTTGCAGCTCACAGCTTCTTTATCAGAACTAGTGTTATCTAAGAGTAAATTTGGAATGGCCCGTGTTTGCCCAAGCCTGTACGCCAGAATCCACACTTCAAGTAAGGTTTCTTATCCTCTCCGATCCATTGAATAGTAAGTTAAAGGCATAATTAGCCAACCCTACACAAGCTAGAGGATGTCAGTATTTTGCTTGTTTGTTTTGCTAGCACTGCAAAAGACATTTGCCTAATGAGCCCCTCACGCCATTAACTGAACAATGGTAATTAATGCTGCATCTGAGTATGTGAAGAATCACGTCTGTGTCCGTAGTGTAAAAACAGGATTCACACTTGCTGTGTGAGGACACAGGAGGGTCTTCCCATCAGTATTGTACATAGATGCACTGAATTCACTTCATTTAAAGCCTCGTTTGAGGAGGATTTGTTTTACAGGTTTGGTCATTTAATTTGTGCGTGGTTTGACTGTTTTGTTGAATCAGCTGTAATTTCCCCACATGACCCCAAATAGTAAAAATGTCATCGCATCGTTAAGATTTACATAAATACATGCTTCACCCAAAAGTTTTACACATTGTTATTCACCTTCTTATCGACAAGTAGGTTAAGAGATGAAAATCAATGAAGAAAGTGAAAATTGACAAACATAAAGATGGACAGCGATGATACACAAGTACCAATATGTAAGAACCACCTTCACACCAATCAGGGGCAGTCGTGGACTGGGGGTTAGGGAACCAGCCTTGTGACGGGAAGGTTGACAGTTTGATCCCATAAACCAACTGACTGCTCCCCGGGCACTGTGGATAGGGCTTCACACCGCTCCGGGCAAGTGTGCTCACTGCCCTCCAGTGTGTCTGTTCACTAGTGTGTGTGTATATGTTTCATTGCACGGATGGGTTAAATGCGGAGATCTTGAATTTCCCCCTGGGATCAATAAAGTATCTATCTACCACCTTCACACCAAATCTGACAAAACGATGATTTTTGAGAATCCTTATTATTTCATGACTTTTCATTTAAGCACTGCAACTAAATGATGTACACACTGAGTTCAGCCTCTTGCTAGTTTGAGTTACTAGAAAGCACCTTGGTAAGCCAAAGAAAAGGTATATGCAGTCGCTGCAAGGTCGTTGTGTCATTCTCCATCTTTTCAGCTATGGCTGTATATTTTCTTAAAGCCCCACAGTTTTGTAGTCAGTGTGTTGCTTGTCGTATTGCTGCCAGTAAGATGAGTTCTCTGGCCATAGCGATGCACACTTGTTTGGGCTGCGACCATCACAAAGAGCTTGACACTGCAGTCCGTCAAGTTTGGAGTTGTTGTTAAAAACAGCAGTAATATAAATGTGTTTGTTTTCAACACTTAAAAAAGAGTGAACAAGAAGTGTGAACCATAACTCCAGACTTGGTTTTACAGAGTCACTGAACCTCATGTATAAAGCCCCTCGCAAAGTCACCAAAGTCACCAATTGGCCCACCATTGTGGGTCAGTCCTGCTGTTCTGACCACCTTTGCCCTGAAAATAGACAAAAACCAACACCCACATACACACGCCGCAGTGGGGATGATGTTGAAACCCACTCCGTCTCCTCTGTGTGAGTAGCTCAGAGGAGCGCTGGTATGAACCTCATGGCTGATGGTTTGTGACAGGTTAAAGCGTTACAAACCGCACGTTTTAGGCCCGCCTGAGTGGGGGTCTGAGGCAGGGGAGCAGGTGAAGCAGAGCTTGGCGGCCTTCGCTTGTTCTCTCGCTCTCTAATGAAAAGGACAGCCGGACTCGAGGGAGCGCTTGGGTTTCCAGCCTCAACAGCAAGCAGCTATCTGTCCATCTGTCACACTGCAAGACATCCCACCTCTCACATTCAGGCTGTGTGTGTAGGGGGCGTGTGGGACCACGAGGGTGTTCCGTTTCTGTAACGATGACACTGGAGACGTGGGGACAAATTAATTACTCTGTTAGAAAGATGACTTCCTTCCTTAACACAGTCCTACAAGTAGCTTCTCTTCCTCACAGCCAGACTGACTAAGAGCAAAATCAAGTGGATGCTTCTTGTCGGTCTGTGTTACACTGAGCCTGTGCGCTGGAGTGTGTCAGAGTGTATGCGTGTGCATGTGTGTGTTGGAGTGTGTTTGTGTGACTCACTGTGTGCGCTGCAGGTGTGTGTGTGTGCGTGTGTGGATCAGGCTGGAGTTTGGCAGTAAGGTAAGAGTCCCAGAGAGAACAGTACAGCCCTGGGCTTTCAATGGTGTCGTCAATCAGGAACCTGATCAGAGCGCTGCAGGAAGGGGATGTGATCGATCATGACTCAGTTTCCCTTCAACGCATACACACACACACAACAGCTCAGCTCTGCAAAGCCCAGAGAGCAGGAGGGAAGATGAGTAAAATAGAATAGAACAGAGCATTGCAGAAAAAAAAAACAAATAAAAGAATATAATAGAATAGAACTGTAAATATAGAATATTACTAAATACAAAACAACAGAACATGATGGAACAGAACGGTAATAATATATATAGAACAGAAGAGAACAGGAGTAAATAGAGTACAACATATAGAATATTACTAAATAGAATCAAACAGAAGAGTATAGATAGAATTAAGTATTGCTGAAAGGAATAGATGGAATGGGGTATAGCTGGAAACAGTACAATAGACTAGAAGAGCGCATTGAATGACGGCACAAAATAGAGTAAAACTGAATAGAGTTAAATACAACAGTACAGTTCAGAACAGAATAAAAAATAAAACATTATATAATTGAATATATAATGGAACACCACAGCATTATATAAGAGAAGAACAGAACAGAGTGGAATAGAGCACAGCAGAAAAAAATAAATAAAATAATATAATATCATAGAACCGTAAAGATAGAATATTACTGAATACAAAATAACAGAACGGTCATATATAGAACAGAAGAGAATAGAGTAAAACATATAGAATATTACTGAATAGAATTAAATAGAACAGTATGGACACACTGTGTCTAACCCTATTGCTGGAGGAGTAGAATAGAATAGATAAAACAGTATATAAAGGAATACCACAGCATTATATAGGAGAAGAACAAAACAGAATGGAATAGAGCAGAGCAGAAAAAAATAATCTAATAGAATATAATAGAATAGAACCGTAAAAATCATTATTACTCACATACTATCAAGAACATTACGGAACACAAAATAATAGAACAGAATGGTAATAATATATTAATACTGAATAGAACAGAACAGGAGAGAATATAACAGAATAGAGTAAAATATAAAGTAGAATATTATTGAATAACATCAAACAGAACAGTAGAGATAGAATTAATTATTGCTGAAAGGATTACAATTGAATAGATTGTTAGAATAGAATAGATTGTTTGGGATATAGCTGGAAACAATAGACTAGAATAGTGTATTGAATGGCAGCACAAAATAGAATAAAACTGAATAGAGTAAAATACAACAGTAAAGTTTAGAATAGAATAAAACAGTATATAAAGGAACACCACATCATTATATAAGAGAAGAACAGAACAAAATTGAATAGAGCAGAGCAGAAAAAAAAATCAGAAGAATATAATAGAATAGAACCGTAAAGATAGAATATTACTGAATACAAAATAATAGAACAGAACAGTAATAATATATTATTACTGAATAGAACAGAACAGGAGAGAATATAACAGAATAGAGTAAAATATAAAGTAGAATATTATTGAATAACATCAAACAGAACAGTATGGATAGAATTAATTACAGTTTAGAATAGAATAAAATAAAACTACATAAAGAAACACCACAGCATTATATAAGAGAAGAATAGAACAGAGTGAAGTAGAGCAGAGCAGTATAGAACCGAAGCAGATGATCAGAATATAATAAATATATAACATGTTCTTTCTCCTGTAAGTTTTCAGAGATGTTGAATTTAAAGTTATGTGTCTGTAAATCCTCTCATTTCTGTTGGACTCCTTTTAGATTGTTTAGTTGGGGTAAAAAGACACTCCAGCCTGCTGGACAGTCACAGGTGTTTTGTGGTCTTGTAAAAATGTATATATGACCGTGCTGAATATATTGTTTTGGCCAGTGGATCAGTCTCAGTAGGATGGGGGAGCTGTATTTATACTATATGTTTGTTATTGTAGTCTGTGTTATTTTTAGAATAAAACATGTTTCAGAGGTTTCAGAGATACAAGCTGTTTAAACGAGCTGTTTTCTCTCTCTACTCTGCAGATGTGGGCAGCAGCATCCACCACATGGCCCTGTTCATCTCAGTAACAGTGTGCAGCATTGTCCTCGTCCTCATCATCGTGTTCTGTTACTTCAGGTAAGTGAAGTCGGCACCGTGCACACTTTCAGCAGAGTACTCAGTAAAGGATACAGCTAACTGATGCACTAGATAAAGAATATTCCAGATGTTCCACTCTAGATTAGGTGGGTGTTCCTGACCTGCATAGTGCTTTCAAAATATTATAAACAACACACTGCAAGATTCCAAACTTCTGAATGGCAGTGTACATGTTTCTGTGTGTACTAGGTACAAGCGGCAGGAGCTGAGGCCCCGCTACAGTATGGGTCTGGAGCAGGACGAGACGTATATCCCCCCAGGAGAGTCTCTGAAGGACCTGATCGAACAGTCGCAAAGCTCCGGCAGTGGCTCGGGACTCCCCCTACTGGTGAGAAAGAGGAACTGCACACGCATCTCACAGCTGTGACCCCTTCTCTGATCGCTCTTGTCTGGTGTTTTCTTGTCGGTTCGCTCTGCTGTTTACTCACACCTCCCTGAACACGCTAAAGGATGTGCCATCTTGATCGCAATATTAGCCGTTAATTGAGTTTAATCCACCGTCTTACTTGCGAGACGCTGCCTGTTCTCGGCTCTGCAGGTGCAGCGCACCATAGCTAAGCAGATCCAGATGGTGAAGCAGATCGGGAAGGGCCGCTACGGGGAGGTGTGGATGGGCCGCTGGAGGGGAGAGAGGGTGGCCGTGAAGGTCTTCATCACCACCGAGGAGGCCAGCTGGTTCCGAGAGACTGAAATCTACCAGACTGTTCTCATGAGGCACGAGAACATACTGGGTAAAGAGCGGCACCACACCACCAAGTGTTAAACATTGTAGAATCACATAGAATGAAGTCCACTTTAGAGTAGACTTAGTTGTGTATTACTTTTTAGACTTAGTACTCGGTATCTACCAAAACAATTTGGTAACTAGAGTAAACCTAACATGTTTTGAGACTGAGAACCAGAATCATGGATCCACTAATAGACTGCTTTAGATGGTGAAACTTAATAATTTCGTACTCCACAGTTAGAGAAAGCCATTGAAATACAATTCAAGTTCAACACTACGCCTCTGCTTAGGTAGCCATTTCAACAGCTATTATTGTTAGCTGTCTGGTTGAACCAGCGGAGTGCAGAGATTTTAGTTTTGAGACATTCATGTTTGCTGGATCATGTCTTGGATTAAAAAATGAAAATAAAAATGGAAAACCTTTCTTCATTTTGGAAACAATCTAGAGGCTATCCATTTCAAGCACCTACTAAACTATGTTCTTTTTATCTCAAAACCTTAGTTGTTTGAAATGACACTGATGTGATCCCATCATGTACCATGAGGGTTGATTGTCTGTTTCAAGTTTTGAAATGGTTGCAACAGTGGCAGATGAGTTGTAAATGAGTTTTGTCGACAGTGTGGCTTTAAATAACTCCCATGAATTTCCTTCATATTTTGCTTCTTCAGTCTAGAGCATGTAGGCTTTGTCACATTGGACACGCTGCGCTGCTCAGTCCAGCGCTGGTCTTTATAAAAACAGATGTAGCGCAGCGCCCTCATTGTGAACCACGGTCAGCTTTAACGCAACCTCATGGCTGTGCGTCTGCTCTTCAGGCTTCATCGCAGCGGACATTAAGGGCACGGGTTCGTGGACGCAGCTTTACCTGATCACCGATTACCACGAGAGCGGCTCGCTCTACGACTACCTCAAGTCCACCACGCTGGACACGCGGGCGCTGCTGCGGCTGGCCTACTCGGCCGTCTCGGGCCTCTGCCACCTGCACACGGAAATCTTTGGCACTCAGGGCAAACCGGCCATCGCTCACCGCGACCTGAAGAGCAAGAACATCCTGGTGAAGAAGAACGGCACTTGCTGCATTGCCGACCTTGGCCTGGCCGTCAAGTTCATCAGGTAACCCGGAAGCATGATCAGTGTTTCACAGCGACAGGCTTCTTGTGCTTTCATCATTCTTTGTCTTGATTGCCATTTAGGCGGCCTAATTTAGTGACAGTGTTCTCGCTGTGCCAACGCTCCAGCCTGGAGCTTAAGTCCCGATTCTACCATTTGTTTCTCGACATTTGTGTGTTATTTAATTGTTTATATGTAAACAAAGTCCTGTGGACTGGTTTAGTTTGTGCGTTTGTGGAGAATTTCTCTACAGTGGTGGTGGGTCTGAATGTCTGTAACATAAGTTTTATATTTTATAAACTATTTAAAACCACCAGTGAACCTACAGAAGTTGTTTTATGTAATGTTAATGATAGTAAAGTAAATCAAAGAACATGTTTTATCTTACAACCCTCAATATGTCAAGAAATGCAAATTATGCCAAAATTTTAGACTTTAGATTATATTTGATAACTGCTTCATGCAACAGTTCACGTGAGTCACTGAATGCCTCCAAAGTTACAGAAAGCCATTGAAATACAATTAAAGTTCAACTCATTTGACTGCCATTGGTGAGGTAGCCATTTCAACAGCTATTAATGTTAGCTAGTACAGAAATGTTCACGTTTGCTGTCTTGGATCAAAATTTAAATAAATCTGAAAAACGTGAGTCATTGAATGCCTTTCTGAGGCATTCAGTTCTTCAGATATCTGCTTCCCATCAGCACCACTGTGAACAGTTTTGGCTCAACAGAACCATATTGAACTTCAAAATACTGCGACTGGCTCTATTTACATCTTACTGACTTAATTATGGAGTAGGCGTGGGCGATATGGCCCTACAATAATATCACAATATTTCATGGTATTTTTGTGATAACGATACTCTTGGTGATATGACAAAATATCAAATTAAAAAAATATTTCAAGAATACACTACCACAACAAAATGAAAATTAAATGTTATTATAGCATATGATATGATATGGCACACCCCTAACTGAGATATTAAAAAATACAAGAATTTTCATCAGATTGTAACAGAATTCAATGATCCAGAATGTCACGATACTAAATAATGCACTGCAAATATCTCCATATATCCAGAACTGAAGTAAAGTGAATGATACTGGGCAGATAAAATCTGTCTCTAGTAGATATATAATGAGAAATGAGAAAAGTGTGAATGTTTCTTTTTCTAAAAACAGTAAAAGTAGTACCTGATGTGGTAATTAGGGATGGGTGATATGATACAATATTTCAGGGTATAACAATGTTGCCGCTATTATTGTGTATGATACGATATGGCACACATGGAGTCATTTTTAATAATAGTTTTGGTTCCATATGTTTTGTAAATGACAAATGGCCTGAATATTGATCAATTTTAATTTTAATTTAAGTAAATGTAAATACATTGATTTTTGGCTAGTGGATATTATGAGCTTTCATTTCAAATACCGTAAAGTCCGTGTAGACTGACCTCGCATTGAAAAGCAGATAGAATTTCCATACCTCTGATCTAAATGTCACTGTGACTGACTTTCTTTACTGCCACCAGTAGAGCAGCACCCAATAAATATTCCACTGCCGAAGCGCCGGTGCTATAAAACACATTACAAACAGCCAACTCTATTCACCGTGAATCCAAAATGCCCCTGTTTTCAGATAAAAGTCACCACTGAGGTGCCACTACAGCCCAGTCAACAAATCACTGCAGCGTACAGAGCGCTTCAGAGGGAAGCTTCAGTAGTACTGGTGTGAAGTACTGATATATGTGAAGCCCCGAATCCGTCTCGCTCAGACCAGCTGAACGTGTTCTCTGTGTGTGCGTGTGCTACGTTGCTTCAACATGACCTTGTTTTGCTTCTGGCCGGCAGTGACACGAACGAGGTGGACATCCCTCCGAACACACGGGTGGGCACCAAGCGTTACATGCCCCCGGAGGTACTAGACGAAACCCTGAACCGCAACCATTTCCAGTCCTACATCATGGCGGACATGTACAGCTTTGGGCTGATCCTGTGGGAGATCGCCAGGAGATGTGTGTCAGGAGGTCAGTAAGAGTTAGCGGTCAGGAAGAAATCAATGTCCTGATATAAAATATGCTATTTTGCTGCACGTAGTACACAGTTTACTGTTATTTTCTAAATTTATTGAGCATGAACATGTACATGCGTTTAGGCACACGTCAAAATTTCATATATATGTACCATGCCGATTCCTTACCATGTCTATAGGGTTATGTTATATATCATCGCTGTCCAATGAAAAACATGCATCTCCATTTTTGATGATTTTCATTTTTCTACATTATTTGGACATGATAGTTTACATTGTAATAGAATTTCATGGTCTATGGACCAATAGAAATGCTTTAAAATCACAGTTTTGGTCGTCTCCTGTAAAGTTACGATTCTGGAAATACTTGTTTTTCTTTGGACAGCTACAGTATATGTTTAGTGATACTGTATTGATTCTCAAAAACACTATCAATACACAGATTCCTGGCAGACAGTGAATCATTGAGTGTTGTGTTTAAACCTCTAACCACTAGATGGCAGTGCTGTAATCCATTTTCAGCTCCACTCCAACATTAACAAGCAGCACAAGGGCGCAATGCTACTGTAAACATTGCTGACCTGTTCATACAGTGGTGTGTTTTAATAGTAAGATTTTAAAAATCTCAATATATCACTTTGCTTGCAATAGCATATTATAGCAATATATTTAATCGTGATTGCTGTATCACGATATGTATTGTATCACCAGGTTCTTCTATATATATATATATATATATATATATATATATATATATATATATATATATATATATATATATATATGTAGCTGCTGTTATAAAGTCTTGTTTCACTACAAGCATACAAAGAGTACAGTATCACAACATTTTAAGGTTATAGTGTGAATTATAAATGAATAAATCTGAATTATTAAGCTTCACTCGATGAATAAATAAATGTGTGTGTATTCCTGTAGGAATTGTGGAGGAGTATCAGTTGCCTTACCATGACCTGGTGCCCACAGACCCGTCCTATGAGGACATGAGGGAGGTGGTGTGTATAAAGAGACAGCGGCCCTCTTTCGCCAACCGCTGGGCCAGCGATGAGGTACTCATCATTATTTCCACACATGATCTCTCTGGCCTGGTCTTAAATCTGTCTGCATAGTTTGTAGACCACTGTAAGTCGTCGTGTTCACTGAATTTTACTAACGGTTATCAGACACTGGGAAGCATCTGATTTACAGCAGCCCAGCTGTGTTCCTGAAACTGGCAGTCCTAATCCAGCAGTAATATGGATGAACCTAAATTATACATGAGCATCGGCAGAGAGCGTAGGAGTGAGTGTGACATTAAGGGGGCCCATTTGGTACTATGTAAAGCCCACCCCAAGCCCCAACAATATTGGCTATTTAAACTAATTCTGCTGTAGCTAATACTAGGCTTTGGGTAGTATTAGTTAATAATAATCACTTATGATATTGTACTAATGCTACCTTTAAAAACCTTGCTAATGTTGTCCTGTGAGGGTTTTATTTATTGTTTGTTGCTGAAAACAGATGATAAAGATATTTATTATAAGCTAAAAGCTGAAGAAGTTATTCACTACGGTAATACGTTACACTAGTGATTCACTACTGAAAGTGTAGTGTCTTCTAAATACTAGTTAAACGTAACTTGGCACCTTTTGACTGCTGGTTAATAACGTTAGCTCCCCCCAATCCACTAGCACGTTACCTTAACAACAAGTTATACACAATTGGTTTTCATAGCTATAATTAGCTGTCGTTGCTATTCTTTACTGCTCGCTTTACTGACCTCAGGTTCAACGCTGGTAAAAGCGAACCTCAATAAAAACCAGATGCTCAGACAAGGTATAAACACGGCCAGCGACGCTGGTGATTCGAGGATATTCAAACATAGCATTGTATTAAATACCCAGGATATGAAAGCCTTCAGTAAATCTTAAAGGTCTCCCAACCAGAAACACCTTATAAGGTCAGGACTGCATCATTCCCATCACTTTTAAGCTCAGCACACGTGCAGGACTTCTACAAGTATAAGTATAAGCTACCCACGTTTGTCCACTTGTTCTGAATAAAAGATGCCCAAACTGCAGAAATAGCGGTGCATGCCGTGTGACCAGCAAACAAATAATAAAAATAGCTGCAGTGAGAAAGGAGTTGGCAGTGTACACCACCACGCCGGTTCCCTCTCTGCTTGCTTCCCTGTTTGTACTTGCATGTATGTTCTAATTATTTATACAGTGATCAGTATGATTAACAATCAACAGCCATTATAAGAGCATAACAGCGAGAATACCCGTATTGAAGGTGTAGAACGTAGAACGCAAATGTTTAACCCAAAGATCAGTGTGCGCTTATCACAGCATGGTTTTTATTTTTGGCAAAAGCTGTTTATTTTTGATCAGGTACCTCAACACAAGCCTTAACAAAGCTTAAACAAGGCCCAGCACTACACAACACGACATGAGATGACATGAAATGAAAAGTCTGATTGTCTGATGTCTGATTTGCTACTACTATCTTTGTTGTGATTTCAAAATAGAGTTTAATTTTGCTGGTCCAAACTGCTTTCAATATCCGACCCAGCTGATACACCAACGTGTGCAGTAGGGGTGTAAGAAAATACCGAAATATCCAATATCGGGATATTATGTTTAGTGATACTGTATCGATTCTCAAAAACACAGTATCGATACACTGATTCCTGGCAGACAGTGACAGTGACAAGCAGCACAAGGGCACAATACTATTGTAAGTATTGATAAACCTGTACATACAGTGGTGTTTTAATAGTAGGATTTGAAAAATCACAGTTTATCACTTTGCTTGCGGTATCGCAATCTATCATGATATATTGAATCGTGACCGCTGTATCACGATACATATTGTATCGCCAGGTTCTTTCCAATACGCAGCCCTAGTGTGCAGGAGCAGGAACTGAGCGCTGTTACTGTATGTTAAACACTCAGAATGAAGCACTGACTGCATTAATAACAGAGTATTATCAGATTTTAGCCGTCATGTACACGTTATAGAACCAGTCCAACAAAGACACCTGGGTTTCGGCCCAATGATAGAGTTGTTCAGCAAAAGTGAGGCATTAATTCTTAATTTAAACTGCGGACCTGAAACACCTATTAAAGTCAGGACTGCATCACTTCCATCACTTTGAGCTCAGCACACGTGCAAGACTTCTACAAGTATAAGTATAAGCTACTCCTGTTTGCCCACTTGTTCTGAATAAAAACAAAAGTAAGCATTAATTAATTCTTAATTAAACTGTGCAGGAAAGTAATTGTAATTTCTTCATTGGGCTAGTGGCAGCGACTCCAGGGATGCAGCACACGTGTTTAAATTAATTCCTGTTCCTGACTGACTCGCAGAGACCTGGAGTTTTCCTAGTATCACATTCCTTAAGTGCTTATGACCGTGTTGGATGATTTGAAGCCAAATGTAATTTTTTTTTGTACCAGCTTATTTTGTCCATGTAAACAGACTCATTGACTGGCCTGTGTGTGTGTGTGTGTGTGTGTGTGCTCAGTGTCTGAGGCAGATGGGAAAGCTGATGACTGAATGCTGGGCGCACAACCCAGCCTCACGCCTCACCGCCCTGAGGGTGAAGAAGACTCTGGCCAAGATGTCCGAGTCGCAGGACATTAAGCTGTGAGGGAGGCCCACGGCAGCTCCGAGAGCGAGGCAGCTCCAGCCCCGACCCCGACGCAGCGCAGATAGCGACAGTCTGCTGGGGGACTCCTCTGAGATGATGCGAGAAGAGAAGAGCGAGGCCCGGGGCTTCATCCTGCTTTCTGTGAAAGCTCCCCAGCCAGCAGAGAGGAGAGGCACACCAGAGGAGAGAGAGCGCCCCCTGCTGGTGCTTGCTTGACCCTCCTCACGGGCTAACATGAAGGACAGAGTGGGGAGGGAACACGAGCCATCACCTAAAGCCATTTGTTTGATGTCAGATGTTTCTGTTGCCTCATGTCATGGTCTTCTTGGCTTTTTCTTTTTAATCTAATGCTGTTCCACCGCACTCCCTCCCAGGGACTACACAATTTGGTTACGGCCCCACTGAAAACAGTCACAGTAAAATCTTCCTGGAGTGCTATGAGCAGCCAAACAGCAGCACAGCATTGATTTCTGGTTGTTGAATTGTAACGTCTAAGGTAATTTCCTTCTGTCCTAATGCCGCCCCTTCTTTACACCGACGTGTGAAACGCTATTATTTTGATTGCTAATGAAGGTAAAGCTGGAACGGTGCAGGCGTGTGGCAGAGACCTACTGTAGGCATTTTGTTACTTTCAGGCCTTTTGTGTTTGCCTTGTACATACTCGTAACCCAAAATATGAATGTAAATAGTGATACTGAAATGTAATTATGGATTAAGTAAAATGGTTTCTCTCTCGTTTCCCTGACCGCTCCCGTTTTTGCTCGTGCCTTATTTAACATGTACTTGTTTTAATATGTGAGGTTACAGTAACACCTGTATGTAAATGGAGTGACTGAATGGTCTCCTAAGGTTGTATGTATCAGGTTAACATTCCCCCCTAATAAAAAGGCTTCAGATCCTACTTGGCTGCGTCCTTGCCTGCAACTTCAAAGCAGAAATATGTATCCAGATCAAAGTAGTACAAGTTTTAACGATCAAAAAGACTGTGAGATTGCTTTAGAGGAAAAAAAACAAAACACAATACTGCTGCCTGCTTATTTTCCCTCAGTAGCACAAGCAATTATCATCAGCGTAAATAACCACAACCGGCAGCTGTGTAATGTGCTGTAAAATATAAAGTAGCAACAAAGATTATAAACAGGTGGCCAGGTGGTCAGAAAGAGGCTCTGTTCCCCTGAGGTCCATTTATTTACCAAAAACATTCATCATTTATTTTTACATGAACATTATTCAACCTCTTCTCGTCCCTTAGAATTAAACAGGCTGCTTTATTACAATGCCTTTAGAACTGACCTCTGATTGGCTGCCCTCTATTTCGCTCATATAAAAAGCATTCCAGGCTCTTTTCAACTTCCACTTGGGTGGGGCTGGAGCGCTGTAGGGCGAATAGAAGAAATAAATTAAAACTGGTTGTTGGTTATTGTGACTTAAGCAGTTCTTTTAAGCTTTGTTTTCATATATGGACCATCTGGACTGGAGAGTAATGCTATTATTATTAGTATTATTATTATTATTATTACTCACATACTATCTAACTTATTCTAAAAAAGGACAAATTAAAGCACACCTGTGATCAGATAAAATATAACTCTACCAACAGTGAAGCAGTTACATAAAGGGTTGGAATTCCATCAAGAAGGTTCAGGTAGCTGAGAAAACCGGTTTCTGTGGGAGACACTTTCTACCTCAGGCGTGTGCTTTGGACTTTATGACTTTACATGCACCAAAAAAAAAGAACCGGAAACACACACTCCTTCCCTCTTAAGCAGGAAAAAGTGGGTTTGCTGTTTGGAGAAAAGTGTGTGTGAGTAGTATCACGTTAAAAGTAACACAATCTAAACTTTTAATACATTAATTATTAAATATGTCACATACTGCTCTGTACTAAACGGTCCTTAAGTACAACACACTGCGCATCTCAATAATAAGTGAAGGTATTATGTAACTATGTGATTTTGGGAGCTGGACCACGCCTGGTTACCTTTACCGACTAAACGTGGTGGGGCAGGGCGCAATCCATGCTAGCAAACATCCTGTTATAGAGTATATACAAGTATATTATATATGATGAATAAACGACGGTGAGGCTCGAGTTCAGTGTTGCATATAAATATAATTTATTTCTTGTTTAAAAATTCTTTCTTACATTTTGTACAGAAACTTCACAGAGGAGATGCAAGCTTTTGCAAATTACATCATGAACGTGCCATAAAAGAATAGGTAACATCCTCACTATAAATATAATATTCATAGCCATGGGAACTATGGAATGCAACTGCTAGCGCTTTTTTATGCAATGTACAATTTGTTTATAAAGGATGCAGAAGTTGCATAGACAGCTTTAGAAATTTGGACAACTTGTACAAGAGAAGAAAATGAAGGGTGGGCAAAAAAAAGAAAGTACTGAGGCGCTGCTGATAACTGCAAAATACACTGAGACGGGACGGTTGCTTTGTAGAGGGGTCCGGCCGAACTATCATACATGCATCCATCTGCTTTCTCAGGGGTCGGCCCTCTGGTGTACAGCAGCTCTGTCGCGGACACTCCGCGTGCAGAACTGACGCTCGGTCTGATTTTTCCCTCGACGTCTGCGTGTGTAAATGTCCTCTCCGCACCTTTTATATGGCTCTCTTCTTTTAAGATCACAGAAATGCACAGGCCTCAGACAAGCAGCCCGTGGCAGACACAGTGCGGAGTCCCCGCTGCCACGAGAGCGGGAAAGCTCTAGATTAGATGCACACAAGTCAGCGTCGCCGATGTCTACAGGTGCTGCGGTATCAAAAATAGCAAAGCGCATGGCTGGACGGTTCCTCTGCGGGATGAGACGTGGGCGTGAGTTCCTCTGTCCGCTGCATGGTTTCCTGAAATTGTCTCCAGCCACACACGTCCATGAAATGACATATTCAACAGCAGACTGTGAGAGCCAGAAATACAGAACACAGCCCCGAACGGTGGAGAAACGTTTACAAAAACTCCCGACGGCACGACCTTGCTAAAAAATATTTGGTTCCTATTTTTTTTTATGTCTCTAAATTTTGCGATTAAATACAGATCACAATGCAACCAAACGCAATTAATAAGAAAATAATAACAGAACTCATATAACAATAACACTGTTAAGCTTTACAGTTACAATGTCCTCCAATGCATATTTACAGGCTGCATATTTTGCAAAGTGTGTAGTTGGAGAGAATGTCCACTAGGTGGCACTGTAAAAAAAATGGAAATTAGACAGGAGACACGTGAAGGGTTAAAAAAAGTTTTAAAAATGGTAGAATTAAAAACAGATACATAAATGGGAATAATAATAAATGAGTATAAATAATGGCGTTATTAAATATTTCATCATAAAAGGTATTTTATCAACATCAGATCACTTAGAAGGGGAAACCGTAAGGACTGACACGGGTTGATGGCACTCGTGGATTTGGATGTGATGGGGCTTTTGATTCTTCTTCTCTGGGGCCCTGCCGACTCTCCTGCCTAGCACTGATTATCCTACACGTTGGAGAAAAAAGTGGAGGAGGTCCAATATCTGGACAGCAGAAATCACGCGTTTCCTAAGAAACTGATTTGACAAATACAAAAAAAGAAAGAAAGAAAGAAATAAAAAGAAAGAAGAAAAAAGTAAAGACTGTACCAGGAATCGTACAGACAGGGCTTAAAGTACAACGTCCTTGATTTCCTCCTTTTTTTTTTTTGTTCCTCTGGATTTTGGCCGTTTGAGTTTGAGTCGACTCGTTTTGGACGTCAAAATGGGAAAGAAAGCGTTTGTCTGTGAGTGGCTGGTCACTTCCTGTCGTGGGCTGCCCGAGGATAAGCTGGGTGGGTTTGCCGCTGTGTCACAGTGCCCGCCGCGGCCCACCGTACCGCTGCAGTCTCCGGCCGATGTTCCGGCCCGCCGCTCGGCTCCCGTGATTAATCCGTCGCGCCTCCAAGGGACGTCCTACTCTCAGTGTATAGATGTCAGTGCTCGGTTGCCATGGGCACGATGTTCTCATGACGACCCATTTCCTCAAGTACTGCGGCCAGTCGGTTCAGGTTACCATCAGGGAAGTGCTGCGCCTCCCACAGGTCCAAAATCACACCGGTCGGACTGGACTTGGTAGCGAAGTAGTTCAGATATCTGAAAGGGGGAGAAACAGAGTGAGGAGGAGAAGAAACCCACACAGAAAGAACGAGAGAGACACAAACGGCTGCTCTTTTCTTAAAAAGCTATTCTTTTACAATATAATTCAGTTTCATCATCTATCCCTCCATTTTAAGCGGGGCACAGTCGTTCCACCATTAGAGGAGCGAGGAGGAGAAACGAGGGAGAAAGAGGAGAGAAGACGGAGAAGTGGTGGGGGGTGACATATTGTGTGGGGTGAGCAGATAGAGAAAGAGAGAGAGATAGAGAGAAGAAGAGAGAAAAGAGAGTAAGGGCATCCAAAGCCTTCTGTAACACATCCCCCCACCCGCACGCTCTCTCTCTCTCTCTCTCTCCCCCCACCGCTGGCCCAGGCTCCTGCTGTTGCAGCAGATAAGGCGTCCCCCGCTGAGATGTGAACTCAATAACTGAAAACACAGTTTGCACTTCTCACACAAGCTGTCAAACACTGAGAAGCCGCAGCAAAAAGAGGGAGCAGATCCGCGCTAGCGGGACCCCGCCTCCACCGCCTTCGAACCCCAACCCCTCCTTTCCTCCGTCATGCTCTCTTGCATTCTCTCTCTCGCGCTCTCTCTGGCATGCTCTCCTAAAAAATATCTCATGAATGACCAAAGCCTGGCCTGGGCCACCACCGTCCTCCTCCTTTATATTCAGCTTCAGCTGAAGGAGAGAGGAGGGGTTTTCATGGCCTTCGCCGAGAGGGCGCCACCGAGAGCAGAGACGGTGCGCAGCTCACCTGTCCAGGTTGAGTTTGTGCGCCAGCATCCTCCAGTCGTTTCCTCGAGTCTGAGGGGCGTCCAGGCTGGTGCACAGCTTCTGTCGGATGGACAGAGGGATGCGGAAGGCGTTGGGCCCCACCAAGGTGGTGATGTTGCTGGCTGGGTCCAGCAGAGAGGTGTCAATGCACTGAGAGTCCTGCAGGGGGCAACAGAGAGGCAACAGGGGTCAGAGATGTCTGTAGTCAAGGCAATTTCACTTTTCAGACAGGTTTCAGTTCCTCTACCGCTGCTGTTTCGAGAGACCTTCATATCGGCCTCAGTGTAATAAACATGTTTTTTAGTTAATCGTAACAACTTCCGGCGGCAGCCCTTCCAGTAGCCCCATCCATGGTGTTTTGAATTTCCCTCTGGGATCAATAAAGGGTCTGTCTGTCTGTCTATCTATCTACAAGTGGTTATAAGACAGGAGTATTCATTAATTCCAGACATCCAGCAGCACCTGTGTCCAGAACAGCTTGGTAATCTCAAAACACACCTACTAAACCTGACAAGTGGTTACAAGAACATAACTCAGTATGTTAAGCAACTATTATTAAAAAACAAAAGGAAGGTAAAATTAAAGGGAAGTTCAGTTTTAAATTTCTTTAGCTTCATGTTTTTCTGCTGCCACTGGTGAATAAATTTTTACTCCAGATTGAACCTCCCACAACATTCAAACTGTCAGAACAAACAGAGGCACAATTATTTCATGTTGTTTTTGAGCCACTATGTTGTTTAAGCTGTGTTGTTTACTTTGAGAAATCCTGGAGCTCAGTGATATCCTATTGTCATCATAAGCTAAGATGAGCTAAAAGGAAGTCTCCCTGCGGTGCGGTTGGCTGGCAGGGTACAGTTTTGAACCAAACAGCTAATGTCGCTAACTTTTGTGTACCATTGTGATTACTAGCTAACTAATATTAAATAGGTAACCTAATAGCAGTAAAAAGTAATAAAATAAAAGTAGTTATAAAATAGTAAAAGTAAAAAAAAAAAAAGTAAATAGTAAAAGCTTTAAATACCAATGTGAAAAAAACTGGTGTATTTGTTGAATAAAAGCAAAAGGCTGTTTTATCATCATATATTCAATCATTTAAATTCATATATCTGGATGATCTTAGGCCACAATTTGGAAGATAGTTTCAGACATTCAGAGATGTTACAAAGGTGTTACATGAAGATATTCAAAAGCTAGTATTAACAATTTATAATAATTTCTGATACGATTTCATTTTCTAGCACGTTATTATTCTTGGTGCTGATTTTTGCACAAGTTGTAACAGCTCTGTGTAGTTAACATCCACTGTGTGTACATGTGAAGAAGGTTGCTCTGGTGCATTTCAGGTGCATTTCTTTAAAGTCGAGAAGGATCTGGATCTCAGCAAAATCTTCTGTAAACATTTGTGGTGTAAAATTCTCATCATACACTGTGGCTAATCATGAAACTGCAACTCCATAACAGCGGAATCAGAACTGGATCAGGTGTAGCAGGAAAATCACCCAGCTATCCAGGAATGATGTTGGGGTAGATGGATGACAGTAAACCACCCTATTTAAGCGTTTTGGGTATGAGAAAGGTGCTACATAAGTTGAACAACTTCTTCTTCTTCTTCTTCTTATTATTATTATTATAAACCAGATCTTGCATAGTTTTCAGTACAGCTGCAATGAAAAGATCTGCCACCAGAAGCGACAACATTCTGCAGACCACAGAGGGGTGAGCGGAACACTTTTTCAACGGTTACATTTTCCCAACTTTTGCTGTTTACCACAGCAATGGAATACACCTCATGTTGGTTTTTGGGGACCCATGGACAACATAAGTCTTTGAGATAAACCTGGTATAGAAAAAAGAACAGTCCTCCTGCATTTTTCCACCTTAAATAAACAAATTAAGCAATATACTCTTAAAGTTCTTCTCTGATAATCATCCACTGCTGATAACGCTGTCACTGCTTCACTGCTTGCTGGCTGCGGACAGTGCTTTTTTAAAGCAAACATAAATACAGCATAAGGCATTGCAGGCCCCCTGCCATAAAGTAACCTTCAGATCACTATACAATAAGCAGATTGTAACCTACACATACACATACATTTTGTACATTAAACACATTAAGAATATGTACATGTAGACTGCTGGCTGGAACCGAAACATTTATTTTTTTAACCAATATGTTTACTCAAGAATTAGATGTTTTTTTAAAAAGGGGGGCAAGAAAAGGTCTCGTGTACTTTGTGTAACCAATTTGTGGATGAAATTACGTTATGAATAAGTCATCCATCCCGAATGATTCAATTATTTGCTGAACCAAGAGTGTCCTCTTTTTCCGATATGGCGTGTTGAACAGTTAGGCAGACGTCTTTTGTTAGGTTTTGTTAGAAAAGACTTGAGCAGTCTGTGCAGGGCCCGTGGGAGCGGGGAGGGAAAGTAAACACTGCTTCGAAATCTGCAAGCTTCCAGCTCTCAGGACTTCATGACAATTAGCTAAGAGCCCAGTGGCTCATTCTGGGTTCTCCAGGGAGCATGTCTAGATAGTAAAGAGACAAGAAAGAGAGAGAGTGAGAGAAAAAGACAGAAAGAAAGCAGACGGCCTGCCGTCATGGGCAGTCAGGAGAGGAGAGAAGGTCAGTGGCGAGAGGCAGTGAAAACATGAGATTCGCTTCATATCAAGGCCCAGAAAGGCGTCCCTGCTCTCTCATCACAGTGACACTCTATTCTCATAGTCAGCTTTCCTTTGTGAGCAGATGTCAGTGGGGGACTGGAGGATGATTAGCCCTCCCCTGCGCTCTGTGCAGAGTTCTGATAAAAAGTGCCTCAGAATTTGGGCTTGCTTAAAGCACAGAGGCTCATCAAAGGCAGCTAAATGGCGCTGTTTAACCCCTGACTCCGCTCGCAGACGCACAAACTCTCCAGAAGAGCGTAGACGCGCTAGGAGCAGAGAATATGGAGGCTGTAATGGGGATGTTTTAGGCTGCGGCGTCCTTTGACAGCTCTGAGTGTATGAGTCAGAGCTGGTTTAGTAGAGGAGCCGTACGCACGGCTTATGTAGTTGCTGCAGGGATGCACGTCTACCACTCAGCAGGTGTTAACACAAGATCCACAGGTTTACAAATAAATTCAGGACCTTTCTCATTTAATGTTGCAATTTAAGAGTACTGGCACATATTCTATTTTTTAATCAGCAAACAGCTTGCATGTAAGACTAATGTTAGTCAGCAAAACACCTGCATAAGAACTGATGTAATTGATGTAATTAAAAAGCAATAATTGAGTGTTCTGCTTCTGTCAGTTATCACAAGTTGATGTAAGATGTTTTTATGAAGCAAAAACACGTTCAACTCAAATGATACACCTTTGTCTTATTTATAACACTGTTATATATTAAGTAATGGAACTTCACACATAAGAAGAACTCCACATATCAGTTCTCATGAACATTCTGTTGCTGTTCTGCATATAGAAATGCTATGTTCTGAGTGTCATTAACACCTCGTCTATAGGGAACAAACTTAAACACTTTTCTGCTAATTTTAGAGCACTGTGTTGCTGACAACTAACATATTGGAAAAAGTAAACACACACACACACACACACACACACACACACACACACACACACACACACACACACAGATACACAAATACTGTATAACTGTGCACTAGAATATGCAGACGCGTGTTCTTTGTAGAGAATAAGTTAACCAGGCGTGCTAAAACATTAGCATATGCCTGTATATATACATATAGATACAAAAATAGTGTAATTAATTAAAAGTTTAAATACACTTGGTAAAACTTTGCTTGAGTTAAGTCCCTAGCCTTGTGTATAAGTGTGTGTGTATATATATATATATATTCACACACACACACTATATATATATATATATATATATATATATATATATTATTCTTTGGGAGAATTTAAATATTCTAGTAAGATACGTACAATAATATAAATGCATAGATCACTATAATATTTTTTTTGGAAAGAAAACAATAAAAATAAATAAATAAAACCAAAGAAGACCCCAACATATGGGGTCTGGGGAATAAATCCCAGGAATGCAGACAGCATGATGAAATTTCAGAATTAATTAGAGCACATTAGATTACCCCCCATGATTTGATTAGGAGAGAAAATTGGTGTTCTTTTCCTCCCAAGTTATCATACATCAGACAAAATTTAATCAGGGTGTAGTCTAGGGGTCTGAGAAAATATCAAATGTTACAATATTACGTTTGTGATACTGTATTGATTCTTATCATAGTATAGATTTTTAATTAATAGTTTGCACTCAAAGATGTCTTGCAATTTGTATTGCGTTTAAGTTTTTCGCTATTATACTCTTGCACTCCAATATAAATGTAAGGAAATAGCGTAAGGGCACATTAGTATTAGCCAATCCACGCATATGTTACTTTGTACTATGACAGTCTAACTAAAATTATATTTTAAAATTCACAATATAATGCCTTGCCTACCGTATCGGAATATGTTGCAATACATTGAATCATAACCCCTATACCACGATATGCATCACATCACCAGGTTCTTGACACTACACAGCCCTAGTCTTTAAACATATGTAAACATACCCCAATAGAAGACTAGACAAGCACCATGCAATATATGTACGCATCAGTCAGTTGATTCTCCATGACCAGGTTAACACAGTAGACCAACCTGTTCTTTTCGACTGTCATTGCTTAATGTGAGCAGATATACATACAAGCTTTAATGCACCAACAGTGTGTATTGCTAGCGTGTGCCTGTGTGTTGCAGTATCCTCTGACCTCGGACAGGGTGGTGTTGAGCTGGAAAATCTGACCCTCGCCCTCCACCTGGCGCACACAAAGCTTGCAGGCCAGTTCAACTGTGCTGGCATTGAAGCGCTCCAGAGTAAAGGTGCAGTGCAGGTTCCTCTGAGAGCCACTCCATACATGCTGGAACGGCAGCTCCTGCAGAGAGTCAGAGAGAATTGAATTGAAACTGAATTGAGATAAATACATACAGAGAATAAAAATGCAAGAGAATAAGAAAGAGAAAGCAAGGGTGGGAGGTAGAGAGAGCAATGCAAACAGAGCAGAAGACAGAGGGCTCCAGCCAGAGAAAAACAGAGGAAGACACAGGCAAAGAGAGAGAGAGAGAGAGAGAGAGAGAGAGAGAGATACAAATAAGGAGTAAGAGAAAAACACAAATACAGATAGGTGGGAAGAAACAGAGGGAGGGTAAGTGAGAGTGATACAGACAAACAGAGAGAGAAGAGAGAAATGGAGGGAGAATGAGAGAGAGAATGAGAGCGATACGGACCGACAGCGACAGAAATAGAAGAGAATAATGAAAGAGAAAGAGTAAGCAACAAAGACAAATAGAGAGAAAGAGAAGAATAGAGAGACAGAACGAGAGAGGGGAAACAGAAAGTATAGGGTGTTATACAGTGCATATGCCAGAAAGACAGAGGCAGAGGAACAGAAAGAGCAGATATGCCCTCATTCACTACTTTCTACCAAATCCATTTTGACCTGCCTGTCAGGAGCTATTTGTTAAGAGATGTTTTCATGGCCTTGAGCTGTCAGCAAAGTGACAAAATACAGTGGAGTACATGCAGCAGTAGTGAAGTGGCTGATCGCTACAGAGCCAGGCAGTAGTACCTGGTACTTGGCCAGCAGTTTGCTCTTCCACAGGGTGTGGGGTACATCGTGCAGGGATAGCCGCAGGTTGTGGGTGCTGTCCTTGAAGTTCAGGGTCTTTGGTTCGTCCAGGAGCTTCCCGCCCATCTGTTTCTCCATCTGCAGCACCTCCTACAGGCCACACAAACACGCCAGAGAAGTCATCGGACTTGCCATGGAAAGCCATCGTGGACTGAACACGGCCATGTACTTATGGTTTCCAACATTAGCCAGATGACGCACTTTACCGAATGACTCCTTAATGATGCTGTAAATTTCTCTCGTGCATTGTGCTGATGGCATTTGCTTCAATTGTCGCCTTGTTGCTGATGTACACTAGTCTATGGTTTTACTTAACCCCTTTTTTTTTGGATTCAATCTAGATCATTGTCATGCTCGAGACGAAGCAGAAGAATGGACTGAAAAGGCCGTGAATGAGATGCGCTGGCATGCTCGCGTTTCGGAGGGCAGATTCTCTGTGTGTCTGAGAACAGTTGGCTGATGGATATTCTATTCAAATGAATGCGCTCTTTCTTCCTCTCTGCGGCATGGAAACTGAATGTGTGCCTGCTACCTCCTACCATTCATCTGCTGCTCTCTCCCACACGGCCTGCGGGTGGGCCACACACATACTCAAGCAATTCCATGTACACATATACATGCAAACCCGAACACATAAACGTGCAAAAAATAACCACCACGACTACATGAGATAAAAAATGCAAGTGCAAGCAAAAACACATATACAAGCACTGAGCACTGTGCCAAACCAGTTCTCTTAGAGTGGAGAAACAAACCTCATGCACTCAAAGTAAGATATTGCAAACAAGGTATATCACGACGTGAAATAAGGTTTGCAAAAATAGGCTGCACTTTATTTGAAATCTACTTGCAAAGAAAACTTAAAATCTTAAAAAATAAAGATACAAGTTTTCATTGGACAGCGACGATATATATATATATATGTATGTATACACACTACCGCTCAAAAGTTTAGGATCACTTTAGAATTTAATTTCATGCAATTCACAAACAATATTGTCCATTTCACAATTAATGTAAGTGTATTAGATGATTTTTATAGAATAAAAATGTTTGTATTAAAGCCTATTTTTGTATAGAGGCTTATTTTGCATATAGTCCTATTATCAGTAATTCTCAGTCCCTGGTACGACCACCAATCCAAGTTAGGGATGTTATTGGACTAATTGGTTGTTAGGACACTCTTGATCAATTGTGATGCACAGCTGAAAAACATTCTACTAATAAGTGAACATGAAAGGGAGAACAACATTCTAGGTTAGTTTAGTATCTGAAGCATCAACAGTTGATGGCTTGCTGACCGACTCACAATGACCAGAAAGAAACAACTTTCTTTAGAGACCCGTCAGTCCATTGTTTTGTTAAGGAAGGAAGATACTCCATTAAAACAAGAACATTTCACTGTGATCCCAAACTTTTGAGTGGTAGTATACATATGTATATAGTATATATATATCATATAAGATGATAACATTTTGCAATGACGTGGAATTGCCAGAAAGTGAACCAGTTGGTCCATGTGTACCGCTGCCTGTTGCTACATGATCTATGCAGTTCCTGTACGGTGTTGCTTGTGACATTTTATTTAACAGTGTGTTACAACAACTTCTCATACTGCCTACAACTAACTAACCTTACAACTACAACTAATTAACTAAGGTTAATTTAAAAGAAGGCCACAAGACTTACTTTCAGGGCATCCTGGGTGTCGTCGAGGCAGTATACCCGGATGTTGTACTCCAGGGCGGTGCAGGTGACGGGACCAAATACAGCCAGCTTGAGTCTCTTTGTGGTGGCGGCGCTCACCGACTGACCCACCAGGGAGTATGTGCCCAACGTCTCTGTCAAAATGTGACAGGCCTCCTCATCCATCTGAATGTAACAGGGAGTGGTGAAGTTTTCTTCTCCCACCACCACCACGTCCTACAAACAGACACAGCCAGCACATATATCAGAGCCAGTTAACCCTTATACATTACGTGAGAGAACTTAATATAACATAACAGTCAGTCGTCAGACTTTATTGTTATTTCCTCTCATCACAAATGTGTTCCGAATCAGGACTGAAACAGTTACTCCGCAACATGATGCTACACTTAATACATAACAGCATCAGATAAACAGATGGTGACGAAAGTCAATAACTATTCAGCGTGCCTTTAAATAAGCTACGCACACAGTGAGAGGAGCTTTTTAGAGTCCAAGTCTTTACAACACGGCATCCTATCTCAGCCTGACTAGACCCGATCCACAGCACCAAGTCTGAACCTGACCCCAACCTTTATTTCTTTACATATCAGTAGCCCAGCAGACAGCAAAGTACGACAAAGAGGAACAATCTGCAGGCTTTCACAACAACGAAAACTTTGAATGCATTATTCAATGTAGATGAATTATTTAATGTTGTAAGCTAAACTTAGTTCTAGCAGCTGCCAACACAGTCAGCTAAAATTACTGAACACTTCATCTGCAGTTACTGGATAATAAGACAGCAGTTTAAGGTTAAGATGCTCTTATAGCTTTAACGGTATGTCCTGAATGAATACGAGAAGCTGGACATGAGGTAATAGTGTGCCAGACCCCCCACAGTTGACCCTGGTAATAGTGCCTGTCTCAGGCTCTCTCTACCGCTTTCATTATGGCCATCCGAGGCGACAGATTTCAAGCTGCAGCTCTTCTTCCTCTATTAGTTCTAATCCCGCCGCTTTCACGGGCTCCGCACTGTCATTAATTTTATCCCATTATGAGAGAGAGAAAAGGAATTAAAATACTTTATTGTCAGCTTGGCCATTAAACAGCAGTATTATGACTGGTCATTAGCCTCTGTAACGGGTCCTAAGGGAGCGCCGGATTGGAGAGCGTTAGCGAGATAATGAGAAAACAGCGCGGGGAAAAGTGGGCTAATGCCTTCCAGAACTGATTTATTTACCCAAACCCTCAGTCAATCTATCATAGCATAACACGCCGGTCCTTCAGAAAATAACTTTGAGCGGAACAAGCTCCGCAAAACAGCGGTTGAAACGTCGTCACCGTGGCTGTGCCTTCTCTAATGGGCTTCAAGTGTTGCTGGAAAATAGACTACATGAAATCGGCAATACTTCTAAAAATAATTGAAAAAGAAAAAAAAAAAAGAGACTAAATCGCTGAAATCAGACACGCCTTCGAACGGGCGCTCTGCGAAAACACTTCACATCAAAACCGGTCAGGTCGTCGCTCAGCATCACGGGAGAGACTCATATTTACAGCCCAGAGAAACATCTTTCAAAATGACTCATGTGCCTTCACCGGGGATATGTATTTTGACAGAGCACTTCATTTGCGAGAAGGGAAACTGAGAAAGCAATATTTACTAGCCACATGTGTTCTGCCTTCAGTGAGGAAAGGGAAAAAAAAAACTAATCTACGGACACCATCTAAACTTACCACCCATCATCCACAGATATTACTCGCCGCATGCCTGACAGCCACACAGATGTCATCAATAGCTGTTTGTTTGTTTAAACGGCTGAAATGCACATTTACTTTTATTGGTGCCGCAGTCACGCTGCTGTGATGAGATGCATATTTCCTCATTCAGTGTTGTTTTTCCTCCACCTCCCCCCGAAAAAAAAAAATTCCACTCTCTCCCATTCTGGAAGGGGTCGTTGTGAGCTGTTTTGCAGAATCAGGCATGTTTTGGAACGCATGGAGGATTTATGGTGGCGCTGGGGCCCATGAGGAGAGAAATGAACTTGGTGAAGTGAGTAATCTGCTGCTCGCTGGAGCGACCGAGACTGCAGTCTCCGTAGACTTACCCACTCAACAACCTCTCTCTCTCTCTCTCTTTCTCTCTGGAGACAGTCTGAGCTCTGCCCTTAATCACTCTATCCTCAATGTCTCCTCCATTCCTCTCATGCACCCTTCATTCTGCACCTTTCTCAGGTCCTCTCTCGCACTCCATTGTCCTCTGTCCCTAATGTCACCAGCACTGAGAATCCATCACTCTTTAGCTTTCAGTTTTTTTATGGTGCATTTAAGAAGCACGCACTTTCCTGTATTTCTAAACTTACGGAAGAAAAACCTCTTCTGAGGCACAGGAACATTCCTGTACACGAGGAAACAAGCTCTTAAATCATACAAATAATTTTGAACTGTGGTGAACTCTCAGTAACAGGAAAGCAGAAACAGCGCTCGCATTGTTCTATTAAAACTGCAAAAACTCATTTTTCCCCTCCAGCATTTAAATGTGTCTTGTCACAGGAAAACAGCACCATGCCTTTGTGGGTCCTGAGGCCAGTTTTTCAGCAGTATCCTTATGAATCGCTAAAGGCTAGCCAACAGTGCTTTATGTTTGAGAAGATGAGACAAGGTCACAGGCTGTTGCTAAGCAGCTCAAAAGCTGTGAGGGTCTGAGGGGAGATGAATGCAGAGCCACAGTGATGCCAGAGCAGCGACTTTGACAGCAGCTTGGAGCAATCTGAAAGAAATCATCCATGTTTGCGGCTGATTTGCTTCACTTTGGTTTGGAGTCAGAGTCACTCTCGCGGTGGAGGAAAAAAAAAAAAAAATTATGGGAGGGTGGGAAAAAAAAACCAAAGCTGCATTCTTGGTCAGTCGGGCGGTTTTATAAATAATGTGCTTGAGCGTTATAATCATCATTAAATAAATGCAATATCTATACACTATAATCACCATTTGGCATTTACACAGCGTGAGGCAGAAGCTAGTGTAATTGGTGGTATAATGACAGCACGAGAGAGAGAGATGAGTGCGTTCTGAGGAGAGCTGGGAGAGTGCGGAGCTTGCGCGTAGGCTGCCGCTTCCTCACGCGTGCCTTATGCATGGCTAATTAGAGCGCTGGCATTGTGTTTTCGTGCGAAAACAATAAAGGGCAGTGGCTGGGTGTGAGCGGGGGCTTTGTTCGCAGATACGCCCCCGGCCCGCGCCCAAGATAACCAACTTCTCCTCGTCGCCCCGCGTTAATGACAAGGCCGGCGGGTGGCCCGCGCTATCACCGGCTCACGCGTACGCTCAGGCTCTGTGAAAAAAAAAAAAAAAAAGTCCCATCTTCTTCTCTCTGAAGCCTGGAGAGCGAGGCGCAGGGGAGGCGCAGGCACCGTCTGCCTGATAACAGACTGTTCTCCATCGCCATCTAATTAACTCTGGGTTCTGTTTACCAGAGCTCGCACAGCGTGGCGCAAGCGCGGCTTCTGCGCTCACTCTCCGCTTGATCTCTTCCTCTTTGCTCTCTTCTGCTGGTAGCTTTTTGCCGCCGTTTGTGCCAAAACAGCTGTCGCATGTCCGCCGCGCTATCAGCCGACAGCACGGGTTCATCCGGCTCGGCGGCCGCGGAGAGGCCGGCCCAGGGTCCTGCAGAAGGCCTGAGACAATGCACACTCATGCATTTTCTTCGAAAATTGTTTCACCCAACGTTCGTGTGATCCCTCCTCATTAACCGCACAGTGTCCCCAAGTTCAGAGATCAATCAGCGGAAGACCCAGCTCCTCCCACTTACCTCCCACTGGCCCTGCTGTGATTGGCTCTTGAGCTGAATGAGCCAGTCCTCGCTGTCGGCCTCCGCACAGTGGTGCATAGTGATGATGACCGGGCGGGTCAGTAGGGCTCCTGGAGGACCGCAGCTGACCACCGGGCTCAGAACAGTCTGGGTGTCGTCCACTGAAGGCCTATGGCCAAACAACAGAAACAGGATCAGTGCACAAAATCAGGTGGCCAGTCAAAACTGAATCAATGACAGGCTCTCTGTGCATCATGGTGTTTCGTGAAATACGACTGACACAAAATCCATAGGGACAGTAACGCGAATGTCTAGCACCTATTAGTGGCCAAACAATAAGTTGTCTGCTTGCATAGATTTATCACTAGCAGTAAAAATGTCAGATGTAGAATACTGATATTTGTATGTGGATTGTTTTTCACTGTAACAAACTAATCCCCTAAAGAATGTCTCATTTCTGAAACCTCAGACCAAAAACCATTAGTATGAGGACAACATGTTACAGCAATAAAGAAAAAATGTGAAAAAACTTGTTGGGGGGGGAAACGAATAATAAAACAGCAAAGTATGCATGAAAACTCCTCACCTTGTGCTGCATTATTTATAATATTTACAAGGGCGTAATGATCCTTTGTGATGTTGCCAAACTGTGATGTTTGTGAAGAATGGATATTCTATTAATTATGCTTTTGCACTGTTTGAGCACCAAAGTTTGTTTCTGTCTGCAGCCACTTACCCATGACGGATAAATTCCATACAACCAAAGAAAGAAACTTTTCACATTGACTTGAGCGCTGAATACATAAACATGAATAGCAAGCTTACATCTGTTATGCATTGTGTCAGACCGGAAAACCACTGATCCAGACAGTATGTTAATCATGCTAATGAGCGATACTGGCTCTGAAAGAAAATGTGATGTGTGTTTTTTTGCACTGTGGTGGCTACTGGAAGGAAGCTGCACAGGAGGCACTTGGACCCCAACTCTCATTATGTTGTTTGTCGGGGCCAAGCTGGAGGAGGTGGTGGAAAATGTGAGGAGCGTGGCATGGGGCGAAACTTGAGGGGTGGACAGATGATTTTTCCCTCCGATCGTGGTGTGTCTGGCTGCGTGTGCTGTGCTGATGAATGTCGGAGTCGGTGGGAGTGTACGTGCGTGTGTGATTAGAGAGTGAGGTTACCTCATGGTCTCCTTCCTGTGCACTGTCACGTACATCTCATACACTCGTCCCTGAGGGATAGCACCTGCCGGCACCAACAAGCTCACGCCTGTAGGGAGACACATGCATGCACACACACACACACACACACAGATACACACATAGACACACACACACACAAACAGGGCAACTGTCATCAATCTGTGACCTCCGCCACACACTGCCCTCTGCCAGGCCCCGGGTCTGCCAGTGCCCGCCATGGCGCCAGGCAAAGTGCAAAGACCAAAGCCCTGTCAATGTCACTCACACACACACAAACGGCCATGCTCCAGCCCATGGCACACACCACAGAGCCAGCTCAGTGTGGAAATTCCGTCTAGGCTCGGATCTGACACCACGGAGGGGGCTGATTCTCTCCAGCAGTGAGGCCGCTGCTGCCTGCTTGAGCCCCACAGCTAGTGCATTGATTTTCCATGTCCTTCATGTGAACTCTTCATGGGGTGACTGCCACTCTCCAGCAACAAGATCACTGTGTACATTCCAAGATGCTCAATACGTTACATACTCCTATATACTCTGATTGTGAAATCTTTTGTGACTAGATAAAGGCTTTAAAGTTGCATACAGTCTGAGACCACTCAGGTTAAGGGAAAAAATTGGAACGGCATTTTAACACCAAATTTTGTGAGGCAAAAGTTGTATTAAAAAAATGGACACCAAGTATAATATTCTATAGTATTAGTATCAATGTTACATAAATTGCATACATAACATTTTTGGTGTTAAAATATTAAAATCTATTTCAATCCCCAAAATAACTGAAGAGATGAACAGACTGGCAAATGTAATTTTATTAAATGAAACTAATGTTAATTTTTTTTTTCGGGGACAAAATTTGTAATGGAAAAGAGGTACTAAATCAGAGTATATCGCAACATATGATAACATTGTGATAATATTGTATGGTGTGGCATTTGGTCATTCATTTCCAATCAAAACAGTTACAAGTTATAATTTTTTAGCATACAGAAATAATTTAGTTAACAAAAAACTGCATGGATACTTTGACAGCAACATGTCATTGTTTTATTAAATGTTCACGTTTTGCCTTTATTATAGCTTCAGCTTATAGCTTCATAAAAGTTTAGTCTTATAAATTGGTTGCTTTTTTTGCTTCTCTCAATCCAGGTACTACCATACACACAATCAGTGATGTTGAGGTGACCAGTGTGTTGTTCTGAGAGCAGCAGCAGGTATATTACTTTCTCAGTATCTTTTATTTTTTTGATATCTAATTTAATATCTCCGGAAACATTTTCTAAAAAAAGGAAAAACTTAAACAGTCATTTCGATAAGGATTCAAATAAATGAAGGGTCCCAGTGATGTCATCACTTAATATGGGCATAAAATCTTACTGAAATGATTTGTGTGGTAAAACCGATGCATGTAATGAAATTGGAGCTCAATTGTTTTGTCATCTGTTTCCTCAGCTTCGACAGCTCTAGCTTTACCTCACCGACACACACACACACAGACACTCACACAACGTGCCTGACTGTCTCGCATTATTCATTAAGCCGTACCGAAGCTGTGAGAAACTTTTGAGATCGGAGTTGTTATGCTTTTCACTTCACTCCAGGCTGTGAGTTCCTCTGCTGCTGAAATATTCATCTGATGAAATGTACAAGGATGCTTTTGTGTAAATGAATGGGGCGAGCCTTGGGGCTAATTTGGGCTTTTGCACATGACATGCTTCTGATTTTACAGACCAACAAACGTCTGCTGGCACATGCGCTTCACGTGACATGAGCAGTCCACCCATCCTATCGTCAGAAAGTGCCTTGTAAGGGTTCTTTATGGTCCACCCCTTTTCTACTATGACCCTGTGGGGAATAGCTGCCGTATACGGGCCTTAGCCACATTACACACTTCACATCCTGACTAAGAGCAACGTTTCAATCCCGTTTCGTAATGAATTAATGGGCAATAGTCCCGCCGGATCCGGAGGGGATGGCCGACTGACGTGAGAATGATTACCCTTTCAGGCTCCAATCTACGGAGTGCCCTAATCCCTTTATATTGCATATGCCGTGCTAAGTCACTTTGAGAGCTCCTCGCAAACAGATTTACGAGCGGAGCGTGCCGCCAAACGGAAGCTGCCGTGCGCCACTCCGGCTCTCGGGGGAGCTATAAAAATCACTGCGTCTATGATGGGAAGATTCAGTATGTCTGCGCTGTTGCTAGGGCCAGCGCTGAGATCTATTGACCTGTAGAGAGTGGAAGACGCAGCCATCTATTGAGCCGAAGTACGGAGGCTTCAGAAGCACCCGATAAAATCAGGAGGCCATACACATGTCCAGCAGCGGCCAACACACAAGGCGTGTGCTACACTCGTTCTCACAGTAGAACAAGGAAGGGCAAGTGACAAGTCAGATGAACTGGATCTCACTTTTGTACAATAACAGACTATAGACAACAGCATGATTGTTAATCATTTGATTCTACTGATAGATAATAGTAATCATCCAGAATCCAAATCCATATGTTCTACGATCTGCAATCGTCTGCCAATTTATTTATATTTCGGCTAATCTGTGAAACAAATTCGCAACATATCTGACGTGACTAGGCCAGGTAATGTGAGCCACGCTGCAACTGAATGCTGCAAAGAAAGAAAACTGTCCATAAAATTTCAAGGTCTTAGTACAAACCTGAAGCAATGTTGTTTGGCTTCTCAGCTTGCGGAAGTCTTACGGACATTCACAGCAAACCTCCGCCATCTCTCTCATGTTTGATTGGCATGTAAGCCATGATAAACAGCACCCCAGGCTGAGCATGCGTGCTCAGCTTTCACAGACAGCTCACTCCGCTTCCCACATGCCTGTACTTGTGCGAGAGAAGGGGTCTGACACCCTGCATCGATCACTTCTCTTTGAAAAACACAGAGAGCGTAAGAGTGGGTGGTGGAGTGATGTCAGGGTGGCAGCATTCTGAAGGATTCTTGTGGACTCTGGCAGTGTTTAATTTAACTGCTGAAAGCTGCCTGTAATCTGTGTTTATAGGCCAGGCTGTAATTCTGACACCACCTCTCTCTCTCTCTCAGTGACACCCAGCATGGCCTGCTCTTCATTAAGCCATCCAGCTTCAAACAGCGGCTGGCAACACCCGGGCTGGGCGGTCGCAGCATTACCTCCAGACTGCACACGCTTACACCTGCGTGAACTGGATTCTTCTGGATCACGCCAAGCTGTACCCACAGGCAGAGCACAACTTAAGCTCACTGACCCTAATTACCACCTGAAAGATGTTCACTCCCACACTCTCAAACAGGGCAATCCTCAATCAAGTGTATTTGGACCAATTCTATTTAATATCATATATAATGTCTGATTCTAATACAGCTGATAAGACAGTACACACTTTAAGTATGTTAGTAAAACCAGTCTGTTATGCTAGAATATTTTTTATATATTTAAAGTACTCAGCATTTCAAGTTACCCCAATGTAAATGACATGAATGACCGAACACATCAAATCTTTCACAAGCTTACCAAAAAAGGGAAAACAGTTTCGTTCGCAAACCAAGTCATAGGGTGTAAATGGGTGTGTAAAACCGTATCTGGCATTTTTTACCCCGACCAAAGTCACATACTTTCTATGAAGACGTCAGAGAACAATTTTAAATGCTGAATAAATGCATTCTATGGCACCGTTAAACATGCTGTTACTGGGGAGTGTGTGCTACTCAACTTTTATGTGCAGCTGGTTTAACTGTGTTTTTGCGTAAAGTGGCTAGCTTAACCGCAGCAAAAACACTGCTACTGCAGATATTACAAGTGGCTGCTGGGCTCTGTTTCTTTTCCACTCTGAAATATTTCCCCACTGCAGACACTCAGATTGCTTGTTAACCCTTAAAGACTAATGCAAAAATGTGTCTGCGTCTGCTGTTTATTTCACTCTTCTCAGTTAATAATAGCAATTACTCAATAGTGACCTTAAAGTTTTTGGTTGAAATCTGCGCTTCTAAACATCAAACACAAAAAAAAATAATGGAACAGGAATGCAGTCACTCGCAACAGACTGAACACCAGTTCGAACCCCAGACCATTGACGTTGTTGTTGATTTAAAATAAGCTTAAATATCCTCAATTTAATATGCCACTTTCTACTTATTTGGTGCGTTTTAAACATACTGGAAAAAGAAAAAAAACATAATATATAAACACTAACATTCAACAGACCAAAATTCAGCAAACTAACACATAAACTGTGCTTTAAAGTCTGCAGAACTGTTTCAACAAAATATCAACAAAACAAGTTTTACCAGGGATGCCCGAGCATTTGTATACAATAAGACTATGTTCTTAATTGTAAATGTATCATATGGCCTACAAATATGGAGAATATTATTATTATTATTTTTATTATTATTATCATCATCATACTGTGCATTAGTTGTGTTTTATCATGTATTATATCAAAACAAAACAATAACTATTGTTAATAATATACAATAAAAACTTTTTAACAAACTGCTCTCTGAATGAGCTCACATGATCACTCAATCCATAAATGAAGGAAGCCTTGAGTATATTTTATATAAGGATGGAAAACACTGTAGCACCAAGAAAACACACACACTATGACACACCTGGCAGATGTGAGAGTTAAACTGACTACTGCCCAATTCTCACTGACTGGCACAAGTAATGGTGGAAACTCAGCAAACCGCCCTGATAGTTATTTGATCAAGACTAATATAGCAAACACTAATCCATTAGCTATGCCTTGACTGGTCCAGATTCATATTTAATACCAGAGTGGAACGTCCTCTTAAACATTTACATACCTGAGTTGGGAACGATGAGGTGCCCTCCGAGGGAGTTGAAGGAGCCGAAGGCCGTGCAGGAGGGGTCCCGGCTGCGCACCAGGCTCTGAGTGCGTCGACCCATGGTGTCGCTGTCGATCAGGGTGTGTGGAAGCTTGGGGGAGAGTTTGGAGGAGAAGTCTGACAGGTCTTCTTGTGGGGTGACCAGACCTGATGAGTTGTACACTTTGATTTTTAGATTAGGCAGTGGGTCCAGCAACGGCGAGTTGGTCATGGGAATTTTATCAGCCACGTCATGGAGGGCGTAGACGGGACCGCGGTACATGGCTGCAGCTGAGGTCAGGTCGGGAGGTGCAGCCAGGAGATCAGCTGAAGGAGAAAAGAGGAACAGAGAGAAGAATTACTGATAATGAATTATGATTCCAATGAGTGTTGTAACATATACAGCCCTATTTAGTGCAAAGTGCTTTTGTTACAGTTTGGCCATGGCTTCATCAACATTTGACCTCAAAAGAAACTGAGAAGGGTCAAAGGTGCAGACGCAAACCTGATAAAGAATGTAAACGTGATTCATCGCTCAACAAACTACGTAGTTAATTATGTTTCAATATTTAAGCAGTAGAGCAAAACTGCAAAAACAACTCCAGTATTAAAATCAGTTCATCCTTTATAAGTAAAACCGTCAAGGTAAGTCAAGGTCCTAAGTCTGTCTAGGTTAGAATATAATTAGGTCTCCCCTACAGATCGCACCACATTTAAAGGGTGCAAGAGTTGCCATGGGTCTGTTTCTGTCTTTTGCTTTCCTCTTCATCTCTCTAAAGCAGGTGAAGCACCTGGGAGGGTCAGTTACGGATCAGTTCGGCGCTTGGGTGCCCTGCTCCGGGCAGCAGATGGCTTCCTTATTAATGAGCTAATCCCTTCGCAGGTACACAGATGAATATGCACGGACGTGCTGAGTGGGCGTGGCGGCCCCGCTGAGCGTTCTTCGTCCACCCACCGTCCTCCTCCTCATCTGCTGAGAGTGGCTCAGTCGCGGCCCCGGTAACCCTGCAGTCTCTGCATGTGTGATAAGTGAGGCCGAATCCAAACACTGAAGTCGCTGTGAGTGTTGTGCTCTTACTCTCCGCTCCACTCCATTACAGACAGAGCAACTATGGCACACAGCAACTATGGCAACCCGCTGGCTGCTGAGAGTCACTGCTAAGTACTGGAGATATTGGAGGTGAAGAACAGTGACTTAAGTGGACAGTAATGAATTATCACTACTCACTCTGTAATTACATTTTTTAAGTAAAAGTGAACCAGAGAAATTTTGTTTTTACCTTTTTTATAATGGAGTATTTAATTTCACTTACTTTTTCAATCTTGTCATAGAGTGAAAAGAAAAATCTTTTTTAAAGCTTTTGCTTAAATGGCCCATTTCATGGAAAACTCAATTTTCCTCACTTTTTAACAAGAGTTTGATGGAGTTTGCAAACTTTGTTAAAATTTCAATCCATACAGCCCAAACACGGAAACTAAGAAGCAAAGCAGCCGGCTTTGAGTTAATTGTTTCTGTGGATAAATTAAAATTAATTTACATACATCCACATATTCAGCCCATAGCAGTTTAGTAGCACCCAGTCAGGTTTCAAACAATTTGTACGAAGCTGTTTAATTTTACAAAATTAACACATAGAATGCCTCATACTCAAAAGGCAGTGATTTACTTTCACTAATTACTAATCAGCATTTGCTTATTTTCATGGCAACTTCTTCTTGTTGTTCCCAAAATACATTCAATTGTAAATAAAGCATCAATCATTATGTATTTAGTGTATATAGTGTTTAGTATATGTATATAATTTAAGCTATTAATCGATAACAAGTGTTACTATTACAACTGATTCAAAACTTTTAAATAGTAGTGTATGTTCTATTCCCAGTATCTGTTAGCTTGCTTATCCAGCACAACTAAGAAAGAATCATTTTCAATATAAAACCTTTTATTTATGCCTAACAAATAATGAGAATGTTTAAACACCCCTAAATTATATGTATTATATGTTTGATTGGATGTTGGATTTCTAAGTGAAGATAAGTCAGCACATCCAGTGCAAACTTTAGTGCAATATTTCCATTTTTTGCAAACTGTGAAACAATAAAACCTAAAATATATGCCTGTTTCTTAAAATCACTTATTCATGACGGCACAGGCAGCACCAATATGTTAAATTCAGCAAACAAACAGTAGTAGTAGTAGAACAGTTTTTCTCAACTCTCAACAATGTCCTGCACTAAAAGAGTAAGAGCTTGTTGAGCTGATGGATCTAGTTGGATCAGACATGTTTTTGAAAGTTTTTGCAGAGTAGTGACTGGCACTTCTCTGAAACCCTTCCAAAACCTTTCTAGACCAGCTCCCTCACTTTGCCAAGTTTCCTAACTATGATCCACCGTGTCTCTGACTTTCCCACAATGCCTGTATGGATGCAAACTCTGACGTGGGAAGAAAGCATGTCAGTAGAAAACAGAAACCTCGGAGTTAAGCGAGCCGACCCACATGCCTCACTGTTTACCTCCCCTTTCCACAACACCTTTCAGTCAGCTCACTGTGGCTGATATCTAATTATCATTGAATGTGCCACATAGGCAGACCTAATTATGGCTTCATGATAATTTGCAGATTGCCTTCACATCAAAGTGACAAGCATTCTAATGGTGTCTTGGCAGAAACATCACCTAGCTTTCGCGATGCCTCCCCTCCCTCCCTTCCCATTCTCTCCTTTGTGCTTTCCCTTCTCTGTGGCAGAGAAAAACGCTCGCTTTGAATTATGAATGCCTCTCCCCCGGCTCCCCGCACATTTGGGCGACGGTTCTGACACATATCAATTCTCAATCTGCTGTTGTCACCTCCGTCACCCCTCCTGCATTCATCAACTGCGAAATGACCTGCCAGTTGCTTTTTCTTGTACATTATGGAGACACTGAGGAAATAAGGAGATATGTCAAAACGTTTCTGAGGGACAAAGGCCGTTCTGACAGTCGCTCGTTCACTCCTGATTGGCTGGTGCAGGTGGGCAGCATTTAAACGTTTACCTCCAGCTGATATAGACTCACCCGTCCGAGCCGTCTTGATGCTGACTGGCTGGAAGCCGCCGTTGAGGGCCGAGGAATCGATGATGTCGGAGTCGAAGTCGCGGTGGTTCTTGCGGTAAACGAAGAGGGCCACGATGACGGAGATGACTAAGCACATGATTACGGCGATGACGATGCCTACGTACAAAGCCACATCATCCGTGCTTGGGGCAGCTGTGGGTAAAGGAAATAAATAAATGAATTTATACATTAATGAATAAATAAAATGGGGGGGAAAAACAAAAATTAAGAGAGGAAAGAGAGGAAGAGAAAAGGAAAAAAAGAGTGTGATCAGTCTCAAAGGCTTTGAAGTGAAGAACTGTGGATACGGAGGATGAATCATCGCTGATTGATAGCACTTTCATTAAAGCTGTGTCAAATTAGCAAGGAGACGCTATCTGCAGTGCAATATCCTGTTCGCAGATAGCTTGGTATATTAATAACTGCAGGACTTCATTACCTTCTACTGAGCAAACCAAGCTTTCCTGACTGGAATGTGAAGGAACTCATTTGAGATCAGCGAATGAGGTGTTGCTTGTACAGTAGGCAAAGGAAAAAGTGCTGCAGTGAAAATGACAGCCTAAAGGAATTTCATGAAATTGAGCGACTAAATCCAACCAGTACAGCACAGTCATAATAGCATAACAACTCCCACCACCCTGTTCACCCATCAAAGCCACGGTATACGTAACATTAAGAAAGAAGCAAAGACGGAGCTGAATCTGTACAGAATCAGCAGAAGCAACACAATGAAAAGGAAAACGGCATGTGAGAAAGCACGCCAATGCATCAATACCATATTACTGCCCCAGTATATGAGCATTAAGACATATGCTCCTCAGGACATGTAGAAGCCATGCTCCAAATAAGGAGTTCAGAAGCTTGAAACATGTGACACTGCTTCAAATTACAGAGGTCCACTGCAGAACACGCTCCATTCTTTCCTGACTCCCTCCAAGCCTTTGTTCCTTCACTTTACTGATAAAATCTAGAAATAGCCTTCGGTTCCATTTTCCCCTCTCTCTTTCTTGCTTTCCTGGACCGTTCTCAGCTGCAAAAACACTACTGATTATATGGAATGGTGGGCCTGAGCTATATGACGTCTGACAAGTTGTCATTAGAAGCAGTGCTTGGCGTTCGTCTCCGCTGAGATGGTGCTTTGGTCCTGTGATGAATGCGTATCGCCTTCAAAGCTGCCTGACAAGTGAGGGAAATTACTCCACTTTAAAGGTGTTCGAACGGCACGGGGCGACAGGCACAACTCTTTCCCCCAGAACACGGCACAGCGCCACTGCCTACATGAAAACCTGGTAAGGGCTATTGATTCCTCCATCAGCCTTAAATGGAACATAATCAACCCTCGCCTGGCACGGAGAGCCGGATGGATTCGTGTGCCTAATTCTCTCATTTGCAGTCGCTCCAAACTCAGAAGTGGAGGGCCCTGCGTTGGATTGTGGGAGTGCATAAATTAGTGGCGCACAAAAGAGCACACTTAAGCGCCAATAACACTGCTGCCTTTAAAGCAGGCGATCCTGAACTGCGTGCTTGTATTTCCGTGCTTGACCAGTAGGTGGCAATGCCAGCCACAAGTATTGAACCCGCTGAGAGGCACAAATATTACATATCTTCATCATGTAATAGGACTGCTTCAAAAACCATCACCGTCCTATGAACCATGCTTCAGGCCACTGGTCAATGGAGTATGATGTAACAGCCGCTGCAGCTTTTAATGAATAAAACTGAAGTAGAGAGTAAATGCATCTGGTTAAAGTCCTGGCTCAATGGCACTCATTCTCTAGTGCACTAGTGGCCTTGTTCCTCTAAAAGCCACCTGCATTTCCTGTCTCTTAATTAAAGGCATGTGTTTTGTCTCTCTTCTGATAGAAAGGTGGAGGACACTGTTTGTGTGCGAAGGGCATGTAAGCGTGAGAGTATGTAAACGTGTGCGTGTACGTGGGCTTTCTTCAGGGATGTGGTGTATGGTTGCGGCGCTTGAGGCAGGGGCCCTTTTAAAAGGTAGTACCAATCAATGTCAAGATTGGCTCTGTGCTGGCTCTCGCCGGCCTTAATCACTGTGACATTACAAATTAATCTCCTTAATGGGAGCCCTGCCCTCCAAACCCAGCTGCTCTGACCTCCACGCTCGGCTCCCCCTCAACATCTACGACTACTGCTCACACCCTGAACCTTTACATAGGCATGGTCCAAGCAGATAGGATGGGGAGGTCTTCACTGCGCTTCTGCTTGATAGAGGCAAAGTAGAGGAGAGCAGGATATAAACTTGTTTGGGTTTTGCTAATAAATTATTTCAGAATTTGATATTTTTAGACATGCAACCTGCTCACCTCTGCTACAAATGACAATGGAAAGATTCAAGCACCATCTGTTTGTGAACAACTAACAGCCAAAAGTTGAGTGTGCAAACATTACAACTGTTAACTATAACAGACTCATGAGCCATTTGTAAGTTGGTAAAAAGTCTGTAAAATGGATTCAACATGTTTTTGTTTATAAAATATGTGCATCAAACTAGAAAAACAACTTTACATCTGACCACAAAGTGGAACAGCATAATAAAGCTGAAGTACTGTATGTTCCTGATGAATCGATGGATAAATAGTTCCAAAATATGAACTGTTTTGTGCTAATTTGGGATATTTGGACTTTTCCCCACTATATCTCTTGGGACACTTATTTGTTTCACTGTGTTAAATCTAACCCTGGCATGGTGAGACTGTACTTCAGTCTGGCTACCTCTAACTTGGACTTCTTGACATTCTTTAAAACGGTCCTATTTTACACTAGAATGCTGAGAAACATCAGGAATGAGGTTACCATAAAACTGATATCCAGAATGTATCGTATTTGAAAAGAGGAAATCAAACCATGAGGCAGATACTTTGATAAGAAATAACTTTAAATAGAAAACGGCACTATATATAACAATGTTGCTATACACAGAAAACGGCCTCTAGAAATACCTTTTACTGCTCTTGCAATAACTAAATCTAGTCTCCGACTACTCTCTAATGCTAATGGTGTTCTCTCTTGGAAATCCTCTTTAGGATGAGTTCAGACTTGATCACTTGACTTGGTCTGGGAAAATGGCGCGCAGTGTCTACCACCTAATGAGCTATATAAATAAAAAAATAATTAGTAAGCCATAAGTAAAGTAGCGTGTGAGTGTCTGAATGGAGGGCGGTGCTGTGGGGGACATGGATGCAGGTTGCAGCAGAGTCATCCTCCTTACTCAGGGTGGGGATATGGTCATGGGAGCAGAAGGAACTGATCCTATCGATCAGCCTGTGATCTTGGTAAGCCAGCAGGGGCGATAGACCTGGGCGGGGTGGGGGGTGCGACGGGGGGTTTGATTATCTGCCAGCTTCTAAGCCCTAAGCAGCACAGCACTTTCTGCACTGGGGCCGGGTTGTCACGGACAAGGTGAAGCAACTTGCTCTGTTGTTTATCCAGGGAGAAATAGAGAAATAAATATATATATATAAAGAGCGAGAGACGAGGATGGGGGAGGTACAGAGAGGAAGAGCAAGAAGAAGAAAGAGATGAAGCAAGAAGACAAGAGAGGGAAGGATAGAGAGAATAAGGAGAAATGAAGAGAGATAGAGGAAAGCAATGAGAGAGGACATGAAAGAGAGAATGAGAGAGAGTTTCAGAGAAAATTAAGAAAGGTGAGAAGCTTCTGGAGCAAATAGCAAGTAAATGTAAAAAAAAAAAAATCTATTTCTGGTCAGTGTGTGACACAGATACTAGCACATTTCCATTCTAAACACTGGATCCTTCTGTATTATTAATAAACTCCAGCCATTCGGTGCCCATTTCAGCTCCCACTCTCTTCTACTGCGGCTAAAATGGAGCCTAGGTGTCTATAACAAAGATAGCTGAACAAACAGACTCCAGCCTGGCTCTCCGCGGCTCTATAAACCTCCGGAAGTCCCCGTCTGACTGGAGAACAGGGGGTGAGAGAGAAGGATGAAAGTGTAGAAATATCGTCTAAACGCGCTTCTCCTGCAAAAACCTCCCTGTAGTTATTTAATGTACATCCCTTCAGCTCAGCAATCCTCCACCCACGCTGTCTGATGATAAAGGACGCAAAGTTACCCGGGGGGAGCATTAAAATGTATCACTTAGATTAATACATTTCTTTGAACATGAGTGATCTCAGGTAGGCGAGGGGGAAAGAAATAGAGTCTGGAAGTAAAAGAGGAACAAAAAGAAGAAAAAAAACAATAGGAATATTGAACGTGTGTGTGTATGTGTGTGCATGTGGCTGGAGAAAGAGACACAGCTCTTCTTCCTCAGCTAGTGATCACAGCAGCCGAGTGTGAAAGAGGCACGGGGAGTGCAGCACAGGGACCATAGCATTCTATCACTCAGATAGAGAAAGACGAGTCAGTGGATAAAATGCAAAAGAAAAGATGAGATGAAAGAGGATGAGTGAGACATTCACAGCCAGTTTCCCTTACATAGATTAAGCACACTGCAATTCTAATGCTAATTCATCACTGAAAATCCTTCTCAGTCCAGGCCAGCGGTGTAGTCCAGTGTATATCCGTGTTTACAGCCAAATATATTTTAACATCACAGGGCCACTGGCCGGCTGCTCCAGCTGTTTGTAAGTTCCTACGTAGGCCGTAACATTTGTGTTTTCTAAGCTCAGGTTTAAGCATGACTAGATAAATGAGCTCCACCCCACAAACCAGCTTTTACAAAGTGCCTAGTAGCTACTAAATATTTACAATGACTGGCCGCGTCATTAGGTTTCAACCCCGCTTATCATACAGGTGCACTTCGTCATCCATCTGTTTCTCTGCATACTTTGTTAGCCTCCTTTTACAATGATCAGGACCACCAGAGAGCAGATATTATTTGGGTGGTGGATCATTTCCAACACTGCAGTGACACTGACTGGGGTGCGAGTGTGTATTGCACTGGTACAAGTGGATCAGACAGCAAGATCTATGAGACCTTGGTGGTCCACCTTGTAGATGTAAAGTCTGTAATTGCACAGTTTGTATTGGTCATTCTCTAGTCCTTTATCAGTGGCCACTAGACACTGCCCACAGGGCATTGTAGGCTGGATCCTTTTGGTTGGTGTACTTTTCTCTATTCAGCATTAATGCTGAGGTAGAGGGTGGCGTGTTAGTGTGTTTTGCACTACTATAAGTGAATCAGATATAGCAGTGCTGCTGGAGGTGCTAAGAATGACCTAGAGTGGGGGTTTTGTGGGGGGTCTAACAATTGAACAGAGAGTAAAAGGGGGATAACAAAGCATGGAAACAGATGGACAGCAGTCTGTAAACGTAGAACTACAAAGTGCTCCTGTATGGCAAGTGGAACTGATAAAATAGACGATGAGTGTAGAAACAAGGAGGTGTTCATAATGAAGTAGCTGGAAGGGAACGGAAACCACACAGATAGCACAGATAACTATGACCTGACTGTTCCATTCCATGGCTGACCAAGACAAATTAAGCTAAAAACACTGAAGGCATTGTGCTGTGATTTTACTTACGGGTCTAATCACGAACCGGGTTTTATTTTCAGACATATATTTGACCTCTATAACTAAATAAATAACCAACAGGTTGCAGTATGTATTTAGTTTGACTGGACAAATATAGAACTGTAAACCTGTACACACTGTTCTCTTCTATAATGGATATGTCTTTCCATGGAATGCAGAAGGTAATTGCAAGGTGTTGTTGCGTTTCCATGGCAGCAGGTTCACAAATGCGCATTTGTTTATAGTTACTAGTTAAGACGTGCCTTAAGGATTGATGGTGCAAGTGAATTCAGTGACAAGCAACTAACTAGTGTTAACTGTATGCTAGCTATCATCGGGTAAAGTAGCTCTACTAGCAGTGTTTCAGCACTTAAGCAGACAATTATTACTTTAACAACTAAAGACTGAAAGAAGGCCATTCAAAATCAAAAACTTCTATAAATAAGACTGGCACAGTTTCAGAAAACCTCCTCATGTATTAACCATTTGTTTTTAACTTTTGTACTTTGTGAGTGGGGGAAAAGGGAAACCTGATCTTCAATACCGAGAAGTAGCTTATGTGAGAAGTTCTATATAATACTGTGTAAACGCCAGAGACCACCTTTTGATTTCAAGTCAATTCTGGCATTAAGTTACAAGTTATTCATTTTACTGTAGCCTTTACATGTTCTCATGATCGATGTAATCCCAAATACATTCTCACATACATACGTGTTTATCTATTTCCTCTAATCAGTGAGGGCTTCTTGACAGCTGCACATCCTTTCAGACCCATAGAGTTAAGTTGATTTCTGACCGTTAAAGGATGGACAGAAACACCTGTGAAGTGGATCTTGATTCTCTCCTCACTTTCAGAGACGCTGTTTATCTGATGGTGACAGATATGGTAGTCTACATGATCCTGTGGACCAAGTTTCCCTTATTTGAACCCCTTTTTTGTATTCTCACTTATTTTATTTACGTGAATAATCTTTTCCTGAATTTCCTGAACTTGTACTTAATGCCAGTTATGACTGAAAATTCAGTAAATGTAGGGTGGTCCCTGAGTTTTACAGTACTGTATATATATATATATATATATATATATATATATATATATATATATATATATATATATATATATATATATATAGAGTGTATGCAAGACTGAATCTATGTGCACTGAGCTGGTGCATATTAGTATACCCACTTTTTCTCAGGACTACACCACTGGTCCAGGCTTAGGCCTAATGCAGATCTGGAAAAAGGCCCAATGAATATATACTTGATTCAAAAGTAAATAAAATATATTACATTAACTCATTCGGTGCAAAAAGCAAAAGAACCCAAACTTTGAGGTTTTTTTGTTTGTATGATATATTAAATTCATGTGTAAAGTGTACACATTTGAATCAAGCAGTTTTTCTTAGTGTAAGAGACACAACAGACACAAAAATGGGAAAACAGAACAAAAAATCAAAGCAAATCAAATCAAAACTCACATGAATATCCAAACTCATCACTCTTGCCTTTTGGTTCAGAGGACTTCTGAAATAGGGAACCTATAAGGGGGGGCAAGGGGAGGAGGAGGAGGTGAAAATCAAATTTTACACATCTTGATTGAACAAAG